>QGSO01000187.1:597476-1130534 GCA_011037825.1 Carya cathayensis
GGTTCTGTGGAATCTTAGGATGAGTATGATTTTTATTGATTCTTTATCGTAGTCGAGTCCCCCGCTGGGGGATTACTGTTTACTGTCAACATGTTGTGGGTACGATAATGGTCAATATCTTTTTAGGAAAAAAAAAACTGTTAGAATATTTTTTGGGAATGAACTTTCTAAACCCTTTACATATGCGCACGCAAATGGTTACAACATCCATTTGAGTAATGGAAAAAGGTTTTCCAAGGATTTGGTACAGGTGACATCAGAGTTTTGGGTATCTGAGATATATTTTATAGGTAACAAGAAGTTTTCCATTTGGACATTTTTCATTTTACCATTTTATTTATTCATCTGTTTTGATTTCTAGGATTGATCAGAAAAATGGATACAAAACCAAAGAGGAGACCTGTTGCAGAAAATGGGGATGCGGGAGAGGAATTGGTCATTGCGACTTTGATTGGGAATGGAGATGATCTGGGTCCTATTGTCCGGCACGCATTTGAGATGGGGCGGCCTGAAGCGCTCCTTCACCAGCTAAAAGCTGTTGTGAAGAAGAAGGAAGTTGAAATAGAGGAGCTCTGCAAGACCCACTACGAGGAATTCATTTTGGCAGTTGATGAACTTCGCGGTGTGCTGGTTGATGCTGAAGAGTTGAAAGGTGAACTCTCAAGTGATAATTTTAAACTGCAAGAGGTTGGCAGTGCTCTTTTAATAAAACTTGAGGAGCTTCTTGAATCTTATTCCATCAAGAAGAATGTGACTGAATCTATTAAAATGTCTAACTTTTGTGTGCTGGTGTTGGATCTTTGTGTTAAATGTAACAATCATATATCTGAAGGCCAGTTTTACCCTGCATTGAAGACTGTGGATTTGATTGAAAAGAAACACTTGCAGAATATTCCTGTCAAGGCACTAAGAATGGTGATAGAGGAAACAGTTCCAGTGATTAGACTGCACATTGAAAAGAAAGTGCGTAGTCAGTTTAATGAATGGTTAGTTCACATACGGAGTTCTGGAAAGAATATTGGACAGACAGCAATAGGCCGTGCTGCATCAGCTCGCCAGAGGGATGAGGAAATGCTGGAACGGCAGAGGAAAGCCGAGGAACAGAGTGTATTTGGTTTAGGAGATTTTGCATATATGTTAGATGTTGAGGAAATTGATGAAGATTCTGTATTGAAGTTTGATCTGACACCACTATACCGGGCATATCACATTCATTCTTGTCTTGGAACCCAAGAGCAGTTTCGTGAATATTACTATAAAAACAGAGTATTGCAGCTCAATTTGGACTTGCAAATTTCTTCTGCACAACCTTTTGTTGAATCCTATCAGACAATTTTGGCTCAAATTGCTGGTTACTTTATAGTGGAGGATCGGGTCCTGAGGACTGCTGGGGGGTTGTTATCAGCTGATCAGGTCAAGACAATGTGGGAAATTGCTATTTCTAAAATGACATCGGTGTTGGAGGAACAGTTCTCTCATATGGATTCTGCTACCCACCTTCTCCTGGTAAAGGATTATGTCACACTTCTTGGATCTACTCTTAGACAATTTGGGTATGAGGTTGGTCCACTTCTGGAGGTGCTTGATAGGAGTCGAGACAAATACCATGAGCTTCTTTTGGAAGAGTGTCGTCAACAAATTGTTAATATTATTGCCAGTGACACCTATGAGCAGATGATATTGAAAAAAGATACTGACTATGAGAATAATGTTTTGGCATTTAACCTCCAGACCTCAAATATAATGCCAGCTTTCCCTTATATTGCGCCATTCTCCTCCATGGTACCTGATGCCTGCCGCATTATAAGATCATTCATTAAAGGGTCCGTTGATTACTTGTCTCATGGGGTGCATTCTAATGTTTATGATGTTGTGAAGAAGTATCTGGACAAAATATTGAGTGATGTTTTAAATGAATCAATACTAAATACAATTAGTAGTGGCACCATTGGCGTGTCTCAGGCCATGCAGATTGCTGCAAACATATCTGTTCTTGAAAAAAGTTGTGATTTTTTTCTTCGATATGCGGCCCAACTTTGTGGGATGCCTGCTCGATCAGTTGAAAGGCCTCAAGCTAGTTTAACTGCCAAGGTGACTCTCAGAGCTTCAAGGGATGTAGCCTACAATTCTTTGCTGAGTTTGGTGAACTCCAAGTTAGATGAGTTTATGACACTAACAGAAAGTATCAATTGGAATTCAGAGGAAATAGCTGAGAATGGGAATGAGAATATGAATGAACTGATCTATTACCTTGACAGTATTATGTCAACAGCACAACAAATTTTACCTTTAGATGCTCTCTTCAAGGTTGGAGGTGGAGCTCTTGATCATATATCCAACTCAATAGTGGCAGCTTTTCTTAGTGATAGGGTCAAGCGGTTCAATGCTAATGCTGTTATGGGTATTGATAATGATCTAAAGATGCTGGAGTCTTTTGCAGATGAGAAGTTCCATAGCACTGGTCTGCGTGAAATATACAAGGAAGGTAGTTTTAGAGGCTATTTAATACAAGCGCGACAATTGATAAATCTTTTGTTAAGCAGCCAGCCAGATGAGTTCATCAATCCAGTGACAAGGGAGAAAAACTATAATGCATTGGATTGCAAGAAGGTGGCCAGTATCTATGAGAAATTCAAGGATTCTTCGGATGGGATCTTTGGAAGCCTTTCAAGCAGGAATGCGAAGCAAAGTGCACGGAAGAAATCAATGGATATACTGAAGAAAAGACTGAAGGACTTCAATTAATAAGGCTTGAAATATACATTAGGGTGCAACCTAAAGTTCAGAAGGTAGGCTTGGAATGAGTTATAGACTCAGTCATCCTAGGTTAGATTTTGCACTAGCAAATCCCTTGGATTACCTAATACACAGTTGTGGCTGGTGGATTCGTGTTTCTGAAGTTGAGTCTTGGGTGGATTTGAAAAGTCCTACCTTGACGAGGTTTCATGTCAGAAAGAAAGCTTGAGTTATATATTTGCATCTAGATTATAACTCCTTTTTTCCCCACTTTTGAACATATACCTTTGTATCTTTCTTGTTGATGTTCAGAATGAGTAGGCTTCTTTGATTTTCGTTTTGATTTATGTTGGTATGATAAAATTCGCTCACATTCCCTTTGCCTAATCAATTTAAGGTCATGTAAAAGCATTGCTGCTTCCATCTTTTATGTTTGATTTTTCCTAGAGACTTCTAGTCAGTCCTTTATTGTTGGGAAAGAACGTGTTAGCACATTGCTTTTTGTACTTGTGTTGCTTTCACAGTCTCAATGATTGTGGTGCCAGCCTTCTATTCCCGAGCTTGGCACTTTTCCTCTGTTGAAATGGCCATCATGTAGGCTTCCTCATGAGAAGTAAGGGTTCTTCAATGGATTGATTACAGCTCTATGTAGAGGCTTCCTGATAATTTCTTTCAAATTTGATTTCTTGTTATTTAATACTCTCTGAGCTTTGTAATAGTTTCTATTTTATTTCAAACTGTACAGCGTATTTGTGTCAAGGAATTGCTGAATTTGTCCAATGGCTCCAGCTCAAATGCCAGCTCCTGCCTTTCTAAAAACAGGGCGGCAGATGAAACAATGGATTCAAGACCCATTAATGGGTTGTTTGCTATAATAACACTGTTATTTACAGATTGAAAAATAATATTTGAATCTGGTTTTGGGATTCCCCATCAATTTAAGTAAATGGAATGGGGTTGGATGCTGGAGGCAGCTTCTCAACCATAAAGTGGGATGCACTCGAGGGGTTTTCTTTATACATAGGTTTTATTTTATTTTATTTTATTAAATTTAAAGCAAGCGAGTAAACTTTATATTAAAGTAGAAAAGATGATACATGAGGAGGGGGTGAGGTTCCCCAACAAACACCCCAGAACAATAACAACTATACAAAGAGAGGATGGATAAAAGGAAGAAAAAAACAGGTTTTAGCGACTAATTTTTTGATCTTCACCCATGTCCTACCAAGAGGATGCCGTCTTAAAAGACGGTAATGAAAACCATCGCAGAGAGCGGAGAAGGTGGTGGATGCATTGTTGTTTGTTGTCTTGAGATATTTTTGGAGAGGCCCGCAGACCCTTCTTCGAGATTACCGGTTAGGGAAAACGATAACATAATAGAAAACACGGCATCGGGTGGGTTGATCTGCATTTCCGCACTCCAGTGATGTGGCGTGTGGCATTCACGCGCCAGTGGGATGGAGATTGGGTGGCCTAGATCTGGAAGATCTTGTTGAGATGAAGTTGCTGGTACGGCGCGTGTGGCCGTTGGAAGCGTCGTTGTGCGGCGGTGTGTGGGGAACACACGCGGAAACAAGCCGCGCATGAGGAACACGCTCTGACCTTTTTGGCGCAACTCCGCGTCGTTCCAGTAGATTGGAAGCTGTAGAAAGGGGTGGTGGGGCGCGTGTAGGAAGTTGGCGAACAGAGAGTAGCGGATTTGACTAAAACCGAACCGGTGGAGAGAGGGGGGAAAAAGCACTACCTTGAAAGTGTATATACAGTGCAGAAATGGAAAAGGGAAGGAGAGGAGGGTGAGAGATGCATCTCCACCTTCTTCTCTGGCTATGGCTCTCACGGAAACGAGATTATTCTAGAGAGAAGGCAGACGTTCTCTCTCTACAAGGGCAGCAAAGGGTGTTAGAGAAAACCCAATTCTGTCTTTTATACATAGTTTCTAATAACCTAAATTAGTGAAAGATATCATTTTGTATGTATAATGAAAAGAATTATTTTTTTTAGAATTAGCATTCGTGGCAGTATCTTCAACCATCTAATTAACTTGAAGATGCTTCTCATTTTCAGTAATTATTCATAAATAGATCATATAATCTTTTAGGTCTAAGATTCCTACATACTTAATAAAAAAATAAAGGTCTAAGATTCCTACATGACAATTCTGTTTTTTTTTTTTTGAGACAAACAATTCTGTTGTACATAGTTCACGCATTCATATCGATAATGGGAGGAAATCTGATCGGTTTTGTAAAACCTGGACCTTATAATTCATGTGGAGTCTGTGGAGATGATCAATTGATGGCATCCACACATGCTGATCTCTTCCTCACATTCACGGGTAAGCCACCTTTGATCCTCAGAGTCAATGACAACAAAGTCTCCAGATCCTTGTCCTTATCCTTCGCTTCGATCTCAAATCTCTCCATCACTGATGCTGCAATCGATTTCATCTGAATATACGCCATGTCTTTTCCCAGACACATTCTCGGTCCGGCATGGAAAACTGGAAACCTAAACGGGCTCTCTTGCCGACACACTCCATTTTCTAGCCATCTTTCCGGCAAAAACTCAAGGCAATTTTCTCCCCACATGCTCTCCATCCTCCCCATCGCGTACGTGTGGTACGACACAAACCATCCCTTCTTCACGAACGTGCCGTCCGGCATGATATCGTCGTTTAGACAAGCTTTACTATCAATCGGTACGGGGGGGTACAGTCTCATGGCTTCAGTGATTGCCGCATGCAGATAATGCATCTCCCGGAGCTCGTCAAAGCTGTACGAATCGCCTATATCTTTTCCATTCTGAACTCGGATTTTTTCCAATTCCTGCAATATGTTTCGCTCCACTTCAGGTCTCGACGACAGGAGCCAAAAGAACCAACTCAAAGCCGAAGAGGTCGTGTCCCGTCCTGCAAGAATGAAGCTTATGACGATATCCCGGAGAAATTCGGGCGAGTTTTCTTCGTTTGCCATGAACCGGGACAATAGGTCTGCTTCTTTTTCAACCTTCCGTTCCGCTCTCGACTGAATAATAGCATCCGCAAATTCATGGACCGTCTTGATTGCGTTTCTTAGCCTTCGCTCTGGTCCAATGTTCAGAAACTTGTTAATCTTTGCCATAACTGGGATGACATACATGAACCTTCCGGAGCTAAGCGATGCAGCGTCCTCGAAAGCCCGCATGAACTCCGCTCCGGAGGTTCCATCACCGCCGAGACAGCCTGGGTCGACGTTAAACGCCAGTTTGCAAACGTTGTCGAATGCAAAGCGCTCCAAAATGTCCTGCAAATCCAAGGCGCGTGCTGTTTCCGAGGCTCTTGTCAGAATCGGAATAAGTCTCGTATTGATCTCCACAGTTACGTTTTCCATGACGAAGTTGCGCAGCGATTTGGTGTTGAATTCATAGCTAGCGGTTTTTCTCTGGACCTTCCAGAGTTCTCCGTCGGAGTTGAAGATTCCTCGGCCAAGAAAATCTTGGAGAAGAGCTATGAAGCGGTCGCCTTTGGGATAGTTCTCGAAGTTGGTCCTGAGCATGCGCTCAATGTTGGATGGGTTTGCGGTGATGATACCTGTCCTGCCGGGACGTCGAAATATAGCTGTGTTTGTGGGACAGCTACTGAGTGTTTCTGTTGTCCAATCAAGAAAACGGTGTCGGTTTTGCAAAAATTCAGGCAGCGTTCCGAGTATGGGGTACGACTTAAAACCTTTGTTGATGGATTTCTTTTTGGAAGTACCGTTAAAGAGGAGATAGACGTAAAGAGAAAGAAGGAAGAAGAGGAGGAAGGATTGGGCAGAGAAGAGCTCCATAGTCGGGAGAGAGAGAGAGAGAGAGAGAGAGACGAACGAAATGGATGGATTAAAGAAAATGACGGGGATATGTCAGCAGTGAAGGCTTTATAGTGGACAAGATATATATGTATAGAAGTTTTTTTTTCTTTTTTTCTTTTTGGGTAGAGGTAGTTAATTACTGAGTTTAACATCTTAAATGGGACAGATAAATAGATAATTATATAATCTTGCTTTATATATAATATTTATTATATATTTAATATCATTTAAGAAATTCATACAAATAATATATAGTAGATATTATAAGATTTATTTTATATATAATATATATGTATAATATATTTTTATTTCAAACCTTAAACTTTTGACTAAGCAATAAAATCTTTTTTTATCAATCTATGATTGGGAAGACAAGACATATAATGTATATATCATGTTTAATTTCGATTTTAAAAAAATGAAAAATCGATCCTTTAATAAAAACTCGAAAATGTAAGAAAAAAATGGAATAAAACTTTTATTCATAACTCTTAAAATTAAATTTTTTTCAATGCTGGGAGGAATAAAATACATAACACGAAAGTAACACCAATGATATGAGTTCCGTTTTTAGAGAGAGAAACTTTCTCTTTAGAAAACTTCATTCTTGTAAGAGTTATTGCGGGAGAGGAGCTCATTCTCCTTTTCCTTTCTGTATTGTGAATACACTTTTAAAGTAGTATTTTTTTTTTCTCCTCTCTCTTATGGTTCGGTTTTAGTCAGATCTATTTCTCTTTGGCCTCCTTCAACCCACATGTGTCGTACTACCGTTTCCTACAGCTGCCGATCTACTGGAAAGACGCGGAGCCGCGCCAAAAGTCTCGACGCGTTGTCTTCACGCGCCGCCGCACTCCGACGGCTACACGTGCCGTTTCAGCCGCTTCATCTAGCCGAGATCTTTTAGATCTGGGCCATCCCATCCTCTTCGATCTGGGCCATCCCATCCTCTTCCCACTGGCGTGTGACTGTTTCACGCCATCACAAGTGTGCAGTTTTGCAGATGTTTACTGGCCTCAGATTAGTCCACCCGATGCCATACTTTCTATTATGTTTTCACTTTTCCTAACCGATGATCTTGAAGAAAGGATTGCGAATCTCTCTAAAAATTATTTCAAGATAACAAACAACAGTGCACCCACCTCCCTCGCCGCTTCTAGTGGAGCTGTTCGTATTTTTTTGCGAACATCTTATTACTGTCTTTTAAGACGGCGTCCTCTTGGTAGGACATGGGTGAAGACCAAGAAATTGGTCGCTAAAATCCGTTTTCTTTATTTTTTTATCCACCTCTCTACACTGTTGTTATTATTCTGGGACGTTTGTTGGAGAATCCTACCCTTTCCTCATCTATCATCTTTTCTATTTTTTTTAATAAAATCTACTCACTTGCTTAGAAAAAGAAAAAAGAAAAAAAGACACCAATGATATGAGTTCGTACACCATGTTATGTAATGATGCAAATATACTAATTTTCTTAATTTTATTCTTTCAAGAAAAAATTTAGTTAGAAGTATAACTAGATATGATTTATTTGTTGGCCGGCGCAAGAGTTCGCGAAACTCTTCATGTACTCCCTCGGAAAAGAAAGAAACATTGAAATAATAATAGGAAAACACTAAACATACTGTATAAGGTTTATTTAAAAAGATCTTATTAAGTAATTCTATGTTAGTGGTAAGTGGGTGACACACGCATCACCAATGTATATCACGTACAATATGGTTTGATTTTGATTTGAACTTCTGATTGGTGAGACAGTCGTACGTCAAACATTTATAGTAAAATAATAATAATAATAATAATAATAATAATAAAGCGACTATGAATAAATCTGTATATATATTTTTATAAATATTTTAAAAATATTTAAAATAAAATAAAAAGTGCAAATGCACAATGAAACACACTTAGCGATAAACGCTAGACAGCATACAGTAGTATAAAAATGATTTATACAAGTTTTAAATAAATAAAACTCATATAAATCTTTATAAAAAATAAACCACATTTAAAAAAATGTAAAAAAACTATTTTTTAATTGTGAAATCTATTTTTTTATAAAAGATTTGTATATAATTTATCTATTTAAAAGTTATACCTAACATTACTCGTAGTAGCAACCTCTATCAATATAAAACTACCTAGAAACCAAATTACAACCCTTGAACTATTAATGTTATATATAATCACTTTTATATACTTTTTATGCATTGCACTGATATGATTAATTACATCAATTTTTTTTAAAATATAATTAATCACATTAATAAAATATATAAAAGAGTACGTGTAAAAATGATTGTACATAAAATTTTTGAAATATTATCATTAACACTATTTTTGGATCATGCAAAAATAGTCTATGAATATATTTATAGCCTACCTGATCGGAGTTGAAAGAAATGAAAGAGGAAAATAGTACTCGACGACTCGTTGCTAGCTAGCTTGTCCTCTGTGGAAAAACCGGAAATTATCAATAAAATTTATTTTTTAAACTTTAAAATTTTGCATTTAATTTTAAATGAAAACTCATTTTAATTTAAGAAGATTCCAAAAACTAAATAAAAATTATTGATGACTGCTAAATATTTTCGATCACACTAAAGTAGCACCAATTAGATCATGAGTTGCTACACTATATTTTATTTTATTTTTATTAGTACTGGGTGTGATAGAATAAAATCCTAATTAATCTCGAAAGTCCCACAATATTTCGTATTTACTGCCGTGATGTAAAATGCGAATATCCTTTCCTTATTTTTTTTTTATTTCTAAAAATAAGAAAAATATAAAGAGATAAAATTGATCACGTAATGAAGAATACCTATTTGTTTTTTAATAATGTTACTTTGTCACTCCATTTTGCTTACTTATTTTACTTAATTATAAGATGAATTTTACCTAGGGCTATACAAAATACTGAAAAACCAACCGGAACCGACTCAGACTGGCCGCCAGAGATCGGAACTGGAGTAGAACCAATCAGCGCACGGTATAATTGTGACGCCCTCAGATTTCCGTTTGGGATCGGACGGACATCTGAAGCGTCGAGACATGTAACACAAGGTTACCTGCCCCGTTCATTTTTTTTTTGAATACTATGCACCAAACTTATAACATCCCAAATAATTAAAGCATAATCCATGCATACTTAACAAAATAAATAACCACGATTACAGTACGTGTCTCAGAAGACTGTAATCTCAAAACATGGATGACTAGACTCCATATTACAGTACCAAAATACACTTATTGAACCAGTTCATCGAGTAACTCGCGTAACTCAATTAACAAGGTTAGAATACTGTCCAAAAAAACTAACTATAGAAGCTGAAAACTCTGCATCGCATCTGCGGCGTCTAGTCAACATCCTCCAGCCTATCGGTATCTGCTCCCTGTTCTGAATCTGACACATCGCCTACCATTCGGGGGGAATGGTAGTTGGGACTACCACGGTGAGATTTGATTACAAATCTCAGCAAGTTAACAGAAAACTTTCACACAGGTTAATGATGTATGCATATAAATAAAAGTATGAATGCACCATCAAAATCAAAAGTAAATATAACATAACTTGACATAATATGACATAAAATAATAAGCATAATGTGACATGACATAACATGGCATGAGTTGACATAATTGAACTGAAACAGAAACTTAGCTTGATGTGACATGAACTTAAATTGTAGCATGGATGTGAACTTGAAACATAACATGGACTTGAACTTTAAGCTTGACATGAATGTACACTTGAACATAACGTAACATGAAACATGACTTGAACGTGAAATACATGAACTTGGAATCTTATTCAATTGTCTTAATTAATAACGTGACCATATGGGTGCTACACGGGTCCCCTAGAGCCGCGTGTCCCTGCCGATTACCGCATCACAATACAAGTATCTAGACCAGCTGTGAGTGCGTTAATACGTACTCCACAGTTGTTGTGTCTCCGCGTATTCTACGTGTCACAATTGCTGTGTCTCACGTAGTGTATGCTCCATAGTTGTTGTGGCCCCATACTTCATGCTCCACAGTTGTTGTGGCTCCATGAATACACGTAACATAAAAATATGACACCATCGGCGTTAGTGCCTGGCGCGCTCCGGTGACCAGTTACTTAGGCCCCATTCGCAACCTGTTGACTGTACTTCGTCAACCCAGTGAATTTCACACCTATTTAGACACTCCAGCGTGAACAAAGGAGTTCCACTAGGATATTACCCCATCCTAGCATTTAGGGTCGTAATTGACATGAATAACTTAACTTGAACATGATCTGAAACTTATATGAACTTTACATAAGGTGAACCACACTTGAGTTCGTGGCACCGCATAACATAACTTGTGGTGAACATGCTTAGATATGTGTCACCTTTAACATAACTTGTGATGAACATGCTTAGGTCCGTGCCATCCTTAACATATCTTGTGATGAACACGCTTAGGTCCGTGTCATCCTTAACATAACTTGTGATGAACACGCTTAGATCCGTGTCATCCTTAACATAACTTGTGGTGAACACGCTTAGGTCCGTGTCACTCTTAAATATCTTATCTTTCTTAATACATGAGATATTATTTAATATCATGAACTTTTCTAACATGGCGTATACTTGTAAATGGCACAATATGATTTAAACATAAACATTTCATGACATATATGTAACATATGGCATACTTAATATGGCATACTTATAACATACAACATTGTATGACATAAAAGATTTTGTAACAGATAAATATTCATAAAAGAATAAATCATGCGTAACAGATAAACATGTAATGACATGGCATGACATGACATATATGATAACATACATACATAAATTGTAGTTCCCTTACCCATCATACATACACAATAAACTGATAGTAAGTTAGAAACTAACTTACACAAATCGTCGCGTTCTACGAGAATAAAGTGCGAAACACGAGGAACTGTAAAAGGTCATTCTAAGAGTTAGAAATTTAATTACTAACAATTAGAAACATGAAAACAAGCTAACTTAGAGTAAAATTATCATTTGACCATCTACATGTGGGAAAACGACTATTTTATCCATAACTTAAGGATTTCACATCTTAACTCCAAAAATTTTCACAATTTACATTCCTCATGTAAATTTTGTCTTAAACTCAAATATTAACTCAGAAAAATTTATAAAAAAACACAACTATGGAAAACATACTATGGCCGAAACATCCATAGGCTATTTCTCTTGATTTTTGTTGCAATCCCTTCCAACTTCAAAACTCATGCTTAAACCAAAATTTTTCAACAAGTATCTTCCAATCCTAAGTTTAAAACCATACTTAAAACATCTATTCAGAAAAGAATTATAATCAACACCAAACTTGTTTTTGTAAAAAGATCAAAACACTTGAATCGCAAGCTTTGTCCTTAAATCAAAACATCTCTAAGAATTCCAAAAAAATCAAATCTTACTTCTAATATATTCATAACATCATCCTAAGATAAACCATGCTTTAAATCATCAAACTAAAGCCACCAAAATCACAAAAATAACACTTGGAGTTTTTGTTTTTACACTTAGTCCAAAAACAGAAACTTTTTCTTAACTAGCTTTGATAAGTCTCTTGATCAATGGCTTAAGAATGTGAGATCTTTGAAATAAAGCATCACATGGGTTATAAACGTGTCCTAAAGAATATCCAACCATCAAAATTAAAATCACATGACTAAAACTCAAAAAACATGGATCTAACCTAAAAACATCAAATCTTAGGGCTAACCGAAATTCTCTTGCATAGAAAAATTATATCTTTGAAATTAATGCTAAATATCTCCAAAATAACATCCTAACATGAAAATAAGAGATTTAGGATCATCAGATAAAAATATCAAAGCCATTAGAGTAAGATCAAACCACGAAATATTCAAACTTTCTCCAAATAAAAACTATTTTTTCACTTCCAGTTTTCAAGTTTTTAGATCTAAGAACATCTATCATCAAAAACTTTATTCATGCAACAAAACTTCAATGAAAACTCTTAAACACATGCTAAAAACACTCCATAAAATTTTCGGACCAAGATATGTCAATTAGCTTGGTCAAAAACTCCAAAACATAACATACTCTCCAGATTCACGCCCAGAATGACCTTTCAATGGTTAAAAATACTTTTGACCAACCAAATGACCATGGAATGATACAAAAAATATATCTATGGAAACAAGAATCAAAGAGGAACAATGTTTATGAAGGAGTTATCGTGTGAAAATACTTACAAAGGGTCTAGAATCTCCACATAAAAACACACAGAAAACTGCCCGAGAGAGCTCTTTTGGGTCTCTCTCTAAGAATGGGGTGAAGAAATGATTAAAGTGAAGTAAGTGTGTCTTGCACGACTCAAGTATTTTGTAGGGGGAATATATGGACCTTAATGATCATTGAGTGAAGGTAGACATGTGACAAAAAGTAGAGGATAGTGGGGGGCAAAGGACAACCTACAAAAGCTATGAGACATGGGACTTGATGGGGTGGGTTCCTCCATATTATTGAGTGCAACTTGATGCAATGAATGGTCTGCCAAATGGGGGAGGAAACTTCTCCAAGAAGCTTTGCCAAGGTGGCCAAATTCGTGGGCCTTAGTGGGCCTCAACCAAGTGGACTTCAATTTGGGGTTTAAATGGGGTTTGGTTAGGGTTTGAGATGCTATCAAGCCCAAATCCAATTTTTCTTGGCCCAATAAAATTTCTAAGGTTTAAAATGTTGGATAAGGATGTCATAATAAGAATTTGAGAAATTAATAGCATGTGGAAGTGATTTAATCAAGTGATTAAACACAATGCTAGAAATTGGATCAAAAGGGTTTGAAGGCCAACTTTAGGGTTTGGGGAAACCGTTTAGGGTTTCGGTTTCAACCAAGTTTTTGGGGTTTCAAATAGATTCCAACCATTTAGGGTTTCACTAGGGTTGAAACCCTCTTTAATCTGGCTCAATTTGGTTGATCAGATGAAAAAGGTTTTACTTAGATGGCGTGATCTCACACCTTGATTTCCTTCACAATTCCATCTAATGGTTTCACTTTGTGCCAAGTATCTAATACTATTCATTATGTGTGGTTAAGATCTTGCCAAGTGTCCAAATAAAACTTTTCTAACCTAATTTGGACATTCCACACTGTGATTTTGAAAACGTTGCAGTTAGTACGCTTATCAAGGTCATTATTCACTAAAAAAAAAACGTAATAAATTTTGTACTGAAAAATCCTAAATATTCAATTGAGCCTAGTGGTGTAGACTATAATGTATTCTGACACTTCTAACTATCTCAAACAATTAAAATCGCATTTCTGGCACCATAGTGAGTGATAACACTAACTATGTTGACAAACTAAAACCTATGCGATTAGTCGATTCGTGAAAACTTACGGAGTTTTCACGAGGTTCCTAAAGTCTATAGAAATTTCACCATTGAATTTCTGACGGGCTGTTACAGTAATTGATTCAAAACTGATGTCCAGCGGTTCGGTCCCGGTTTGAACCTGGGCCGGACCACTGAACCGACCAATGGTTTAATTTTTTTTTTTTTTAAAAATTATACATATATGAAACGGCGTCGTTTTAGAACATAATATTTGAAAAAAAATATAAAAGGAATAGCGCCGTTTTAACTTTAGAGTTAACATGGCTCGTTCCCCTTCTTCTTCGTTTCGTTTTTTTTTTTTTTTCCTTTCAGTCTTCAGTTCAGGTGCCGCCGCCTCGCCTCCTCTCTCTCTCTCTCTCTCTCTCTCTCAAGGTGCATGAAACTATGCAGGGCCACCTCCGTCGCCAACTCCCTCTCTCTCTAATCTCATAGTACAGTTCGTCATCTCTCTCTCTCGGCGCACGCAGTCACCGAAGACGCTGATGAACCGACCGGAGTTACACCTAGACCAAGGAGGACAATTTCCTCTCCATTCACTGGTCGGTTTCGATCGAGATGTTCATCGTTTAAAGGTATCGGTGCGGTTTCGGTTTTGGAGAAAAAACACACTGATATGTTGGTTTTCACTCTAATTTTACCTAGAAGCACATCTAGCACTACTAGACATAGGGTTGTTCACCTTACCCGCCCCGAAAATGGACTTCTGACCCTACCCGAACGTATAGATTTCTAAAGTAAATAGTTCTGAACCGGTTAAATTAACCGATTAACCGAAGCCGAATTCTTTTAAAAAATTACCAGATTTTCCTATTTTTTATTTTTATTTTTTAAGATTGCCCACATATTTTTCTTTTTTCAATGCATTAAATTAATGTATTATTATTATTATATCTAATGGCCCATGACTATTGACAAAGGCTTAGCTGAAAACTATCCTTTTCTGTAATAAAGTATTGGTTGGCCACTTATTATATCTCAATTAATATATATATTTTTTTCTCTTTGTTGTTTATCATCAAGCTAAGGGCATGATAGGATCTGGCATCATTTATATATATATATATATATATATATATATATTTCATGTCCCTTTGTGCACATGCTGCCATGCATCAGTCTGTGTGCCATCTCGATTTGCTTTTTTTGTTCTTTTTCTGTTTTAAAGGTAAAAATTGAAAGAGAATAGGCAAAACCTTGTGTTAGAGATGTGGCTTATATGAATTAAGCAGCTGAGATTAGGAATAATATTATGTGGTAACCCTGTGCCAATGAAATATTTGTCACTCAGTTTTTTTTTGGCTCAAATTTGTCACTCAATTAAGAAGCTGAGATTGACAATCTCAACACCTTGTTATATCCTGCATGCTGGCTCTTCCAAGACTTGCTAGGCAGTCAATTCAGTTTAGCAAAAGTAGCCTAACATCACCATGTGATGTATCGATCGCAATGTCTTTAGTTTAGCAGGTAAAAAGCTTTCAGCCTTGTTTCAAGGTTTGATGTAGAATCTCCCCCATTTACATGTAGATTTAGAACATAATCACTTTCACGGTTCAACTCGGGTGGTGTAATAAAATCATTTGGTGGAACTTTGCATCCATCTGAGTTGGGATGTTCTCAAAGGTTTCTGATCTTTATTGCCAGTACGATCTCATTTACAATCATGAAAGTTCATGAGCATGCAATTCAGTTTCATCAATTCAATTTTCTATCATCAATTCAGTTTCGTCATAATAAAAAATTCCCAATTTTTTCTCCTTAACATCATCCTAATCCTACTTCTGTTGCATGGTTCCAAGTGTGATGGTCATGTCCTCCCTTTGGCTGAAGCCTTATAAAACCATTTGGTAAGCTCATCTCATCATAAATCTACATGGGAAAGTATTAATCACCTGAACGTCAACATGAAACTAAAACAGTTGCAATAATGAAAATGAGAAAACCATCACCTGATAAAAATTTCATTATTTATGAGCATACAAGTATTTGTGTATATGAAATTTATAGCAGCAAAGATGGATTCAACTCGTGGGAGTGGGTGAGCAGATTATTTTCCTTTTTTCCTCATAATGTAGTCATGGAAATTTTTTATTGATTTTTAAAATGTACAGTTTCTCAATTCAATGTCTTTCTTAGTTGTAGCCTGGGTGGTGGTAATATCATTGAATTGATATATCCTTTTTTTTCTAGATATGTTATGCAGGATAGATCTATTCGACAGTGTGGTCATAGAGTTGTATCAAAGGCCCATCTAAGTTTGAATTATTGGGAGCACCAACAGGTCCAAATCCATTCAAAGCCAAGAAAATGCAATAAAACTGGCGAAGTTTAATCGACTAGCATACCGACCTTTGTTCCTCTGCTACTCCTTCTCTGGGGTTTCTCCTATGGGGGACACCCAGATCAGGAAGTCAAATATCGTACAAAATAGATCAAACAACAATTTTTATCCAACCAAGATCAGATTTGCAGCGATTGAAAACAACCAAGACCGACCCAAACTAATGGAAAAGCATTTTCAGCTTAGCATTTAGAATTGAAAACGGAAAAACCTTAATACCCAAAGGTTCAACAACCAAGATCGACCCAAACTCAAGAACCCTAACGGTTTAGATCATCCATACCTTTAGTCAGAACCAGATTGAGAGATTGAGAGAGTGAGAGACCGAGATACAGAGAGAGCGAGCTTCGACTTAGTTTGCAATCTGCGACAAGGAGTGAGCTTGTAAGACAAAGAAAGAGCCTGTAAGGCAAGTGAGCTTCGACTGAGTCTTGCGAGGGCCAAGGGAGAGGAGAGTCTATGACAAAGAAGAGGACTGGGTGTCTGCTGGAAGTCTGGATGGAAGAGATTTGAGTAATGACTAAAACACCGATGTTTGGTCTTTAAATTTGGTTATCGGGTATTAACCGAATTAGCCAAATAATTTCGGAACTCAAATGGAAAGCTTTTGTTTCTTAATCGTTTCACTTCGAGTAAGTTAATCCGGGTTAGTTAAGCGGTTTAAATTTACATCCGTAGTTGAGTGTAGACTGAGCGAGTAGAATCACGAGGGAGAGAATTGATGGAATTTTGAATTTATGAGACTATCATATCATTGCACCGCTCCCATAGATCAAGTAAGGGATTGGTAGGTTGTTGCAAAGAACCAGTGAAAACCAAGCTTGTCATTGGCACGGAGAGCACGACGCATGGCCCGAGACCATGTGGCGTAATTATTGGAGGTGAGGAGCTCGGGAACAAGGGTAATGGCAGGGCTATCTCCATGGTCCAAACGAAAAGCATTGGAGGGCTCAGAGAGATTGAGGTAGCGAGTCAAGATATGAGTGTTATTGTGGTTGGCTGATTGTGGCGAAGGGTTGGTTGTAGGCAAATTGGGTGGAGTTTGAAGTTTAGGGTTGGATTCGGCCATCAAAATTACCTCTCACTAGCTCTTGATACCATGTAAGGAATTAAAACAAAGGGCCTTGCCAGCAACCAGAGCACGGTAAGCCAAGAAGAAGAAAGAAAGAAAGAGAGGCAGAGTCGATGAAGAACGATCAATTTCCCCTTTCTGGAAAAACTTGAATTCAATGCAGTAACCGGGTGTGTTTATAAACACCAAAATATCCTAACTGACTAACAAACCAATTTAATAATCTAATGACATCTGTACACTTGAAATAAAATAGAAAAGAAATGTACAAGAAAAGGAAAACTACAGCTTAACATATTACAATTGAAATTAAACGACCTGCAGCTTATCTTGCCCTGTATCATCTAATAGCCTTCGCTCTGGTCCAATGTTGAGAAACTTATTAATCTTCGCCATAACTGTGATGAAATACATGAACCTTTTGGAGATAAGCGATGCAGTGTTCTTGAAAGCCCGCGATATCGGCTCCGGAGGTTCCATCACCACTGAGACAGCCTGGGTCGACGTTAAACGCCAATTTGCAATTGTAGTCGAATGCGAAGCGCTCCAAAATGTCCTATAAATCCAAGACACGTGTTGTTTCAGAGGCTCTTGTTAGAATTGGAATCAGTCTAGTGTTGGTCTCAATGGTTACGTTTTGCATGACAAAGTTGCGTAGCAATTTGGTATTGAATTCATAGCTAGCAGTTTTTCTCTGGACCTTCCAGAGTTCTCCGTTGGAGTTGAAGATTCCTTGGCCAAGAAAGTCTTGGAGAAGAGTTATTTCGCTGTCGGCTTTGGGATAGTTCTTGAAGTTGCTCTTGAGCATGCGCTCAATGTTGGATGGGTTTGCGGTGAAGACACCGTAGATCGTGCCAGGACGTCAAAATATAGCTGTGTTTGTGGGGCAGCTATTTAGAGTTTATGCAGTCCAGCCAAGAAAACGGTGTCAATTTTGCAAAAATTCAGGTAGCGTGCCGAGAATCGGGACGACTTAAAACCTATGTTGATAGCTTTCTTTTTTGAAATACTGTTGAAGAGGAGATAGATGTAAAGAGAAAGAAGGAAGAAGAAGAGGAAGGATTGGGCAGAGAAGAGCTCCATAGAGAGAGAGAGAGAGAGAGAGAGAGAGAGAGAGAGAGAGATGAACGAAATTTTCGGATATTTGCCGGGGAAGGCATACGTAGTACACGGTAGCGGCACCGTTGAGGGCTTTTCCAAGTATAATGCATGGCTTTATTGTTGAGGAAATTTAATAATTTGCACGTTTGGGTTGTCCTAGTCTTTAGGAGTGTCAGTAAATTTGTTTCAGTTTATCTAGTCAATAGAAGTCTGTTTACCTAGTCAATAGGAGTTTGTTTTGAATGTTGGATAGTGCCTATTTTCATGTTGCTTTCAGTTATGTATTAGCCTATTTATAGGCTGTTTGTTTATCAATGAAAAATGAGAAAAATATATCCTCTGCTTCCTACTGTTATCAGTGGTACCAGAGCAGGTTGAGTTCCAAGGAGAAAAAAAAGGTGAAATTGATGGCTTTCGAAAGTTTTGTACAGCCAGCCATTCCACGCTTTGATGTTCACTATGACCATTGGAGCATGCTCATGGAGAACTTCTTGAGGTCCAAAGAATATTGGACGGTTGTTATTTCTGGAGTAGCAGAACCAGCAGCAAGTGTTATGCTGACAGATGCGCAAAAGACAGAGCTTGAAGGGCTGAAGTTAAAGGATCTTAAAGCAAAAAATTATCTCTTCCAAGCTTTGATCGCTCAATCTTGGAAACCATTCTTTGCAAAGACACAGCCAAGCATATTTGGGATTCCATGAAGAAGAAGTACCAAGGTACAGTAAGGGCTAAGAGGCAGCAGCTTCAAGCACTTCGTTCGGAGTTTGAAATATTTCGAATGAAGTCAGGAGAATCAGTTACAAACTATTTTTCAAGAACGATGACAATCGTTAACAAGAGGCGGATCCATGGCGACAAGACAGAGGATGTTCTCATTGTTGAGAAGATTCTTCGATCCTTGACACCAAAATTTAATTTTGTTGTTTGTGCTATAGAAGAAGCTAATGATGTTGGTTTACTGTCAATTGATGAGTTACAAAGTTCTTTGTTGGTTCATGAGCAAAAAATTAACCAGCAGGAAAAAGAAGAACAAGCATTGAAGACCTTATCAGAAAATCACTCCATACCTAGTAGAGCTGATAGAGGATGAGGAAGAGGTAGAAGTCGAGGTAGAGGAGGCAGAAACAACAATGATCGTGAGAACCAATAGCAAAATCATCATCATAAAAGAGTCAATTTCAAGGAAGAGGCAGAGGACGTGGAGGCCACCACTCAACAACTTATAGGTCAAAGTCAGCAGACAAGTCCAATGTTGAATGTTTCAGATGTCATAGGTATGGCCATTATAAATCAGAATGCCAAACTGATTTGAATAAACAAAGTGGAGATCAAACTAACTTTGCAGAAAAGGAAGAAGAGGTGTCTCTTTTGATGGTGTGTCACATGAAGGAAGAAACTCAACAAAATATGTGGCATTTAGACACTGGTTGCAGCAACCACGTGTGGAGAGAAGGAGGCATTTTCTGACTTGGATGAATCCTTTCGCAGCTCTATTAAGTTTGGTGACAACTCCAAAATTTCTGTTGTGGGAAAAGGAAAGATAACAATCCAAACCAAAGGAAATTCCACCCACACTATCGCTAATGTTTTTTTTGTGCCAGATTTAAAGACCAACTTGCTTAGTGTGGGTAGGGCTGTAAACGAGCCGAGTTCGAGCGAGCCTGGGGTGTGCGAACTCGGCTCGTTCACTACTCGAGTCGAGCTTGGGCTCGGCTCATTTGTCAGCCGAGCCTATGAGCCAGTTCGAGCTCGGCTCGTGTAGATTGAAAATGAGCTTGAGCTCGGCTCGAGCTCGGTTATGTTAACGTGCCGAGCTCGAACTCGACTCGAGCTCGGCTCGTTTATTAAATATTCCAGTAATAAAAATTGGAAATAAAAACATATAAAATAACAAAATTAAAATAAATCTAAAGTAAAATAACAAATTAAATACAGATTCTCATGCCAAGAGTATCACGGCTAGACCTATGGTACAATATTAAATGAAATTTTACTTCTGAATGGAATAAGTGAATAAAAAAAATTATTACAACAATAAATTATGAAATAATATACATTATTTTTCAAAACAAAAAATGGGCTGTCAAATGACTAAGTCCTCAGTCTTCATGGAATAATGAAAGAAATCTTGACGTTGACCTGCATACACACTTAAGACACTAAAAAATTAGTGTTATTTTTAATCCCTTACTCAAGCACTATTAACTTAGTAATGCTGTCAAGGGATATCCCACAGAAAATGCAAAACTTAATTTGCCTAAAAAATGAATATCATATCTCTAACAAGTTACACTGACACAATACAATCATACAAGCAATATTATAAATAAATATGTGCATTAGGGATTTAGACAAGTTTTGAAATCTGATATCACCGTGACAGTCAGTGAGTCACTTAAGTCAGTAAGTTCCCAATATCTGATAGAAAGATGTGCATCAGTGATTCAGCCAAGTTACCAAATACAATATGCAGTTACAACAGATCCAAAACCACGATCCAGCAATAGGCAATAGGCATGCATGACTCATATGATCATATCAGCTAAACAACAAACTGTGAGGTAAACAAGTTGACAACTGCAATGGGCATAGACATACAAAATACTCAATACTCAATACTCTCATACCAGGCACAAAATATCAATACAAAAGTTCAACAAAATCAGCCAGACATTTTCAAGATGGCCAACTGCAGTTACCAAAACAGATGTTCACAGAATCAGAAGAAGTTACCAAAGTTCAAGAAAATCATTCAGATAGCAGTTACCAAAATAAAGGAAAATCATAATGACAGGAAGTTACCAAACTTATACAAAATAAGTGAGTTCACCATGTCAGAAGTCAACAAGTTCCCAAACTTTAACAAAATCACCATGACAACCTGCACACACTGAGGAAGTAAAAAAATTAATATAATTTTTACTCCCTTGCAAAATTACTCAAGTACTTTTAACTTAGTAATATTGTCAAGGGATGTTTGCAATGCAAAATTTAACTTGCCATTTAAAGAAATTTAGGAAATCTGGATGGTGAGGAGTTAGAACTTAGAAATTACCTGAACTATCATGACTCATATCATCCCATTCAAAATCAGATAGAACAACCAAACTGTCCAAATATTACAAAGTAAACTGTCCAAATTTCATATACCAAATCTTTCAAGATTATCCAAAACAGACTAGATAAAACTAGTTTGCTGGCCAAATGTTCCATTTTTTCAACATGCTCAAAAAACATAATCTAAGTCTGCATGGGGCTATTGCTATGGCAAGATAATATGAGTTTCTGATGGAACATCCATCTATTGACAAGAAAAAAAACAGGTCAGTTAGTATTTTGATAAATAAATTAATAATAGTAAGTATAAAATAGTAAAATAGCAAAAGGCAATTAATCAAGCAAAAATACACTTACAGAATTTGTTGATGATCTTTTAAGCCCATATAATGCTCTAACCCAATCAGAAGAAGTTACCAAAGTTCAAGAAAATCATTCAGATAGCAGTTACCAAAATAAAGGAAAATCATAATGACAGGAAGTTACCAAACTTATACAAAATAAGTGAGTTAACCATGTCAGAAGTCAACAAGTTCCTAAACTTTAACAAAATCACCATGACAACCTGCACACACTTAGGAAGTAAAAAAATTAATATAATTTTTACTCCCTTGCAAAATTACTCAAGTACTTTTAACTTAGTAATATTGTCAAGGGATGTTTGCAATGCAAAATTTAATTTGCTATTTAAAGAAATTTAAGAAATCTGGATGGTGAGGAGTTGGAACTTAGAAATTACCTGAACTATCATGACTCATATCATCCCAATCAAAATCAGATAGAACAACCAAACTGTCCATATATTACAAAGTAAACTGTCCAAATTTCATATACCAAATCTTTCAAGATTAACCAAAACAAACTAGATAAAACTAGTTTGCTGGCCAAATGTTCCATTTTTTCAACATGCTCAAAAAACAGAATCTAAGTCTGCATGGGGCTATTGCTATGGCAAGAGAATATGAGTTTCTGATGGAACATCAATCTATTGACAAGAAAAAAAAACAGGTCAGTTAGTATTTTGATAAATAAATTAATAATAGTAAGTATAAAATAGTAAAATAGCAAAAGGCAATTAATCAAGCAAAAATACACTTACAGAATTTGTTGATGATCTTTTAAGCCCATATAATGCTCTAACCCAATCAGACCCACATAACAACATCTGGACAGTTTCAGTCTTCAGTGAAGCTCGATGAGGATCAATGACTCTGCCTCCTGCGCTGAATGTTGATTCTGAGCTAACTGTGGTAATTGGTGTAGCCAAAATATCTCGGGCCAGTTTGGACAAAGTTCGAAACTTGAGACTATTTGTTTTCCACCATTCCAAGGCATCAAAACTTGCATCTGAACCCTCTTCACAAATATAAATGCTCTCCTCTAAATAATTGTCCAGTTCTGATTTACTAGGCTGCACGGTATCAACACTTCTAACAAAAGATTTAAATAATGACTGCCCACTCTGCATGCTTCTCCCAGTCCCAACACTTGAGGAAGAACCAGATATATTCATTCGAGCAGCATTATCCTACTCTCTTTGTGCCTCAAGAGTTGAATTATATTCATGAACATACTCATTATATAACTCAAGCAACACTTGAGAGACATGATCAATATTCTTAACAGCCTCCGGCCTGTTATAAATTAAAGGAAAACAAAACTGGATCAGGACCATTTTGAATCTAGGATCTAACACAGCAGCAATTGACATCAATAGATTACACTCTCCCCAATATTTGTCAAATTTAGCACTCATTTTTCTTACTATTGATTTCATATACTCATTTTCATCTCTACTCTTCTTACCTAAGATGTCCTTCATTCTCCAAACTTCTGAAAGAAATAAGTTTGCTGTTGGGTAATCAGAACCAGATACAATATTGGTGACTTCATTGAAAATAGCTAATAGTTGACAAACATTTTCAACTTGCCCCCACTCTTCAACAGTTGGAACCCATTCAAAACATCTATCTCTATCACCATATCTAGGGAAAACTTCTTTGAACTGAACTGCAGCATCCAGCATTAAATAAGTACTGTTCCATCTTGTAGGCACATCTAAAATCAGCTTCTTTGAGGGCAATTGTAACTGTTTTGCTAGTTCACTAAACTGTTTGAGCCTACTCTCTGATGCTACCAGATATTTGATACCATCTCTAACACAATCAACAATATCCCTAATCTCCCCAAGTCCATACTGTACAAGTAAATTTGTTATATGTGCACAACAACGTACATGAAACAGTTGCCCACTTACAGACAGTGTTTTCTTCAACCTAAAATCATCTTTCAAGATCCGAATGGCCACATCATTTGAACTAGAATTGTCAACAGTTATTGAACTAATTTTATTCTCAATCCCCCAATTTTGGAAACACTTTTCTAAAACATCAGCAATAAGAAGGCCAGTATGTGGAGGTGGCACATTACAAAAGTTCAAAACACGCCTCTGAAGATGCCAATCAGAGTTTATAAAATGACAAGTCACTACCATATATGAAAGTTTTTGACAAGAAGTCCACATGTCAGTTGTGATATGAACTTTATTCACATGTTTAAGCAAAGCCCTTAACTTCAACTTTTCATTCTCATAAGTTCTCATGCATTCTTTCTTTGCAGCAGCCCGAGACATTTTTTTCCAATATGGAGTGTTTGCACTCATGAATTTATTAAATACCACATGTTCCATTAAAGAGAATGGATATTCATGGTAAAGTATCATATGAGAGGCAAGCTCTCGGACCCTACTACGATCATAAATAAAGTTTGAGACAGTGAAGCCACCATCTGCCTCCTTAGACTCAACTGCTAAGACTTTTTGTTTTTTCTTAGACCCCATGTATGGCAAACAGGTCAGTAAGTGCCTATGTAATGTAGTCGTAGAACTTGATCGACAAGCTTTAAATAACGTTTTACACTACTTACATTGAGGTTGTTTAACCCCATCTCTATCAAGTTCAACAAAATCATTCCATACATCAGAAGTCCTCTTTCTTTTTTTTCTTTCATAGGCTACTGTTTGAACTTCTGTGGAAGGGCCCTCAGTAGACACAGTATTAGGGGCCTGAGTAAAAGCAGTGTCTCTATCATTATCAGATATGGCCTCTATTAAGCTAATCCCAACAGAGTTTTCATTTTCATACTCCTCCACCGGATCAACTTCATTCACTGGATCACCCATTTCCTGGGGTCTAATATTTTGTAAACACAAAACCAGAAACATACAATAAGCATATAAACACTGACCAAAATTCAAAACAACCTTATCTTGGTGGCTCAAGGTGCCTCCAGAAAGCAAGGATACTAAAAGATGTTAAAGTCAAAACAATTTCACTCCAACAGTTTTGTTATACAACCCTGCCTTGATGGCTCAATGAGCCTCTAAAAGACAAGGCTGTTTTAGTTGATGACTATCAACTAAAACAGATGTTAAAGTCAAACTAATTTGACTTTAACATCTTTAGTATACAATCTTGCCTTAGTGGCTCGATGTGCCTCCAGAAGCAAGGCACCATTAAATACAACATAAATATAGAACATATTGGAAGAAAAAAAAATAGATTCAAGCAAAACAGATTGATTTCAAGCATAATAAAGTGCTTGAAATCAGAACATAAACCAAAACAGATTGGAAGAGATTAATCAAGCAAGACATGTTAAAGAACTATGTATGAAATAGTTGACCCAAGCACTATGTATAAACATTTAAATATTAAGCAAAACAGATTGATTTCAAGCATAATAAAGTGCTTCAAATCAGAACATAAACCAAAACAGATTGGAAGAGATTAATCAAGCAAGACATGTTAAAGAACTATGTATGAAATAGTTGACCCAAGCACTATGTATAAAGTATTAAATATTAAGCAAAACAGATTCATTTCAAGCATATTAAAGTGCTTCAAATCAGAACATAAACCAAAACAGATTGGAAGAGATTAATCAAGCAAGACATGTTAAAGAACTATGTATGAAATAGTTGACCCAAGCACTATGTATAAAGTATTAAATATTAAGCAAAACAGATTCATTTCAAGCATATTAAAGTGCTTCAAATCAGAACATAAACCAAAACAGATTGGAAGAGAAGCAATCAAGCTTAGATTCCTTAAAGAACTATGTATTAAATAGTTGACCCAAGCACTATGTATAAACATTTAAATATTAAGCAAAACAGATTCATTTCAAGCATATTAAAGTGCTTCAAATCAGAACATAAACCAAAACAGATTGGAAGAGAAGCAATCAAGCTTAGATTCCTTAAAGAACTATGTATTAAATAGTTGACCCAAGCACTATGTATAAACATTTAAATATTAAACTCCTTAGATTCATTTCAAGGTCTATAAAGTGCTTCAAATCAGAACATAGTTCTCACATGATTAAAGCAATTTACTTGAGAGGCTGAGAGATGTAAATAAAGCAATTAACCTAAAAATGAACTCTGGGGAATCACTAAATAGTTCAAGCAAGAACATAAAGGAAAGTTAAATAGCAATTAACTTGAGAGGCTAAGAGAACTCACAGCAATCACAAGAAATTTTTCTTCGAGCACAACTCAGCAGGCAAGATGAGTAGGCAAGCTCAGATATAAAAGCTCAAGCTAGAACACTTCAATGAAAAATTGTAAGCAATACCAAAATAACCAAAACATGAAGTTAACACTAAACGGCCTAAGGTGTAAGTATAAAACTTCTAACAGGGCATATTCAACTATTATAAAATAAAAAAAATTAAATAAAACATAAACTTACAATCAAAGTGATAGGTATGAGACAGACACAGTGTGAGACTGTTAGTGTCTCACAGAAACGTGCATTAACATGTCACTGTGAGTCAGAGTGGTCACAATTCATGAATGACAGTGTACTTAGATGATTTCATCTAGATCTACAGACTACAACGTCAAAATACCACAAATCACATATATGAAAAAGAGTTAGGATCGAACCAGAAATGGGCATCGAAAATAGTTGGTAAAAACTATAACTAGATAAGAATCAAAGATCTATTGAATCTGCCAACATTCCCAACCAAATGCGTAGAAAAAGGAAAATAAGTTGGGTAATCGACTCGTAGATGGACGAATCGACGAACCAGAGAACCACAGACCACAAAATCACGAAAAAAGTGGTTGGGAGTCATAAATGCATGCATTTAATGACCCATTCCTCGAGGAACGGTTGCTTTCTCAGAGGCTGAGATTACAGCCATGGCTCCCCTCTAAAACGGCCACCGGCTGCATTTGCTAGACTGCTAGGGTTTCTTGCAGAAGATGCAGCGGCCCGTTTTCACTCGAGAGTCGAGAACAAATGAAGCATAAAAACCAGACAAGTCGATTCCTTTCGAATCGAACGATAGATATCATAGATTCATAGATTATAGGAGGTAACTAGTAATCGGTCTAAGCATAACAGATAAAGAGAATGGATAAGATTCATAAGAAGCTAGGGTTTCTCGATGGACGACGGTAAGATTGAGAGACTGAGAGAAAGTGAAGCGCCAAGCGGCACGGCAAGCCTAAAGGGCAATTGCCAATCGAGTAACCCTAGCTTCGAGTGAAACGGCGCACGGTAATTCATGTAACCCTAGGGTAAAAGCCAGAATATCCAACGGCTCCCAAGGCCCACGTAAAAGTAAGAAAAATATCCAACGGCCTCCATTAATCTTACTTTTAATACTCTGATACAATAAATAACATATATACTATTTTAATTTAAATATTATTCTATTTAAAAAAAATACTATATTCTATACATAATAAATTATAATACATGTTAATTTTTTTATATTATAATTTTTAAAACTAGCAAGTATTCACTGTAGACTGTAGAGTTGTAAAAAAAATAATATTTATTTATAATATTTAATTATACCATTAAATTGTCTAACATTATATTTTAGTCAACATTATCTAAATTGGTACTCATAATATAAATTTATAGTTATATTAATTAGTATAACATAATAATACTATATACTAATACCGTATATTAACCAAAACGAGTATCTATTTTAGAAAATATTATACTCTATAAATTATAATACATGTTAATTGTATTATAAAAATAATTTTAAAACTAGCAAGTAGTGTTGTAAAAAAAGACATATTTAACACTAAACATGTATATTACTATAGTTTATATAATCTTATGATTTATGAATACTGAATACATTATTATGAGTTTAGTGATTATTGATTAATCATATATAAAGTAATAAAATTAATAACTAGTGATAAGTTATTAATAATACTTTATAGAATGATAGAATCATGAGTACAATAAAAATTCATAGAATATATAATGATATAATCTAAGAATCATAGGTTATAAGTATTTAATAATTATTTATGATAGATTAATAAAATATTATAAAACCTTCAATAGTATTTCATAGAAATTTAGAATGATATAATTATGAGTGATAAGTTATAAATTAAATTAATTAATAAGTTATGACTATAGTTTATAGCCTATAGCCTAGAGCCTTATTAGCCTATAACTTATAAGCATAACTTCTTATATGACAATTCCCTATTTGATAAGAATAAGATAAATATATCAAGAAAGTAATATTAATATTATAAATTAAATATATAGACTTATAGTATATGTAGAAGAAAGTCTATAACTATTAGTCACCATAATTTTATATACATAATTAATAATACATATAACATATATAATTATTGGTTATTAATTATTATATATATTTTACTATATATGTATAAATATATACGAGTCGAGTTCACGAGTCGAGTCGAGCTTCATATGAGTCTGTTCACGAACATTAATCGAGTCGGTCGAGTTTTATACGAGTTTGTATCGTTTAATAATCGAGTCTATTTCTGTATTTACGAACGGCCCATTTAATATTCGAATCGAGTCGATTTCGAGTTTAATTGAGCCGAATTCGAGCTACCTGTCGAGTAGCCTGTTCATTTTACAGCCCTAAGTGTGGGTCAGTTACAAGAAAAAAGATACGAGATTTTTATCAAAGATGGAGTATGTCAGATTCAAGACGCAAAGTTGGGCTTAATTGCTAAAGTTAACATGACGGCAAATCGTATGTTCCCACTTTATCTCCACAACATAGCTCATTCGTGCTTCTCGGCAAAATTAGAAGATGAGGCATGGCTATGGAACTTTCGCTATGAGCATCTGAATTTTGGCGGATTGAAAACACTACAATAAAAAAGCATGGTGACGGGGCTTCCTCAAATTACAGCTTCTTCTCAAGTTTGTGAAGAATGTGTTGTTAGCAAACAACATCGTAATCAATTCCCACAAGGAAAATCTTGGAGAGCAAAGAAAGCATTGGAGCTTGTTCATTCCGACATTTGTGGGCCAATAACACCACATTCTAATGGATGTAAAAGATATATAATTACCTTCATTGATGATTATAGTCGTAAGATTTGGGTTTATTTTTTGCAAGAAAAATCTGAAGCCTTTGTAGCTTTTAAAAGCTATAAAGCGCTTGTTGAGAAAGAAGTTGGCAATCCAATAAAAGTTCTTTGCACGGATCGTGGTGGAGAATATAACTCACATGAATTTGCAAATTTTTGTGAGAACTATGGAATCAAGAGACAACTTACAACAGCTTATACACCACAACAAAATGGTGTATGCGAGAGGAAGAACTGCACTATTATGAATATGGTGAGAAGCCTTTTCACAACAAGTGGCATTCCAAAAAGTTTCTGGCCTGAAGCAGTTAATTGGAGAATTCATATATTGAACAGAAGTCCCACACTTGCTATTCAAAACATGACACCGGAGGAAGCATGGAGAGGAAGGAAACCTGCTGTAGATCATTTCCGGAATTTTGGGTGTATTGCCTATGCCCATATTCCAGATGAGAAGAGGAGGAAGCTAGACAACAAGGAAGAAAAATGCATTTTTCTTGGTGTTAGTGATAAGTCAAAAGCTTATAAACTATACAATCCTAGCACCATGAAAATTGTCATCAGCCGTGATGTTGTATTTGATGAAAAAGTCACCTGGTCATGGAATCAAAATGGTGTTAAAGAAAGTATTCCAGTAGATTTTGATAAGGAGGAGAAAGGGCAGCAGCCTATGGAAAATGAGCAAGAAGATGAAGTCACTCAAAATGTTCCAACTGATCAAAGCCCACTTGCAGCTGAATCACAACGGCCTCAACGTGTTTGAAGAAGACCCGCATGGATGATTGATTATGAGGTAACTGGAGTTGACCAAGGTGATGACCCACTTACATATTTTGCTCAATTTTCAGATTGTGATCCTACCATCTTTGAAGTGGCTGTCAAAGAACCAAAATGGAGAAAGGCTATGGATGCTGAAATTACAGCCATTGAAAGAAATTATACATGGGAGCTATGTGATCTTCCAAAAGGGCAGAAGACAATTGGTGTAAAGTGGGTTTACAAGACAAAGCTAAAGGAGAATGGTGAGGTTGACAAACACAAGGCACGCTTGGTAGCTAAGGGCTACAAGCAGGAGTTTGGTGTTGATTATAAAGAAGTCTTTGCTCCGGTTGCAAGGCATGATACAATCAGATTGGTGATTGCTATGGCAGCTCAAAACTCATGGCCTATCTTCCAGTTGGACGTGAAATCAGCATTCCTCCATGGAGATTTGCAAGAAGAGGTATTTATCGATCAACCTCCTGGTTATGTAAAGCTTGGCAATGAGCATAAAGTGTATAAGTTAAAGAAAGCTCTATATGGATTAAAACAAGCTCCACGGGCTTGGTATAATCGTATAGAAACTTATTTTTTGAAGGAAGGATTTCAAAAATGTCCTTATGAACTTACACTTTTTATAAAGACTGAAAATGGAGGAAAAATGCTCATTGTTTAATTATATGTAGATGATTTAATCTACACTGGAAATAATATAGCCATGTTTGGAAGTTTTAAGAAATCCATGATGGCTGAATTTGAGATGTCTGATCTTGGCATGATGCATTATTTTCTTGGCATTGAAGTGGTGCAGTCTTCTACTAGAATTTTTATTTCTCAAAAGAAGTATGTGCGAGAAATCTTGGACAGGTTTCAGATGAAGGATTGTAATCCTGTAAATACTCAATCTGAGTTTGGTATGAAGCTAGACAAAGATGATGGAGGAAAGAAGGTTGATGACACTCTTTACAAACAAATAGTGGGGACTTTAATGTATTTGACAGCAACAAGACCTGATATAATGCATGCTGTAAGTGTGATTAGCAGGTACATGGAATGTCCTACAGAGATTCATCTCTTGGCTGCAAAAAGAATTTTCCGTTACTTGCAAGGTACTAAGGACAATGGGCTGTTCTACAAGAGTGAAGAAAAGTCAGATCTGTTTGGGTTTACAGATAGTGATTATGCAGGAGATTCAGATGATTGAAAAAGCACATCTGGGTATGTTTTCATGATGGGGACAGGAGCTATTTCATGGTCATCAAAGAAGCAACTTATTGTCACATTATCATCCACTGAAGCTGAATTTGTTGCTACAACAGCTTGTGCTTGTCAAGCTATCTGGCTAAAGAAAATCCTTAAAGAGCTGCATTTTAAGGAGGATGGACCTACTCAAATTTATTGTGACAACAGTTCAGCAATAAAGCTTTCAAAAAATCCAGTTTTACATGGTTGAAGCAAACATATAGATGTGAAGTATCATTTTTTGAGGGATCTCACAAATGATGGAGTCATTAATCTTACTTACTGCAGAAGTGAAGACCAGATTACTGATATTCTAACCAAGCTTCTCAAGTTTCCTGCATTTCAGAAGCTCAGGAAGCTACTTGGTGTTTGTACTTCAAATTTTTCAATTTGAGCGATGGAGTTTCAAAGTTTAACTCTTATTAAACTGGATGTATGTCTGGAACATCAGTTTAAGGGAGGGATTGTTGAGGAAATTTAATAATTTGCACGTTTGGGTTGTCCTAGTCTTTAGGAGTGTCAGTAAATTTGTTTTAGTTTATCTAGTCAATAGAAGTCTGTTTACCTAGTCAATAGGAGTTTGTTTTGAACGTTGGATAGTGCCTATTTTCATGTTGCTTTCAGTTATGTATTAGCCTATTTATAGATTGTTTGTTTATCAATGAAAAATGAGAAAAATATATCCTCTGCTTCCTAATGTCATCATTTATGGCGGAGAAGATAGAAGTTTCTTTTCTTTCTTTTTTGGGTAAGTTGAAGCTGGCAGTTAATTGCTGAATTTAAGATCTTAAATAGGACACAATATATATATTTAAAATTTCTATTTTTAATAGAAAAAATTCAAAATGTTTGAAAATAATAAAAAAATTAATGAATAGCAGATATTACTTCACTTACTAAACATAGATTAATGGTCTGATTAGACAAGTTTAATGATCTAGGCAATTCATTTGACCAAGTTGTGGTGGTAAGGACTAAGGGTCACAATCCAGATGAGGAACGTTTGATGTGGATCTAATTGGGATACACAGTCATATATATTCGAAATTTACCAATGATACGTATATTAATATACAATATACAATATGGTCGTAATACTTTTACTCGATATGGGACTTAATAATTACCCCCTAACAACTCCAAGCATAACATTTTTAGTGCAAGCTCCATATTTCTTACCAAAACAAAAATTGGGAAAATGCCAAATATAAAGGCAGAGAATTTTATCTCTGGGTTTGGTGACCACCAACCCATTAATGGATATTGAAAAAAGCCCACCTACATTGAGCCCACACCATTGGGTTTTGCTTGCTAGTGAATTGGGCTTAACATGGACAAGATGACCATTGAGTTTTCTTAGGGTAGGCCCAATTCTAAATTAGATATTGAAGCTCTAATAATGTCGTGGATCACAAATTCTATATGTCAGAAGCAGGCTGCAGAGGTTATTGGGAATTCTCTTAGTTGGGCCAAGCCCGGCTTCATGTCAGCCACGAGTTAAATGACTTATTTTTTCCTTCGCTGCGTATGACTAATCACGAGTTAAATGACTAATCACTGCGTATGATTTGGTGATTATAAAATAAATATATATAAATAAAGAACAGTCTTGAATGGTGAGAAATGATTTATATAAATTTTAAATAGACAACTCCCGTTTGTAAAAAATTAGACGTTATCATAAAAAGTATAAAAAAAAATTATTCTTTTTTAGAATAACTCTTTTTTTTTTATTTAATAAAAAAACTACGTTTAAACTTATCTATTTTAAAATTGTGTACAACATTACTCATAAACAAATATTTTTTTTGTTACTTGATAAAGAATAGGTTTGCAGTACTTCTGATTTGGAGGATACAAATCTTAATACTGTTCATATGCATGGTATATATATAAACTACCATATCATGTATGTGTTTATATATATACACACACATATACACATACTCTCGGTCGGGTGGAAACTAGAAGGTTGGGATTGATATATATATATATATATATATATATATATCTATATTATATCCTTTTATTTTTATTTATTTGCAAGTCCTCCGTGATCAACAACTTCATGGAACTGTCCCGTTTCACCAGTTATTTAATTCCGAATGAGGAAAAAAAAGCTAAAATATTTTTTAAAAACATTTGCATAAATTACAATAAATATTATAAGACTCTTAAATATTTATTATCTCCGCCTTTTAGGTCTAAGATTTACCAAAAAAAAAAAAAATTATAGAAAATAGTTCATGCATTCATATCGATAATGGGAGGAAATTATCTGATCAGTTTTGTATAACTTGGACCTTATAATTAATGTGGAGATGATCAATTGATGGCATCCACACATGCAGCTGCTGATCTCTAAAGAAATATATATTGAGATGAAATTATCTCAAGTGTTGAGATAGAGAGGATGTATCTTATTCACATATATAGATGCTTTACAAGCTGTCATCTAGCTAATTACAATCTGCTCTGTAAGGAAACTATACAGAAATAAAGCAATTAACAAAAAATGCTACAATAAAGGAGTAAAACATGCATAACAGCTGACTATATACAATATGCTTGACTCTAGGCTTGATACTTGGAGATATCTGCTAGTGCCCCTTGCTGATTTGATGCTTATTCTTTATAATATTCTCTTCCTCACATTCACGGGTAAGCCACCTTTGATCCTCAGAGTCAATGACAACAAAGGCTCCAGATCCTTGTCCTTATCCTTCGCTTCGATCTCAAATCTCTCCATCATTGATGCTACAATTGATTTCATCTGAAAATACGCCATGTCTTTTCCCAGACACGTTCTCGGTCCGGCATGGAAAACTGGAAACCTAAACGGGCTCTCTTGCCGACACACTCCATTTTCTAGCCATCTTTCTGGCAAGAACTCGCGGCAATTTTCTCCCCAGATGCTCTCCATCCTCCCCATCGCGTACGTGTGATACGTCACAACCCAACCCTTCTTCACGAACGTGCCGTCAGGCATCATATCGTCATTTAGACAAGTTTTGCTATCTATCGGTACGGGGGGGTACAGGCTCATGGCTTCAGTGATTGCCGCATGCAGATAATGCATCTCCCGGAGCTCGTCAAAGCTGTACGAATCGCCTATATCTTTTCCATTCTGAACTCGGATTTTTTCCAGCTCCTGCAATATGTTTCGCTCCACTTCAGGTCTCGACGACAGGAGCCAAAAGAACCAGCTCAAAGCCGAAGAGGTCGAGTCCCATCCTGCAAGAATGAAGCTTATGACGATATCCCGGAGAAATTCGGGCGAGTTTTCTTCGTTTGCCATGAACCGGGACAATAGGTCTACTGCTTTTTCAACCTTCTGTTCCGATCTCGACTGAATAATATAATCCGCAAATTCATGAACCGTCTTGATTGCGTTTCTTAGCCTTCGCTCGGGTCCAATGTTTAGAAACTTGTTAATCTTCGCCATAACTGGGATGGCATACATGAACCTTCCGAAAGTAAGCGATGTAGCGTCCTCGAAAGCCCTCATGAACTCTGCTTCGGAGGTTCCATCACCGCCGAGACAGCCTGGGTCGACGTTAAAAGCCAGTTTGCAAACGTTGTCGAATGCAAAGCGCTCCAAAATGTCTTGCAAATCCAAGACGCGTGCTGTTTCCGAGGCTCTTGTTAGAATCGGAATAAGTCTCGTATTGATCTCCACGGTTACGTTTTCCATGACAAAGTGGCGTAGCGATTTGGTGTTGAATTCATAGCTAGCGGTTTTTCTCTGGACCGTCCAGAGTTTTCCGTCGGAGTTGAAGATTCCTCGGCCAAGAAAATCTTGCAGAAGAGCTATGAAACGATCGCCTTTGGGATAGTTCTCGAAGTTGGTCTTGAGCATGCGCTCAATGTTGGATGGGTTTGTGGTGACGACACCTTTCATGCCGGGATATCGAAATATAGCTGTCTTTGAGGGACAGCTACTAAGAGTTTCTGTCGTCCAGTCAAGAAAACGGTGTCGGTTTTGTAAAAATTCTGGCAGCGTTCCAAGAATAGGATACGACTTAAAACCTTTGTTGATGGATTTCTTTTTGGAAGTACTGTTAAAGAGGAGATAGACACAAAGAGAAAGAAAGAAAAAGAGGAGGAAGGAATGGGCAGAGAAGAGCTCCATAGTCAGGAGAGAGAGAGATGTTGAAACTACGGGAAGAAGAAAACAAATCAGCTGCACCAGACAAATGTCCCACGTACAAGCCAGCTCCACTACCATGCACAGGCCAGCTCCACTACCATGCACAGGCCAGCTCTGCTCCAGCCCCACTAGACGCACGTCCCATGGACAGACTCTGCCCCATGTAATTCTGTTATAACGAGCTGTAACATGTATATTGTCTTTTTTCCTCTGTACATATATATATATAGCTGTAGGTATTCCCACGAAGAGACGTGAATATAATATACACAAAGTTCAATATTTTTTCTCTTCAAAAACAGAGCTCTATTTTCTTCTCATTTTCCTGCATCGTTGCTTCATTTCACATTCATCCGCACTGCATTTGTGCCATCTTCAATATGGTATCAGAGCAATGACTCAAGAAACCGAAGCAACAGCAAATACAGAAAATACCGAACCAACTATGCAATCCAATCCTGAAACTAATCCTCACCATCCTGCTAACCCATTCTTCATTCAGCCCGGTGAAGGAGCATCCTCTCCACTAGTTCCTGACTTCTTAACAACAGAAAATTACGTAACCTGGGCAAGGACAATGCGACGAGCCCTCAATATCAAAAATAAGCTTGGATTTATTGATGGTAGAATCCCCAAACCAGCCAACGTTTCTGACCCTTTGCTTGCTCCATGGGAGCGCTGCAATGATATGATCATTGCGTGGATACAACACTCGGTTAGCTCGGAACATAGATCGAGCATTGCACATGCCGAAACTGCAGCCAACGTTTGGAATGATCTCCGCGAGCATTTTTCCATCCAAAATGCTCCTCGCATTTTCCAACTTACAAAGTCCATCTCCTCTTTAACACAAGACATTGACTCAGTCAGTCAATACTACAACAAACTTAAAAGCTTCTGGGACGAGCTTGAGATTTATGAGCCCATGCCACTTTGCACTTGCGGCTCAGTCAAAATTTTGCAGGAATACACCCATTGCAGCAAAGTGATGCAGTTCCTTATGGGCCTAGACGATTCCTTTGATTCCGTTCGGGCGCAAATTCTGCTTCATGACCCACTTCCAGCTCTCAACCGAGTTCAATCCTTGGTTCAACAAGAAGAACGGCGTCGTCAAATTCATTCCGTATCTGCACCTCTTGCAATGGTCACACGAGGACCAGATAGCTGCGGCCAGAACAACTCCCGCAGAGACCGTTTGTTTTGCTCCCATTGCAATATACCTGGCCATTCTTTGGAGCGTTGCTTCAAAGCAAATCCCCATCTACCCGTGTGCTCACACTGTCACATACCTGGCCACTTCAAGGAAAAATGCTACAAGCTAAATGGCTTCCCTCCAGGCCACAAGCAGGGTCTTAAGCTTAAGTCTTTTGCTAACCAATCATCTCTTGTGCAGGAAGAAATTCATCATGGTCCGTCCATCACTCAGGAGCAGTACAAACAACTCCTTGCCTTGCTCAAACCCTCTCATGTTGATGCCACTACTCCTGCTGCTAACAATGCGCACGCTGACTGCTCCTCTGTTTCTGGTATCCCATTTTCTAATTCTGCACACACCCACGGCAATGCCTCAAATACCTCATGGTGCTACAGATCACATGATCTGTAGCCCCAACCTCTTCACAAACAACGTCACGAAAATTTCTAATGAGATTAAACTCCCAAATGGATCCACCACAGCAGCCACACACGTTGGGGATGTCCATCTCTCTGACCATTTGATCCTTCGAAATGTGTTATGTGTCCCTGAATTTTCCTTCAATTTAATCTCTGCAAAATCCTTGACATCTCACTCCAATTGTTGCCTAATTTTTTTTTCAAATACATGTTATATCCAGGACCTTTCATCTTGGATGACGACTGGAGTGGGGAAGGTGCGTAATGGCTTGTACCATCTTCAACTCACAAGACCCAACTCGACCATCTTGCAATCTTTTTTTCATACCTTGTTTCCTTTAAAATCTGTTAACAATGTTGCTGTTTTTGAATTTGATCAATCAATGTTATGGCATTATAGACTTGGGCATAGTTCCATGACTCAACATGTATTGCATAATATTGATAATACGAACTTCAAGCTCTCGGTTAATTCAAAAATACCTTGTGAAATCTGCCCTCTTGCCAAACAACACAAGCAACCTTTCCCTCAATCAGAATCCAAAGTTAATCAACCCTTTGATATTGTTTCAGTTGATATTTGGGGTCCTAACTCGGCTCAAGGATACAATGGTTCCAAATACTTTCTTACCATTGTAGACCAATTTACGAGATGCACTTGGATTTATTTACTAAAAACCAAATCTGAAGCTAGAACTTCACTTCAAAATTTCTTTTCACTTGTCGAAAACCAATTCAAAACTCAAATCAAAGTTATTCGATCCGACAATGGAGCCGAATTTCAAATGCCTTTTTTCTATAACTCCAAGGGTGTTTTGCACCAACTCACATGCTCGCAACGCCACAACAAAATGCTCTTGCCGAACGTAAGCACCAACACATTCTAAATGTGGCAAGAGCGCTAAAATTCCAATCCGGACTGCCAATAAAATATTGGACTGATTTTATTACTACCGCTGTCTATTTAATCAATAGAACACCCACTCCGATACTTGACTACAAAACTCCTTTTGAAGTTCTATATCATACCAAACCTTCCTACTCACATTTAAAGGTATTCGGGTGCCTATGTTTTGCCTCACACTTAGCCATGCGCGAACCAAATTTGAGCCGAGAGCACGAAAATGCTTATTCCTTGGATACCCGTATGGTGTGAAAGGCTACAAATTACTCGACCTTGCCACCAATCAGATTTTCCTCTCACGAGATGTTACATTCCATGAAGAAATTTTTCCCCTCAAACAAACTTCAAACGACACAGACCCACCTCTACATCACCTCTCGTAGACACCACCCCATCACCTTCTCATTACACTCCATCAACTCTTATGGATATCAACACGTCTTCACAGCAACACTTCAACACATCAACTCTTACGGATATCAACACTTCAACACCTCCTGACTCTGATCACAGCAATACCACACATCTTCAACGCCACCTTCATCTTCAGTCTGACGCTCTCCCAACTGAAATATCCCCGCTATTGGACCCTCCACCTTCACATCATGACCCTCCACCTCAGCCCCTACGCAGATCAACTCGTCCAACCAAGGCTCCTGCTTACCTCCGTGATTTCCACTGCCAACAAGTCACAGCACCTGACACCCACCAGTTGGCATCCAAGAAACTTGTTTCGGTTTCCTCTTCAAACACAGGTTCGCATAACCCATTTCCTCTTTCTTCTGTCTTGTCTTACACTTCACTTTCACCAAAGTTTCGAGCATTCACTGCCTCTATTTCACTTCACACCGAGCCAACATCTTACACACAAGCCATCAAAAACACCCTATTTGGTGCAAGGCAATGGAAGAAGAGCTTACTGCACTTGAGCAAAATGAGACGTGGACCATGGTTGATTTACCTCTTCACAAGAAACCGATTGATTGCAAGTGGATTTATAAATACAAATTCAAAGCCGATGGGACAGTGGAACGAGCTAAGGCTCGCTTGGTTGCAAGAGGTTTTACTCAACGCGAAGGTATCGATTTTCATGACACTTTTTCACCAGTTGCTAAACAAGTTTCTATTCGATGTCTTCTAGCAATTGCTGCCATCAAAGGCTGGGAACTCCAGCAACTCGACATCAATAACGCGTTCTTATATGGTGATCTCGACGAGGAGCTTTATATGAAGCCACCTCCTGGCCATTCCGCTGCTAAAACCAACCAAGTTTGTCGTTTACGGAAAAGCCTTTATGGCTTGCGGCAAGCGTCCAGACAATGGAACACCAAACTTGCTTCCTCTTTAGCCGAATTTGGGTTCACCCAGTCCAAAGCAGATTATACTCTCTTCACAAAATGCACGCCCAGCTCCTTCATCGCCTTACTCGTCTATGTCGATGATATAATCATCATGAGTTCAGATGCCATTTCGAGTACTGCCGTAAAGAATTTTTTGGAGACAAAATTTAGAATTAAGGACCTCGGCTCACTTAAATACTTCCTCGGCATGGAAGTAGGACGCACGCAATCTGGCATTCAACTTAGCCAACGTAAATACGCGCTGGAAATTCTCTCTGAGACAGGCTTGTTGGCATCCAAGCCTTCTCCCTTGCCGATGGAGCCAAACATCAAACTCAAAAAAGATGAAGGAGAAGTCTTCCATGACCCTGTGCTTTACCGAAAGTTAGTTGGTAAACTCCTCTATTTAACCAACACACGACCAGACCTGAGTTACAGCATCAATTTGCTTAGCCAATTCATGGAAAACCCACGTGTTCCTCATTATGATGCCATCATCAAAGTGCTCAAGTATGTCAAGAATACTCCAGGACAGGGAATTTTCTTTCCTGCTAGCTCAAGTATGGAGCTCGTGGCTTACTCAGATGCCAATTGGGCCAACTGCCCAGACACACGTAGATCGACCACCGGATTTTGCGTGTTCATTGGCAACTCTCTAGTCTCATGGAAGTCCAAGAAGCAGAATACTATCTCAAGGTCATCCGCTGAGTCCGAATACAGAGCCATGGCTGCAGTTGTATGCGAGCTTACTTGGCTTCGCTACTTACTTCATGACCTGCGTATCACCATCAAAACACCCGCTACACTATACTGTGACAACATGGCTGCCCTGCACATTGCCGCAAACCCCGTTTTTCATGAGCGCACAAAGCACATCGAGCTAGACTGCCATCTAGTTCGCGACAAGATCTCAGCTGGGCAACTCATCACAGCACACGTCTCATCTCATGCTCAATTGGCTGACTTACTCACAAAACCCCTACATTCTCCAACGTTCAATAGATTATTGTCCAAGATGGGAGTCATCAACGTTTACTCTCCATCTTGCGGGGGGATGTTGAAACTACGGGAAGAAGAAAACAAATCAGCTCCACCAGACAAATGTCCCACGTATAAGCCAGCTCCACTACCATGCACAGGCCAGCTCTGCTCCAGCCCCACTAGACGCACGTCCCATGGACAGACTCTGCCACATGTAATTCTGTTATAACGAGCTGCAACATGTATATTGTCTTTTTTCCTCTGTACATATATATATATAGCTGTAGGTATTCCCACGAAGAGACGTGAATATAATATACACAAAGTTCAATATTTTTTCTCTTCAAAAACAGAGCTCTATTTTCCTCTCATTTTCCTGCATCGTTGCTTCATTTCACATTCATCCGCACTGCATCTGTGCCATCTTCAATAAGAGATGTGAACGAAATGGATGGATTAAATAAAATGGCGGGGATACCTCCGCAGTGAAGGCTTTATAGTGGAGAAGATTTAAATGCATGGAAGATTTTTTTTTAATTTTTTTATATTTTGGTGGAGATAGTTAAGAGTTTTGTTAGTTACAAATAAAGTCGCTTATTAATCTGCATACTAATATTAATTTTTTTATATTTAAAATTTTAATTAGCACTGTTTTTAATAAAATCTAATTTTTAATCAATCACATTAGATTGATACACATATTAGTACAAAGTTGTACTTGTAACTAAATTTTTTTAATAGTTAATTACTGAGTTTAAGATCTTAAATGGGACAATAATTATATAATCTTGCTTTATATATAATTATATAAATATTTATTATATATTTAATATCATTTAAGAAATTCAAACAAATATTATATAGTAGATATTATAAGATTTATTGTATATATAATATATATGTATAATATATTTTTATTTCAAACCTAAAACTTTTGACGAAGTAATAAAATCTTTTTTAGCAATTTATGATCATTGGGAAGACAAGACATATCATGAATATATCATGCTTAATTTCGATTTTTAAAAAATGAAAAATCCTTTAATAAAAACTCAAAAATGTATGAAAAAAATGGAATAAAACTTTTATTCATAGCTATTAAAATTAAAATTTTTTTCAACGCTGTGAGGAATAAAATACATACCATAACACGAAAGTAACACCAATTATGTGAGTTCGTACACCGTGTTATATAATGATGCAAATATACTAATTTCCTTAATTTTATTCTTTCAAAGGTGGAAATTAAAGACATATTAAGAGAGAGAGAGAGAGAGAGAGAGAGAGAGAGAGAATTCATTTAAAAAATGAAAGAAAGAAAGAAAATTGATCACCACGTAACGAATATCGACGAATCTCATATATTTGTGTCCTTTATTTGCTGGCTGGTCGGCGCAAGAGTTCGCGAAAATCTTCATGTACTCCCTCGGAAAAGAAAGAAACATTGAAATAATAATAGGAAAATACTAAACATACTATATAAGGTTTATTTAAAAAGATCTTATTAAGTATTAATTCTATGTTAGTGGTGAGTGGGTGACACGCATCACCAATGTATATCACGTACAATATGGTTTGATTTTGATTTGAACTTCTGATTGGTGAGACTATTATTATTATTATTATTAATATGTGAAGTATATGTGGCAAGCTACTGTTACTTACCTAAAACACAATTTAATGGTCTAATTGTATGTGTTTAATAATCCAGGTCAACTCGTTGGCCGCGATTTCATGCATGGTAATTAGGGTGAGGATCAAGAGGAACGTTTTAGTCCTGCTTTGAATAATAAGTTAAGATGAAATTAAAATTTAAAATTGAATAAAATCATATTTTTAATATAATTTTTATTTTATAATTTAAAAAAATTAAATTTTTTATTATATTTTATTTAAATTTTTTAAAAACTAGTAATAATTAGATAAAATGAAATAATTTTATTAAAACTATGCTCTAGCTAGGGTGTTGTCTCTCAAACGATTGTTTGTAGAGAANTACAAAGGATCCGTGTAGAACACCCTCTACACTTGCAATCACCTTACACGTGGTGATTCAACGATTCCCTGTGTAGAACACTTTCTACACGCACAAGGGTTGTACACACCCTTTTACTGATACAAGAATTGATAGTGGGTAGGATATCAGAAAACACTCCTCAATGAGTGAAATAAGAACAATACAAGCACAAACTATATCTCTCAAAATGAACAAGGGTTAAGGCTCAATCTTAGAGAAGAGAGAATGAAAGTTTTGAATGAGAGTTGTATGCTCTTGGTGTTGTGAATGTGAAGCTCTCAAATGATCTATTTATAGGCATATGAGACTTCATATTCAAATTTAAAAAGATTCACATGTCAAAAACATCATCATTCATTTTTCAAAAATTTCAAACCTAATCTTTTTACTTTTTGCATATGACAAAAGGAGCACACTTTGCTTTTCAAAAATTTCAAACCTAATTTTTTACTTTTTGCATATGACAAAAGGAGCACACTTTACTTTTCAAAATATTCAAACAAAGGCATCTTCCTTTTGCATAAGTCAAGAAAAACATCAATCACTTTTGAAAATATTCAAATAAAACATGCACATGTGAAAGATGACAATCAATCATCTTTAATATTTTCAAAGTTCAAAGCTTTAATCATGGCATGCACATGTGAAAGATGACAATCAATTATCTTTCAAAATTTTTAAATTTAATTTTCAAAAAATTCATGCACATGTGGAAAATGTATTTTAATGCTTTATGATAAAATATTAATTTTTGAGTCTTAATCCTAATTTCAAATTTTAAGAGATTTACAACATTACTCTTTGACTTTAATGTGAACTTGTTTCCTTCTTGCTCATGCTTGGTTCCTTGATGTGCTTGACTCTATTGTGTGGACAACTTGAGCTTGAGACTCCTTCATTCTTTGAATTCATTTGTTATCATCAAAATCCATGTGTAAATATATAATTACACAAAACTTGAAACCTTAGGTTCAACAGACTGATTTTATTACTACCGTTGTCTATTTAATAAATAGAACACCCACTCCGATACTTGACTACAAAACTCCTTTTGAAGTTCTATATCATACCAAACGTTCCTACTCACATTTAAAGGTATTCGGGTGCCTATGTTTTGCCTCCACACTTAGCCATGCGCGAACCAAATTTGAGCCGAGAGCACGAAAATGCTTATTTCTTGGATACCCGTATGGTGTGGAAGGCTACAAATTACTCGACCTTGCCACCAATCAGATTTTCCTCTCACGAGATGTTACATTCCATGAAGAAAATTTTCCCCTCAAACAACACCAGACCCATCTCTACATCACCTCTCGTAGACACCACCCCATCACCTTCTCATTACACTCCATCAACTCTTATGGATATCAACACGTCTTCACAGCAACACTTCAACACATCAACTCTTACGGATATCAACACTTCAACACCTCCTGACTCTGATCACAGCAATACCAACACATCTTCAACGCCACCTTCGGATCTTCAGTCTGACACTCTCCCAACTGAAATATCCCCGCTATTGGACCCTCCACCTTCACATCATGACCCTCCACCTCAGCCCCTACGCAGATCAAGTCGTCCAACCAAGGCTCCTGCTTACCTCCGTGATTTCCACTGCCAACAAGTCACAGCACCTGACACCCACCAGTTGGCATCCAAGAAACTTGTTTCGGTTTCCTCTTCAAACACAGGTTCGCATAACCCATTTCCTCTTTCTTCTGTCTTGTCTTACACTTCATTTTCACCAAAGTTTCGAGCATTCACTGCCTCTATTTCACTTCACACCGAGCCAACATCTTACACACAAGCCATCAAAAACACCCTATTTGGTGCAAGGCAATGGAAGAAGAGCTTACTGCACTTGAGCAAAATGAGACGTGGACCATGGTTGATTTACCTCTTCACAAGAAACCGATTGATTGCAAGTGGATTTATAAATACAAATTCAAAGCCGATGGGACAGTGGAACGAGCTAAGGCTCGCTTGGTTGCAAGAGGTTTTAGTCAACGCGAAGGTATCGATTTTCATGACACTTTTTCACCAGTTGCTAAACAAGTTTCTATTCGATGTCTTCTAGCAATTGCTGCCATCAAAGGCTGGGAACTCCAGCAACTCGACATCAACAACACGTTCTTGTATGGTGATCTCGACGAGGAACTTTATATGAAGCCACCTCCTGGCCATTCCGCTGCTAAAACCAACCAAGTTTGTCGTTTACGGAAAAGCCTTTATGGCTTGCGGCAGGCGTCCAGACAATGGAACACCAAACTTGCTTCCTCTTTAGCCGAATTTGGGTTCACCCAGTCCAAAGCAGATTATACTCTCTTCACAAAATGCATGCCCAGCTCCTTCATCGCCTTACTCGTCTATGTCGATGATATAATCATCATGAGTTCAGATGCCATTTCGAGTACTGCCGTAAAGAACTTTTTGGAGACAAAATTTAGAATTAAGGACCTCAGCTCACTTAAATACTTCCTCGGCATGGAAGTAGGACTCACGCAATCTGGCATTCAACTTAGCCAACGTAAATACGCGCTGGAAATTCTCTCTGAGACAGGCTTGTTGGCATCCAAGCCTTCTCCTTTGCCGATGGAGCCAAACATCAAACTCAAAAAAGATGAAGGAGAAGTCTTCCATGACCCTGTGCTTTACCAAAAGTTAGTTGGTAAACTCCTCTATTTAACCAACACACGACCAGACCTGAGTTACAGCATCAATTTGCTTAGCCAATTCATGGAAAACCCACGTGTTCCTCATTATGATGCCATCATCAAAGTGCTCAAGTATGTCAAGAATACTCCAGGACAGGGAATTTTTTTTCCTGCTAGCTCAAGTATGGAGCTCGTGGCTTACTCAGATGCCAATTGGGCCAACTGCCCAGACACACGTAGATTGACCACCGGATTTTGCGTGTTCATTGGCAACTCTCTAGTCTCATGGAAGTCCAAGAAGCAGAATACTATCTCAAGGTCATCCGCTGAGTCCGAATACAGAGCCATGGCTGCAGTTGTATGCGAGCTTACTTGGCTTCGCTACTTACTTCATGACCTGCGTATCACCATCAAAACACCCGCTACACTATACTGTGACAACATGGCTGCCCTGCACATTGCTGCAAACCCCGTTTTTCATGAGCGCACAAAGCACATCGAGCTAGACTGCCATCTAGTTGGCGACAAGATCTCAGCTGGGCAACTCATCACAGCACACGTCTCATCTCATGCTCAATTGGCTGACTTACTCACAAAACCCCTACATTCTCCAACGTTCAATAGATTATTGTCCAAGATGGGAGTCATTAACGTTTACTCTCCATCTTGCGGGGGGATGTTGAAACTACGGGAAGAAGAAAACAAATCAGCTCCACCAGACAAATGTCCCACGTATAAGCCAGCTCCACTACCATGCACAGGCCAGCTCTGCTCCAGCCCCACTAGACGCACGTCCCATGGACAGACTCTGCCACATGTAATTCTGTTATAACGAGCTGCAACATGTATATTGTCTTTTTTCCTCTGTACATATATATATATAGCTGTAGGTATTCCCACGAAGAGACGTGAATATAATATACACAAAGTTCAATATTTTTTCTCTTCAAAAACAGAGCTCTATTTTCCTCTCATTTTCCTGCATCGTTGCTTCATTTCACATTCATCCGCACTGCATCTGTGCCATCTTCAATAAGAGATGTGAACGAAATGGATGGATTAAATAAAATGGCGGGGATACCTCCGCAGTGAAGGCTTTATAGTGGAGAAGATTTAAATGCATGGAAGATTTTTTTTTAATTTTTTTATATTTTGGTGGAGATAGTTAAGAGTTTTGTTAGTTACAAATAAAGTCGCTTATTAATCTGCATACTAATATTAATTTTTTTATATTTAAAATTTTAATTAGCACTGTTTTTAATAAAATCTAATTTTTAATCAATCACATTAGATTGATACACATATTAGTACAAAGTTGTACTTGTAACTAAATTTTTTTAATAGTTAATTACTGAGTTTAAGATCTTAAATGGGACAATAATTATATAATCTTGCTTTATATATAATTATATAAATATTTATTATATATTTAATATCATTTAAGAAATTCAAACAAATATTATATAGTAGATATTATAAGATTTATTGTATATATAATATATATGTATAATATATTTTTATTTCAAACCTAAAACTTTTGACGAAGTAATAAAATCTTTTTTAGCAATTTATGATCATTGGGAAGACAAGACATATCATGAATATATCATGCTTAATTTCGATTTTTAAAAAATGAAAAATCCTTTAATAAAAACTCAAAAATGTATGAAAAAAATGGAATAAAACTTTTATTCATAGCTATTAAAATTAAAATTTTTTTCAACGCTGTGAGGAATAAAATACATACCATAACACGAAAGTAACACCAATTATGTGAGTTCGTACACCGTGTTATATAATGATGCAAATATACTAATTTCCTTAATTTTATTCTTTCAAAGGTGGAAATTAAAGACATATTAAGAGAGAGAGAGAGAGAGAGAGAGAGAGAGAGAGAATTCATTTAAAAAATGAAAGAAAGAAAGAAAATTGATCACCACGTAACGAATATCGACGAATCTCATATATTTGTGTCCTTTATTTGCTGGCTGGTCGGCGCAAGAGTTCGCGAAAATCTTCATGTACTCCCTCGGAAAAGAAAGAAACATTGAAATAATAATAGGAAAATACTAAACATACTATATAAGGTTTATTTAAAAAGATCTTATTAAGTATTAATTCTATGTTAGTGGTGAGTGGGTGACACGCATCACCAATGTATATCACGTACAATATGGTTTGATTTTGATTTGAACTTCTGATTGGTGAGACTATTATTATTATTATTATTAATATGTGAAGTATATGTGGCAAGCTACTGTTACTTACCTAAAACACAATTTAATGGTCTAATTGTATGTGTTTAATAATCCAGGTCAACTCGTTGGCCGCGATTTCATGCATGGTAATTAGGGTGAGGATCAAGAGGAACGTTTTAGTCCTGCTTTGAATAATAAGTTAAGATGAAATTAAAATTTAAAATTGAATAAAATCATATTTTTAATATAATTTTTATTTTATAATTTAAAAAAATTAAATTTTTTATTATATTTTATTTAAATTTTTTAAAAACTAGTAATAATTAGATAAAATGAAATAATTTTATTAAAACTATGCTCTAGCTAGGGTGTTGTCTCTCAAACGATTGTTTGTAGAGAATTCTAGAAGTTATGATTATATCACTCACAAATAATTTATGTATTGAAAGAGTCTTAATTGTGAATAATTAGCTTTTAATTATAGCTAGTTACATTTATAATTTTACTTTCATGAATTAATGAAGCCTATTTAAAACTAAATCTCTATCTTCTCTCTAGGTAAAAGAAGAGGAAACCGTTTGAGGGAGGTGGAGCTTCGGCTCCTTCCTCCCTCCCCCAACCTTTTTTTTTCCAGTTTTCGTTTTGTTTTGTGTTGAGCCCGCTTGTTCTCTTCTGTTAATAATACCTGTTTTGGCTGCGGTTTGGCGGTTTGTATGGCCATCACCAGAGGCTGTGTCCCGAGGGCTCTACTTTTTATTTCACCCTGTTGGGCGGAGATTTATTTCATTCTGGGGGTAGAGGATCTCGGTTTCTTTTGGCCGATGTTTCTGACTATTTTGGTATAGTCTTCTGTGGGGACATCTCAAGGGTTACAATGTGAGTTTTGGTTAGGGTGTCTAGCCTCTGGAGATGAAGGTTTTGCATGCTGGTTGGGGTGCTTCCCGCGGTGTTAAGGAGCTCTGTTTTAACCATGGAAAACAGAGGGTTGTTTCGGGTTGTATGCTGAGCTTCATGGAGGGTTTTAATGCTGTTTCTGGGGAGGAGCCCAACCGCAACTCATGGAGGACACTCCCATGGATGGTGGCTGAAAATCGGTTCCCAGTTTTTTTCTTATTTTTCGTTTGGTTGTTTGTTCTGGTTGCCCTGTTTTTGGCTTTGGGTGTTTGTAATAAGCCTCTCGTTGGCTCTATGTTTGGTGGGTTTTAGTATAGAGGCTGGTTTCGTCTCTGGTTTAGTCTTTGCCGTCCTTAGTGGTGGTGACGGTGACAGAGACGAAGTGTTGTTTTCATTTTCTTTTTCTGTTAATAAGTTTTGCTTGGCTTGTGATTTCGGTGGTTGTTTGGCCACCACCTGTGGCTGTGTCCCAAGGCCTCTACCTTATTTTTACACCCTTCTGGGCGGTCAGATTTTCACTTGGGGGTGGAGGTTCTTGGTTTCGTTTGGCCGAGGTTCCTGACTGTTTTGTTATGGTCTTCTGTGGGGACTTCCTCAGTGGGTTACGATGTGAGTTGATTCGGGTGCCTAATCTTGGAGATAATGGTTTTTGCATGATGGGTTGGGGTGCTTCCCGTGGGGTGAAAGAGTTTGTTTTCGGGTTGTATGCCGAGCCGCATGGAGTGGTTAAAGCATTTCTTGGGAGGAATCCAATCGCAGCTCATGGTGGACACCCCTTGGAAGGTGGCCAAAAATCGAGCGTCGCAGTGTTTGAATAGCGGCTGTTTCATCTTCGGTTTTTAGTCCTTGCCAGCCCTTTGCGGAGGATATTTGGAGGTTATGGGCTGGTGAGAAGCTTGCTGCCAGCTTTGGTTGGTTGCTGTTAGAAAACTCTTTTGCAGAAAGAGAGTGACGAAGCTGCTTGAAGGTGAAGCTGTTGCTGTACTGCAGGCTAGTGGGGTGTTGGCAGAAAACCATGTGCAGTTTTGGTTGGGCAGAAGGCTAGTGGGCATATGGCCTTGGGAGTGCTTTTCATGTTTTCTGTTTGTTTGTTTCATTGGTCTGTTAGTTTTGTTTTTTTGTTTAATATTTTTTTGAAATAGGCTAATACCTCTCCTCTTTTGGGGAGGAGGGTTGTGAGTCATCCCCTTCTTTGGAGGGTGATGGTTGGGTAGATCCTCTCCTTCTTTGAAGGGTGGGGATGTTTTGTGTTGTTATTCTCGCAGACAAGCCGAGATGGACACTTCTGTTTAACAGAGTCTTGCATCTCAATACGGTGTTGTTTTTGGAGAGTTTAGAAGTTTTTAGACAGTGTCCGGCGCAATGAAAGTTGTGTGCGGGGGAGCATACAACCGATGGTTAGTTGGCTTATAAGCGGGGCTTGTTACCCGGTGTTATTGGTCACAGCTGTAACTTCCTTCTTTCAGTAATGAATTGAAGTCTATTTCAAAAAAAAAAAATGAAGCCTATTTAAAAATAAATAAATAAATAAACAAACGAGGTGAACGTGAGAGCGAGCAGGCTTGTTAATATTTATTTATGGATAAAACGTAATTATATATACTTTGATCCAAATTTGATGTCCGTCTCGGGATACAGTACGTCACTCGTCATGTTTTGTGATGTAATAATGCACCTGCAAATTGATTATATAGCTGAAGTTAATATGGTGGTAATTTACAAGCGATCTTATGTTTTATCTATTTGAAACTATATAGTCATTTTTATGTTTTTTTTGTTTACTAGATTGATGTGATTGATTATATTAATTTTTTTTAAATACACCACTAATTATATCAATAAAATATAAAAAAAATATGTAAAAATAATTGTACATATATATCTAAACTATATTTTTTAACATATTATATCCTTGACATGATCCATAAATATTCTGTGAATATATTTCTAGCCTACCTGATCGGAGTTGAAGAAAATGAAAGGGGAAAAAAGTAGTACTCGTTACAATCTAACTTGTCCTCTGGGGAAAAACCGGAAATTATCAATTAAATTTAATTTTGAAATTTTAAATTTTGAATTTAATTTTAAATGAAAACTCATTTTAATTTAAAAAGATTACAAAAACTAAATAAAAATTATTGATGACTGTTAAATATTTGATTTTCTTTTTATTAGTACTGGGTGTGATAGAATAAAATCCTAATTAATCTCGAAAGTCCCACAATATTTCGTATTTACTGCCGCGATGTAAAATGCGAATATACTTTCTTATTTTTTTTATTTCTAAAAAGAAGAAAAATACAAAGAGAGAAAATTGATCACGTAATGAAGAATAACTATATGTTTTTTATTAATGTTACTTTGTCACTCCATTTTGCTCACTCATTTTAATCACTTATATATTTAATTTTTTTAAAAAGTTTCTTTTACTTACAAATTAAAAAGTGATTAAACTTCTTCTCTAGAGAGAGAAGCTCATCATTCTCTTTAAGAAAAAAAGGGTTTTAAACCGTCTGAGGGGGGTGGGAGCTACGGCCCCCCCTCCCTCCATCCAGTTTGTTTGGTTTTGCTTGTTTTCCATTTTAAATAAGTGTCGGTTGGCGGCGATCATGGTGGCCGGAAAGTGTTTTCACCACATGGTCAAGGACATGGAAGCCGTTTACCATTTTTTTCAATCGGACGGGATGGAAGCGTTTTTACATGATGGAGATGGAGGGCTTTGACGTCGCTGGTCTAGGACTTTGAAGCCATATACCATTTTATTTCAATTGGATGGGATGAAGGCATTTTACACGATGGAGGTGGAGGGTTTCGATGTCATTGTTTTGGCCGTGAGTGCAATTTGGTTGAAAGAGGGTTCACCATGGACAACCACGTAGCTGGGCGTGGTGGTAAAGGGGAGGGCCTTCAGTGTGTGTAGAGTCATGGATTTTGAGTTCAGAAGCTTAGGTATGCATGTTGTTCTGAGGTGTTCTCCCGAGGGGTTCAATGACTCTGTTTTATCCATGGAAAACATAGGTGATTTTTGAGATGAACGACTGGAATGCATGGGGGTTGATGGAGGTTTCTGGGTTGAAGTCCAAGCTGAACTCACGGTGGAGATTCTCTTGGATGGTGGCCGGATTGGGGGTGACACACTGTTTTTATGTTTCTGGTTTTCTTTTCTTTGCTTGCAGGCTATTTTCGTTTACTGTTCTTCTGGGTTTTTTTCTCGTTCTTAGTTTCATTTTTGTTTGGTTTTATATAAATAAGGCCCTCGTTGGCTTTGGGTAGCTTATTAAGAGTTAGAGTTCCATCTCAATGGATTGCTTGTAGCTGCGTTTCCAACGAAAATGGAGGATGTTCTGTTTGCAGCGTCTCATCCCGGGGGCAAAACTACCATTACTGATCCACCAGCAGTTTTGCAGCATTTCATTTATATGTTCGTATGCTTGTAGGCTCGCAGAAACGAAGATAATGCTTACATCCATAAAAGCCTTGCGGACGAGCTGTAGCAGATGTACAGACGAGCTGGATGAGCAAACGAGCAGTAGGACATCACTGCATGCTGTAGGCAGTGCAAAAAGGATGGAAAATAGACAGTACAGTGTAGTGCCTGCAGACGGGATGGGAAACGGACAGTACAATGTAATGCCCTGCAGATGGGATGGGAAACAGACAGTACAATGTAATGCCCTGCACGCTGTAGGCAGTGCATGATGTTGGCAGTACAGTGTAGTGGTTGGAAAACGGTCAATATTGATGAATATATCCAAGGGAGATTTTTTAGTACCCGAGTGAGATTTTTGTTTGGGGCCATTAGTGTTTAGTACCTGAGTGAGGGATGAGCTGCTTGATCGGTCACAATCCGCTCCGGGGTAAGAGTTGACCGAGAGTGGCGGGCGATGTTATGGCTGGTGGTCGTATGGCCGGTCTCTGTAGTAGAGGCTGTTGTCCACGCGTGAACTGGGTGCTCGTGCCGTTCTGGGCTCGTGCAGTTGATACTTGAGGTAGGTGTGCTGTCGGGGTTTAGGCTATTGGACTTGGTGTCCATAGTATCAGTGTGTTGTACTCCGCCTCTTTGGAAGGATGTAGGGTTCTCTCTCTTTTAGGAGAGTTTAGAAGTTAAGACAATGTCCGCTACTTTGTGTGCGGGGATGCTTAAGAGCTTATGCGTAGGTTGGCTTATAGTCTAGATTTTCCTGTATTGATAAGTCACACTTGTAACTTCGGTTTATTGAATGAATTCAATGATCTTTTTTAAAAAAATTAAAATTAAAAAGTGATTATTAGTGTATTAATTTTTTTAAAATAATTAAAAGTGTTAAAAAATATATAAAGAAAAAATTTAAAAGAAAAAATTTACCTAGAGGCACATCCAGTAGTGCTAGACATAGGTTTATTCACCTGACCCATCCCGAACGTATAGACTTCCGAAGTAGACATTTCTGAACCAGTTAAATTAACCAATTAACCGGAGCCCTTTTTTTTTGGAAATTACTTGATTATTATTATTATTATTATCTTTTTTCAAAGATTGCCGGCATGTTCTTTTTTCAATGCATTAAATCAATGTATATTTATTATTATATCTAATCGCCATGACTACTGACCAAGGCTTAGCAGTTAGCAGAAAACCATCCTTTTCTATAATAAAGTATTGATTGGCCACTTATTATATCTCAATTAATAGATTATTTTTCGCTTTATTGTTTATCATCCAGCTTAAGGGCATGATGGGGTCTCGCATCATTTATATATATAAATATATACATATTTCATGTCCCTTTGTGCACATGCTGCCATGCATCACTCTGTGTGCCATCTCGGTTTGCTTTTTTTGTTCTTTTTTCTGTTTTAAAGGTAAAAATTGAAAAAGAAATTGGCAAAACCTTGTGTTAGAGATGTGGCTCATATGAATTAAGCAGCTGAGATTAGGAATAATATTATGTGGTAACCCTGTGCTAATGAAATATTTGTCACTCAATTAAGAAGCTGAGATTGACAATCTCAACATTTGTTATATCGTTTATGCTGGCTCTTCCAAGACTTGCTAGGCAGTCAATTCATTTTAGCAAAAGTCGCCTAACATCACCAGGTGATGTATCAATATCAATCGGCCATGCACTGTGTAGGTAGCCGGTTTTCTCCCCTGTCATGTCAATCATCGCCCTGCCACATTGTGTGTGGGTCGCGAGTTTGTCCCCTGTAGTAAATGAAGTGCGGGAGGCGCACACACTATCTTATCCACATAAGTGAGTGACACCTAGTCTTGCATTGCATACTGGCTTTCTAGATCATTTAGTGCTATTCGACGACTTGGGTGGTAGTTTGAGCAGGCGACATGACCAATCGCTGCATATAATGGGCCTTATCGAGACTCGTCCAGCCCTCTCCCTTTATCGATTTTATATTGAGGCTACTAGCCGGTTTGCGTGACTCCTTAACTCCCACGTAACGATAAGTGAAAATCGAATGATTTGAATGATGACATGTGATATCTCGTATTTATATATATTTTTATTTAAAGATTATTTAAATTATTATAATTAGTACTTCTTTTATTTTGAATTAAACATATTTCTCGTTGTATTTTTTTATAATTTCTAAGTTGTGAGATTTAAATAATATACTTTCTTGATATTAATAAGTATTTTACATTTAAATTACTCTCTAGTTTGAATTATTTTATTGTTGAGCTTTAACTATTTGATTTTATTAATATTGAGTTGTAGTGTTTTTATTTAACTTTTATTTATTTTATTGTACTCTTTATTTTTAAATTAGTTTATTGTTGGATTTTATTATTTTATTTTATTAAGTCACTGCATGTAAATTATTTTATTTAACTAGCCGTTTTAAAATTTATTTTTGTTTGATCAGTTTTGGTGACCTAAGTTGTGAGGATTGGACCTCATTTTTTTCCTCTCCCTTTTTCTTCTCTCTTTCTTCTTTTTCCTCCTCTGCTTCTCTCCTCCCGCGCAACTAGCCCTCTCCCCTTTTTTCCTTCCGTTCGTTTCAGCCTTCCTCATCAGCGCGGCTGTCACCGCCCCTCCCACCTAGTTCCCCACTGGCCGGCGACCCTTCATCTCCATTCTTAGACCCAACCGTGCCGTCATTAGCCCCCACGCACGATTGGAAGTCACAAATTCTTTGTGCTCGCGTGCTGCCGTTGGCCACCTCCTCTTCACCACTTCACTACTAGCCTTCCAGCTACCTAACCCACTATTCCCTAGCTCCAATCTACCACCGTTGAAGGCCCTCTAGTTCAACCTTCGATTTGCCTCTTTTGTCCTCCAACCTCCATCCACGCCGCCAACCACGACCACCCACCACTACCTTTAGTTTTACCAACAACCTTAAGCTATTCTTTAGCCATCCCAAGTCTTCATTTGTCCTTGTTTAAAATTGGGAATTTTGAGACCCATGGCCATAATGCATTTTGCATTGTGACGTTGGCTTGCTACTGCCTCTTGCACTTCCGTAATCCTGTGAAAATTATCTTATAGCATTGTAAGTATTTTTTCAATAATTTTTGAGATTTAAATATATTGTGCATTAACAAATATTCCGTGAATTTGTTGGTTGTGCTGGACTAAGTCTGAGGAGTCGGGAGTTGGTTGGATTGGAGAACAAAGTTGGTTGTGTGATTGGTTGAGGTTAGGATTTGTTGGTTGTTGGATATTTGTGCCTTATCATACATGGCATAAGTGCACGCATAATCATGTTTGTAAAGGAAACTTGATTTTTCGTATAATTGCATGCATGTTCATGTGTTAGAAATGAAAACTAAGTTTTCATTTATAAATGGATTTTCGGGTGTGTGTGTATCATGATCTCAAGTTGATATAAGGCATTATTTCGGTGGAGCTCCTCTGGTCACTCGGGAGCGGAATATACTGAGTAATGTCTCATGGATTGTTGCTCGGCGACAACAGGCTCAGATGATACGGTAACGCTGTCATGCCTACTTATTGGTCCATATGCTGGCGGGGGCTAGAGGATGCTAGGTCATGGCACTTGCTCAGCACGGAGCTGGGTATCGCTCATTATGAAATCATATGTGTGGGCGTTACTTGCGTTGTAGCAATGAGAGTCAGAGTGTGCAGATGATCTCTATAGGAGATCATGGTGCATACGGTAAAATTAGATATTTGGGCCATTTTTTGAAAAAATGTTGGGTTTTGATAAATTGGATTTATGTAGATAATTTTTTTTTGAAAAAGTGGTGGTTTTTCTATGTAGGTCATTTTCTACGAAAATTGTAAGATTTGGTTAAAGGATATGAGGACCATTTTCTGAAAAAATGGTGGAATTTATGTTGGATCATTTTCTAAAAAAATGGCAGATTTGTTAATGAAAATGTTTTGGGCCAAAATGAGATTTTGGCTTGTGTAGAAAAATATTCATTTTCGAGGAAAATAATATTTTGGATTTCATGCATATTTCATCATATACACACATTTTGTTGGTTTCATTAATGTATTTTTATCTTGTGAGCTATTTGGATTAATTGCGGTACCATTTCTCGATGTCGTACATTTTGATGCAGATGAGGATACAAAGCCTGAGAATGCAGCTTCGCCGGAAGAGTGATCGTGTATCACTTTCTCTTGAGTTGGGATTTATTTCTCGCTTTTGGTTATTATATTTGGTTTGTATTATATTTATATTAGATAACTCATAATTGTATAACTTTTAAAAGCATTTTATTTTAGAATTCTATATTTAACAAATTCTGGTACTTAGTTGATTGACTTTAACTTATCTGTTCGGTATTTTGTTTTACACATGTTGCATGTAGACATACTTAGCACTTATTGTTGGGATGTATGACCCGAGTTGTTATCATCTTGACACCTCGATTTCCATGTGTCCGTAGGTGGGAGTTGGGGGCATCTCAGTTTAGGTCCTTAGGGATGGGCCAAACCCCACACAGCCCAAGGAAGGAGGTAAATCCACTTCTCAACAACTATAAAGAAATTTCATAAAAGTAAACTCATAAATTGATGTGATTTCATATGATATATTAAATTTATTTTACAATAAAAGTAACTTTATAATATGGTATACGATATCAAGATTTATCAATTTGTGATCTTTATTTTACAAAATTTCATTATGGCTAAAGCATTTATCTTTGTACAATATCATTTTATAAAATCTTATTATGGCTAGAACATTTATCTTCATACAATATCATTTTATAAAATCTTGTCATGTCTAGAACATTTATCTTCATACAATATCATCGCAATACTCCCATTCAATACTTAACTTCCTTCTAACAATTCCAAAAATCACATTTTTTTTAAACTGTATTTAGTATTATTACGTGCACAATGTCACGAGCTAGTGCGTTGGTTCAGTGGTTCGGCTCCTGTGGTTATAATTGACATATGTTAAATGTGTTCACGGTGAATTGAAAAATTGTAACATTTTACAAATGTTCTTTCATTTTCTATAAATAGGAAAACACGCTTACGAATTTAAACAGTCCAAATTTTCTAGAAATTTAGATAAATACTTCCTCCATTTGATCTTTCTTTCTTTAGACTTTGGTTATTTTATATTGAGTTTCAAGATCTTCTTTTATGTGTACTGAAAAAGAGATTAATGGGAGTTAATGTTATTGTGTGGTGGGAATAGATTGTCAACAAACCTAGTGCATGTTAAAATCTAGAGGTGGCAAAATCTATTATAAGAAAAACGTTCATCACAACGTGTCTTAACACCGAACTTGCATATTTTCCCCACCAATTTTTAGTGCAAGCTCCGTATATTAAACCAAAAGAAAAATTGGAAAAGAGGGTCATTTAATGATTCTTCAGCTAGAAAAAATAAGAGTTAAAAAAGTATTCTGCAGTATGCAAATATAAGAAATCATTCAAGAAGTTTTCATAGATTAAAAATAAAAAGAAAAAGAGGAAGAAATCATTCAAGAAAAAAGATACCGAACGGTCAAAAAAAGAAAGAAAGAAGATCCCGAACGATTGCAATCATGGCATCATGGCCTGATACAATGGCATCTATGAGTATTATCTATCTCTGGGATTGGTGACTAGCCCAGTACTGAGTTTTGATATGAAAGCCCACCTATATTGAGCCCACACCATGTTGAGTGCTGGTGAATTGGGCTAAGCCCGGTCAAGTTAACCATTGAGTTTACTTAGTGTAGGCCCAATCCTAAATTAGATATTGAAGCTCTAATAACGTCGTGGATCACAAATCCCAAAAGGTAGAAGCAGCTAGCGGTTATTGGGTATTCTGTTAGTTGGGCCAAGCCCAGCTTTATGTCAGCCATGGGTTAGATGACTAACCACTGCGTATGATTTGGTGATTATAAAATAAAGAAAAAATCTGCACAACCTCCTACTATTCATACACACTCCACACTCCACATTTTTTTTTAATTTTTATTATTTTATCTTTTATCAAATATTTAATATATAAATAATGAATAAAAGAATTAAATTAATTTAAAAAGAATAAATTCAAAAAAAAATATTAAAAAAATATTAAAAAATTGAAAAAAAGTGGAGTGTGGAGTGTTGGGAGGTTGTGTAGCATTCCTCTAAAATAAATATATAAATAAAGAACGGTCAGAATTTAATGAGGTCTAAACATTAATCTGTGTTCACAATGATTTCAAAACCATATTATATATGTATAATGTGTTTATATATACATACACATACTCTCGAGTGGAATCTAGGCACTTTATTTTTATTTACTTACAAATTTCTATTACAGTAATTATGAACATATATTTGTATTGTAAAAAATTTTAAAAATGTACACTTCAAATTTTCCAAAATTTAAAGAAATAGTAAAAATTCAAAAAGTTTTTTGCTCAGAATTTGTTTTACGTTAAACCAAATAGGTCTATGTATACAGATCATTTTAAAATTGTTTTTAGTTATTTTCTCCCCGATTTTCACTAGATTCCCGAGAATCCTACTAATGTTAGAAATTAATATTACCGTACGTTGAACTGGAATTACTTTGTGGGTCGAAGCACTACTTGATCAGGATATGAAGATTAGTACGTAGTGGATCATATAGATCCACGTCCGAAGCCTAACTTGTGAGAAAGTTAAACGAAAATTATAGAATGATCTATATATCATGATATATATATATATATATGTGTGTGTGTGTGTGTGTGTTTGTGCTAGTGACTAACACGCACCAGCAAGTACAATCTGATTTCTTTAATCTCTCTTGTGGAAACTAATTAAAGTATTAGCTGGCGATTGATTTGGATGGTGCATGATAACTATGTGGATTCCACTTTGCTTTTATTGTAGCCGTGTTCTTGCTTCTTTGTTGGAAGGAACTGCGCACAATTGTCGGTTCATCAACACATGAACATGCACCCATGAAAATGATGCATCGAGTCTTATTGGATATATGTGGGGGGAGCTTTGTCGTGAGTGCAATGTGACAATAGCAATATATATCAATCGTCAATTTAATTGTCGATCGGTTCATTAACATTTACTACATATTATATATATATATATAATTAATGCATGTTGATCTAAATTATATTAATCTTTCAAACATTAATTCCAAAAGTTCTGATGATCACATATATATATATAAACTGTAAATTGCATCGATGGTCATGGTTAATTTGGTGGCTGAATATCAGAGTGCTAAGTGCTTCATCATCTTGAATATATATGATTTGGTAATTAAGGATATTCAAGTACTCCTGATTTTCCAGATTGGACATTAAAGGACCTACGTACATATGATTCTTACAGTTTCCTTTTCAAGGGTAGACAGCTTAGAGCGCATACATGCATATAATATCTAAGCCTCCCTCCCCCATGCACCTTTTTAATTGGATGCACCCTCGATCAAGTCAATTTTTTGGAAAACTTTTATTATGACTATCATGTAGCATATATGCATACACATAATAATAATAATAATAATAATAATAATAATAATAAAGAACAAATTAATTAAGAAAGAGATCAGAAGTTAGAATCGACATATATATATGTAGCTAGCTGTGCGTGCATGCATGAACATGAATCAACGTCAATAGATCAGCTGCCATTTTCGCATGCATTACCAATGATGAACCAAAGTTTGATCCGTGTCAAAGTAGTACTAGTGTTGATGATCAAGAAAAGAACTAAACCTCATGATCTTATATGCATCCGCGCATGGGCTTCGTCATAACCAGACCTAGTACGTGATCATATTCCAGATCAACACGAACAACTTAACTAGAGTTAGAAACTTAAAGACTGATCATCCTTATCCATGCGAAGTCATGAAACCTTTATCAGCAAAAATGACGTGAATATCTTTTCTAGTACTATATGATGAGTACTCAAAGTCGAAACTGTCAAAACTTATCTTTCTTAGACCTATACTAAACAAAACCAATATTATATATAAACAGTAAAAATTTTATCTTTATTTATCAATTGTATCGTGCATGCATGATTCATTTGTTACAAGCCAAATGTTTTATCCGGCCTCCCAGGGGACAGATCAGAGGTTTTCTGGCAGAGCTGAAGTTCGAATTGGAAATATTGTACGTACTCATGATATTGTAAGTATGCATGCAGGAGGATCATATTGCTATCTTAATTAGGACTCAAATTATATATAACATACGTCCGATCTATCTACAACATTAAATCCAGATAAGATACAGTGACCTATCCTCAGAAATTATACCTTGTTTGGTGATCAAACTTTTGCCTTTCTTCATCTACAGGAAAAGATGATCATGATATATAATTAACGAACAGGATTGGAATGGTGGTGTAGCACGTACGTAAGAAATTAAAGATGATTGTGATCATCAATAATATCTTGCTACTAAACACTTTTTCTTGCAGTGGCGTACTAGACCATTAATAAATCAGTTCTCCACAAAAAGCAATTAAGTTAATCCTTTAACGATTTCGAAATCAACAAAAAGACCTCATGCATAGCTTTTTGATGAATGTCGACCGCGCGACTCTTCTTTGAGTGATAAAGCTTGCTAGCTCTTGGTTGGATCGTCACTCAAATATAGATATTTATATGCATGTACAATGACTATATTCGATCTACATTTATGATCAATCAGCTTCTTCGATCTATGGTTGAGAAACTTTTGATCACAACGTTGATTGGGTTTCTCTTTAATTTGATTTGTTGCTTTCGAAGAAAAGCCAGTGCGAGATACATTTTTTTCTAAAGGGTAAGCATTCAGTGCCCGATTCCGTATTTAATTAGCTCAAAGATTACTGCTAAAAGGGCTTAAAGCACGACTTTGATTGGTTTTTGATTGTTCAGAAAAGGTTCATCGATCGTATAGATTAATATTGGAGGAATAAAAAACTTTTGACCAGCTTGCACTTCCAGTATCAACGTCTGGTTTCACTTGATTTCATTAATTGATCAACAGACGGCCTTTTGTTAAAGAAACGGGGGTTTTTTGCATGTTGAAAAGTTTGTGATGTTCTGCCGATCGATGGACAGCTTTGCTTCAAGCTAGGGACCGACACATATGGCTAACACCATTTGTCAAATCTCTCCAGCTAGTTGAGACATTCAGTCAAGGACGTACGTAAAAGATCGTGTTCAGTGGAAAAAGACTCCTGGATAGATAAAAAGGGAGAAATTTTTTTAATCTTTCAAGACAACGTACAAAGTGCATGCTGCATAGATAATATTGACCAATCATATCAGTCATATTTATGTACTTTTTATATATTTTATAAATGCGATTAGCTGTATTATTTTTTTTAATATAAAATAATTATTTTGACCAATCATATCAGTGTAACACTGTACAATAAATACGTAAAAATGACTATATATAACAGAACTTATATATATCACTTGCAACATTTTAATTCACGGAATTCAAAGTTTGCCAAAAAGATTAGAGAAAAGAACCCATCTTCGGCTTCCAATTAATTAATTGGTAGATAAATCTGAATATATATATATATATAGAAAGTACGAACGAAAATTATCTAAACTCATCGAGCTTAATTCACAATTTCTAAAAGGGAAGAAGAGTACAAAGTTTGAGTACTGTTTGAATGCACGAGTGCAAGTGGGGCGCATATTTCTGAAAGTAGATTGCTTCTTTAATTTGTTGATGGAGTGGTCGGTGGTAAGAACTAGTACTCCTCCTGTTTTTGTCTTTTAAAGACGTCCCGATGGATTGGAAGTCATGTTTGGATGCTCAAAAAACAAGAAGTAATGCATGCAGGTTGATATATAATCATGCAGACTAGCGTATTTGATATTTCATAATTTAACGAATGGAAAACTGATCTACTTAATTTTTTATTCAACAAATTAACATTTAAAGTGTATGCCGACTATAATTATTTAAAGTGTATCGATCATAGGGAATATCCATAGAGCTGCATGATCATGTCTTCAACCATTCGGGGGATCGAGGGAAGCTGGGAGATACGACTTTAATAATGTGTATTTTCTTCGCTACCTTTCATTCATCCTTAACACTCCTGTTAATTAACATATCCCCAACTTCCTCATGAGAGAGAAACCGACAAAGAAGCAAGACAAAATATCAGAGTAAAGTGAAAAAATTCGAGATCGAGGGCAATTTGCATGCGAAATCTCGTCTCCATGACCATGATCACCACCAACAACTTGGAACCCTAGCTTTCAACTGTGGAATCTTACGCAAGCACCCTAGCTACTCGTGATCCCCGTGGAGTTGGAGACAGATGCAAAGAAAAACAAAAGATCATCATTGGTTCACATCTCTCGGAATTACCTCGAAATGATTTCAACACTCAACCTGAGAGGGCCCATGCATGCACATTGAGAGCTAGAGAGCCCTAGCAGTACTCTCTCCTACTCCATTATTTCAAGCTAGTAATCTAATTACTTTCATATCAAATTGTTATAGACCCCTCTAAAGGGCCCCAACACAACTTGTCCGTCCAACAATTTGTTTGTATTGCTATATATATATATATATATATATATAATTGCATTGCTATTATCTCAGGCTCAAAAAAATCTCAGACCATTCTAGCTAGTTGCTCGAAGAGAAAAATTGTTTTGGCAATTAATTGTGGTTGGCACAAAGCGACAAAGTCGTGATGATTGGAGGGTGATTAGATGCCCATTTGGTTACTACTGGTGCTCCACTTTGCCACACTGTCTGGATCCAGACAGTGTGCGTGCGATCCTTGTCTGATCGATGTTAGAAAGGCAATTTCGGCCCTTTCATGAGTAGCAATACTGCGCCATTCAATAAAAATTTTAGGGTCTTTTGAGGCATATTTATTAAGAAAGACATGGAATAGTACTACGCACGCACGAAGTGTACATGCATATATACTTGCAGCCCTAGCTAGCTCTAGCTCGTGGCCTTCCTAGAGGATGGCAGTGTCGCTTTGTCATGAAATTGCATGTGGTCTCCGGTCTCCCTGCTCGATCCCTAGTGCAACTAGTCCCAGAGATAAATCTAGATCACATGATCATATATATTGCTGCATGCAGCCGCAAATTATAAGTGACATCGGCATATTAGTGAAGGCGTGCATGAGCGTGCCTTGAATTGTGCCCTAAACGCCTAGCAAACAAGAAATCTGGAGATCGAGTGTGGCGTCGATCTATATATGAACGTACGGCTTATATATATTTGGATAGTGATAGGGTTACTATCCTGTTATTACCCATTTACTACTTATAAAATATTAGAAATTTTTTATTTTTTTATCAGTTTCTTTTAAGTATTTTTTTTAACATCCTTAGCCATTCAGAAAAAATTAAAAAAAAATATAATTTTAATAATATTCACTTCCTTAACCATTAAATAAAATAAAAAATTAAAAAAATCAAATACAAAAAGAGTAGTAGAATGGTAATAACCCTATCGATCATTTTCCTATATATTTAGATCTTATCAGGAAGTAAATTTGGAAACGAAATCACTGTAGTTCTTTTAACAACTATTTTACAAGCTAGTCATGATCATACAGATACTATACTACTATATTAGTATATACTATACTACTAAATACTATATATACTAGTATATACTATACCATATATAATACTATAGTAGAACGTAAAATGGCTTGTCTTATATGTAATAAAGATATTCAGTCTCAATAGTTGAAAAATGATAGAAAATTATGTTTTATGGGACACTGTTGATATTTACCATATGATCATAGATGACGTTCAAATAGAGCGATATTTGATGGAAAAGTTGAGCACAGGTCATCACCGTCAAAGTTGTCGACCGGGCTAGATATTATCACAAAGTTGATGAATGTTTCATAAAATAGATTTGGGAAGGATGCAAGAGTTTGAAAGAGGAAACGACAAGCAGTGGAGTTTAATTGGATTAAAAAAAATATTCTTTGAGTTGCCATACTGGTCTACCTTGACACTTCGCCATAATCTATATGTTATACACATTGAGAAAAAATATATGCGAGAATACACTGAACACTCTAATGTCAATAGAAAGGAAGACAAAATGTATAACTAACTCTCGTAAATATTTAAAGGAGTTGAGATAAGAATGAAGTTGCATTTGAATGGTATACACTGTCAAATGATGAGAGAAAAAATTTTGTGACTGGTTCAGGACAATCAAATTACCTGATGACTATGCTTCGAACTTGTTAAGATGTGTGCAAACCCATGATTGGAAGATAACTGGTTTTAAAAGTCACGACTATCATGTATTTTTGCAACGTTTGTTGCTAGTTAATGTGCGTGGAAAGCTTACTCGAAATGTTCATGTAGCTCTAACATAATTAGGGGAATTTTTCATGGACATTTGTAGTAGAACGTTGAAAGTTGATACATTAGTAGATATGGAAGTTGACATTGAAGTAATATTGTGTAAAGTGGAGAATTTGTATCCACCTTCATTATTTGATGTAATGGTTTATCTGGTTGTGCATCTGTCTCGTGAGGCTTTAGTTGTTGGCTTGGTCTAATATAGATGAATGTATCCTATTAAGCGGTTTTTGAAAAAATTTAAGTGATCTGTGGGAGATAAGGCTTGTTCAAAAGGTTCAATTGCAGAGTCATACATTGATAATGAATGACATACATTTTGTTCTATATATTTCCGTGGGGTTGATACTAGATTCACGAGACTTGACCGAATTATGAAGGTGGACAAATGAAAGTTAATTCATCATTTTCTGTATTTTCTCAAACCGTACATCCTATAAGAGCACGAGGGGGATGACCTATGTGGACGAGAATTTGATAGAGCTCAATGGTATGTATTAAATAACTGTGTAGAGATTGACAACTACTTGAGGTTAGTGATCTGTGCGTATGTATCAAAATAAATTAAAAGTCATGGAATATAATATAACTGGATCCAAATTAATTGTTAACTTGAACGTGTATAGTAAACATATACAATTACTTCGCCTGGATGGTGTAACTGATGTAGAAAATAAGTATGAATATGAGTTTTTCTTCTGGTTTGAATATACGGTATTACTAAAAAATGTCTTACTATCTATGAATTTCATACCACTAAAATAGATTTTTTTGCTAATGTCCAATGTATTCCGAAAGTACAAAGGTAGATGTCATGCACACTATTAGAAGTTTAGTAGTGCAATAGAGGCGTGTCAAAATCCATTCCAAGACATGCTACCAAATGAATGAGAAAAGTTTTATGATATGTTTGAAGATCTTGCATATCAGGTAATTTCGTTGTTGTTTTTCTTTATGGTATATGATAGATGCATTAAACAAATATAGTAATAATGTTGTTTATTTTTTTTGTAGCTATCAATAAAACAAATAGAACAAATTTAATGATACACCATCTTGCGGGTTCTCGATCTTTTCATCAACTATAAAAAAAAATTAGTAATGTTATACTAGTCTTCTATTAAATATTAACATATCAAAATTTGTGATTGAAGTTATAATCTAGATTTTTCTTTTGCAGGAACAAGAAAGTCCTACTGACTATAATGTGACCCAATTGTATGCTAAATCTAGAGATGAAAATTTAAACCGATAAACTGAAAACCAGCCGAACCGGTTTAAAATATTGTACATCTAAATCCCCAAGAGAGAAATTCCTAAAGCAAAAAAAGGTTTAAACTACAATATATATATATATTGAATAGCCTCCATAGGATCGAGAAATTGAGAAAGTCCTTAATTAGCCAAAAAAAATAAAGAAATAAAAATATATCCTTATAATTTGATCAAGTCTAGGAATTGAACTTGAATGAATAAAAAAAAAATTTCATTACTAAAAATGCTGGCAAAAGAAAAAGAAAGCTACTAGAGACACAAAATAATCCTACAAAAAAATTTCTACGCACTGATGTGTCATTTCATTTTTATTATTCTTTTCATTACCGCACACAAAAGTTTCCCCCCCTCTCTCTCTCTCTACTCTTACTCTCTCTCTCAAACTCTCAAACTCTTCTCTCCATTTTCGTTTCCCTCTCCCTTCCTCTCTCTTTCTCTCTCTCAAACTCTTGTCTCTCCATTTTTAGTAGTTCGTGATCTATACCAGAAACATGAAAAAAAAAGTAATAAAGAACATTTTGCTCTCCTGATTTTGATGCTTCGTTTTTCATCTTGATTTTTCATTTTGATTTTGATGCTGCTTTTTTTGTATTGTTCATGATTCTTGGACCAATGTGAATGCTATCTTCCCATTATTCATTAACAAAAACGGCCAAAATACCAACGTCGATGATGAAACAATGGTCATCGGCAATGTAAAGAAAAGGAATGGGGAAACATTGTCTCAAGGATGTATATATGTATCTAGAAGTGGGGACACGAAGTGGGAAAAAAATGAAAAAAATATTATTTATCGGCTGAATGCAGGGATGACAAAGTGGAAAGCACCAAAAATGTAGGGGCTGGGTTTAGGGGTAGACTGAGGAAAGGAGAAAAGAACGACAGCCAATAGGGAAAAAAAAAGAATTAATTGATGTGGTGACATGTTAGTTTGTAGAATCTCTTTGTAGGACTCATTTGTGTCCCTAATAGGCCTCAAAGAAAAATGATAAACGAACATAAATTACAAGCGTTGTATAATTAAAATTGTCTTATTTTTAACCCCTAAAACATAACAATGTTGCAGCCGCCCCTAATATTTACAGTGAAAGCTTGTCAACAATGTAAAAACTGAACAATTTTTTATTTCAGTCACTTGTCGATTACAATGATACATTGTTGGTTAAATAGATACAAGAAGCTAGACTATGTATGGAAAGAAACAAATGTAAGGAAAGAATTGATATTTACAAATCAATGACTATTCTTAAAATTATGGTGATGATTCCTTGGTTGATTTTGCGCAAATTGGAATCCTGTGAATGGGCTAATTTGATTGTGTCAATACTCCCACTCAAGTTAGCGCATGAAGATCCGTAATGTCCAACTTGTGTAAAAAATAATGAAAAAGTTCTAGGCCTAAGGGTTTAGTGAAGATGTCCACAATTTGCTCATGTGATGACGTATGTACCGCATTGAGGAGACCAGACCGGATCTTATATCGAATAATGTGAGAATCAATCTCAATATATTTAGTGCGTTCATGGAACACATGATTATGGGTAATGTGCAGAGTAGATTGATTATCACAATGTAAGTTGAAAGGTTCAGGATGAGGAATACCAAAGTCAATGAGGAGTTGTTTCAACCAGGTAAGCTCGCAAGTGGTGATGACCATGACATGATATTCAGTTTCAGCGGAAGAGCGAGCTACTGTCGTTTGTTTTTTTGTGCGCCATGAAATAGGACACGAGCCAAGCTAAATGAAATAGTCGGTGGTGAAGCGGCTCGTAGTGGGACAGCTGGCTCAATCTAAATCAGTATAGGCATTAACATGTAAAGTATTAGAGGATAGAAAGAAAATGCCTTGGCTTGGGCTGCCTTTGATGTATCGAAGAACACGAGTGGCAGCTCGCATGTGAGGAAGACGGAGAGCATGCATAAACTGATTGAGGATGTTCACTGCGAAGATAATATCAGGACAAGTGATGGTCAGGTAGATGAGTTGTCCTACTAGTCGTCGATAGGTGCTAGGGTTGTAAAGAAGTGCACCATCTTGATTTGTGAGCTTTAAGTTTTGTTCCATGGGAAAGGTAGCAATCGTGGCACCAAGTTGGCCACTGTCATTCAAAATATCAAGGGCATATTTTCGTTGATTAAGGAATATGTCTTTTTGTGAACGAGCAATTTCAAAACCAAGAAAATATTTGAGGGAGCCGAGATCCTTGATTTTGAAATGGGTGGAGAGAGCACATTTGAAGACCTCAATTTGGGAGCGATCATTTCCAGCAACCAGAATATGATCAACATAGACAAGCACAATGGTGATACTCATGGTTTTGACGAAGGTGAATAAAGAGTGATCTGCTTGAGATTGAGTAAAACCTGCATCAAGAAGCACAGTGGTTAGTTTAAAAAACCAGTTACGAGATGCTTGTTTGAGGCCATACAAGGATTTGCGAAGTTAGCAGACACGGGTCTTCCCCTTAATTAGGGCAATATCCGTGAGGTGGTGTCATGTATACTTCTTCATCATGGTCACCGTGTAAGAAAGCATTGTTGACTTCAAGTTGGTGAATGATCCATTGCTGAGTGGTGGCTACAACTAGCAAACACCGAACAATAGTCATTTTTGCAACAAGTGCAAAAGTCTCATGATAATCGAGGCCTTTAACTTAAGTGTAGCTTTTTGTAACCAGGCGAGCTTTATATCTTTCAATCAAATCATTTGCTTTGAGCTTTGTTTTAAAGACCCGTTTGCAACTTATGGGTTTTTTACCAAGAGGGAGTGGTTCAATTATCTAGGTGGAATTGGCTTCAAGGGCACGTAGCTCATTAGACATTGCTGCACGTAGCTTTCGCCAATGGGTATGACAAAGGGAAATGGAATAGCAAGAAGGTTCAATAGAAGTGGCGAGGACATGTAAAAATGAAAATGGGAAGGTGAAAAATGAGAGTATGAAAGAAAAGCAGATAAAGGGTGAGCAGTACCTGAGGTCGATGCAGCAAGTGATGATGGTGTGGGCCCTACGTGTAGAGTTGGACAAACATAGTCCTGGAGGTAAGCTAGTCGAGTAGTAGTGTGATGAGGACGAAGAGAAGTAGAAAGAGAGGGAGGATTTGAGGTGTGAGCAGGGGGAGGAGGGGATGGGGTTGATAGGATAGGTTTGGGAGCAGGTAAGGGGAGGATAGGGAGAGATGGGTGGGAAATATCTAGAATATCTTGAAAGGGAAATGTGTCTTCATGGAAGGTGACATCTTGAGAAAAGAAGATGGTTTGTGTGTCGAGATTGTAGAGTTTGTATGCTTTGTAGTTACTGGGATAGCCAAGAAAGATACATTTTGAAGCAAGGGAAAAGAATTTATCTCAATGAGCACGGAGGGCTTGGGTGTAACATGGACAACCGAACACACGAAGGTAATTATAATTTGGAATTGTGTTGAAGAGAAGTTCAAAAAGAGATTTATTTTGAAGAATGCGACTCGGTGTACGTTCAATTAGATACACTGCAGTGAGTACACATTCTCACCAAAATTTTAGGGATAAGTGTGCTTGGAAGCGAAGGTTGCGAGCAATATTTAGAAGGTGCCTGTGTTTTCGCTCTGCAACACCATTTTGTTATCGAGTTTCAATATAAGTACGTTCATAAATAATGTCGTGAGTATGAAGATAGGTTTGAAATTTTTGTGAAAGAAATTCTTGTGCGAATTTTTTTAATCGTGGTATTGAACTGATTTTTGACAAGGGCAAAGAAATGCATGAGATTTGTATATGCCTCAGATTTATAATGCATAAGATAGATCCAAGTGGTGCGTGAGAAATCATCGACTATAGTGAGAAAATAATGAGAATCACAAATGGAAGGAGCCACCCCAAATATCACAAAATATTCTATTGCAAGCATAATAACTTTTATTATCATTAGAGGAAAACACACGCCTGTTGTGGCATATGTGGGTGCTAGTGCCACTGTCCACGACCCAATTGTGGTGGCGATCGAAGGAGGAGAGAGTATAAGTGGTGTTACTGACGAAATTGAAGGGAGTGGGTGTCAGAGTGAGCAAGTCTAGTAATTTTTGGTAGAGCTCCGGTGTCAATCCTGGTACCAGCGACGAATCTAAGGAGAAAGAGGCCTGATTTGCTACCAGAGCCAAGCTAATTAATGGTTTGCCAAGAAGGGAGAGGCGTGGCTTGGAGCATGGATCACGGCCAGGTGGGTATCCGATAACCCTCCAACATCAGTCACGGGTGTGACCCATTTTGCCACATTTAGTGCAATGAAGGTGGCTTCTAGTGTTGCTAGAGTTGGCTGCTACAAAGGCCATGGATTCCGCTGGCAGTGGTCGGATGTGAAGGAGGCGCTGCTGCTCTTCCTGAAACAAGATAGAAAAAACCTTGGTGATAGGGGAAATGGGTTCCATAGCTAGGATTTGGGTTCTGAGTTGGGCAAATGACTCATTTAGGTCAAGAAGAAATTGGAAGACACGTTCATCGTCTGCTTGTTTTTACAAATCCTCAAGGTCATAGTGGTTTTGAAGATGACTTAATTCATCCCATATTTGTTTGATATGGTTGTAATATTCATGTATAGAGTTGGTGTTTTGTTACAGAGAAGAAAGCTCACGCTTGAGGTGATAGAGACGGGTATTATTGCCATGGTTGAAACGAGATTGGAGGTCAATCCAAACTTCTCGTGGGTCTGTGTGGTATTCAAGGGAGTTGGCTATAGATGGACTAATGGAGTTTAAAATCCAAGTAAGGGCCATGTCCTTGGTTTGGTTCCATTGTTTGTAATCTAGAGAGCTAGGATTCACTACAAGAGAAATTAGCTTTTGTGATTAAAATTTAGTGACCAAAAGGATTATTTCCTACAGTTTTGGTCGGAAATGGTCCTTTTGGTCACAAAAACTCACTTCTCTTATAGTGATTAGGGGTGGGGAGAGAGCCATCGACAAAATTGAGCTTGTTCTTGGCATTGAGTGCTCGGGTCATGGCTTTTTGCCATTTTGAAAAATTATCTCCTTTAAGGAGACTAGAAACAAGAATTAGACTAGGGGAGTAAGAGGGATGGACGGTATATGGAGAGGGGATAGTAGAGGAGGAAGAGGAGGCCATGGAGGTCTTGGGTAGGATAGGGATCGTGTTTAGGTTGATACCATGTCAAGAATATAAAAATTGAACAATTTTTATTCTAGTCACTTGTTGATTACAATGATACATCGCTCGTTAAATAGACACAAAAAGCTAGACTAAGTATGGAAAGAAACAAATATAATGAAAGAATTGATATTTACAAATCAATGACTATTCCTAAAATTAAGGTAATGATTCCTTATTTGATTTTGTGCAAATTGGAATCAAGTGAATGGGCTGATTTGATTGTGTCAATAAAGCTGCAGATATTGCGGTTTGCACACTTTTATGGTGGCCACATATAGTGACATTTGATTCATGGATGGCTCTTTATTATTTTAGTATATTTAATTTTTTTAAAATATTTTTTTACATCTTTAATCATAAAAAAAAATTAAAAAGATATTCAATTTTACTAATAGTTAATTCTTTAACTATTAAATAAATTAAAAATTAAAAAAAAATAGTAAAAGAGTTGTACGAAAGTATTAAGCATTGATAGGTAGGCACGTAGTTGGTGACAGACTATTCCGACATCCGTGTCGATCCGAGTCAATTAGACCAAGTCGGACCGGGTGGTTCCATTTTGGCATCATGTGCTGGGCCACCACTAGCATATCAGCCTGTAATTGGCATGATCAGCAAGCACCAGTCTTACCTTTATTTAACTTGGCATCTCTCAAATCGCTTGCAACTATATTTGCTGAAACAGATGTAACCATTACGCCCCCGCAATAAAGCTGCGTTGCCACGCGGAACATAGATATGTACATGAATAATTACAATATTCAACTTGATAGGCTTGGTGCAATGTTAGAATGTAGCCTTTTTTTCAAAAAAAAAATTGAACAAATAACAATGAGAAATGGTTTAATCATAATTTTTTTTTAATTAAAGTAAACTATCAACTGATGTGTTATGATGGCGATTAATATTGTATTAGAGCGGAAGTTTTAAATTAATCAAACTTTTGAAATAAATGATAATTTCAGAATTGTTGCGTATCAAGTATGATAATTTTAAAGCTAAAGTTTCTTTACTTTTTATAATATGATTTCATCAGCATGTTTGTGGACCAACGTGTAAATAATATAACTCTAAGAGACATGTACTTCTAACTCGCTTGAGCACTACCTTGGGTAGAGCCCTCTCCCACGGGCGCCTATAAATAGCGGACTGGCTCCCCATTTTACACTTAGGAGACACAAGAAACTTGAGTGTTCTTCCTCTTAGTTTTCTTCTTTCATTCCCTTTTCTTCCTTGAAAGTTTTTCTCCTCTTCCTGTCTTTTAAAATCCTTGAGCCAGGATTAAAAGACTAAAAAAATGGAGGGACAAGGATGCTTTGGCAATTTTGTTCAGAGATGTAAGCCTTACATAGCCATGATTTCTCTGCAATTTGGCTATGCTGGCATGAACATCATCTCTAAGGTTTCACTCAACCGAGGAATGAGCCATTATGTCCTGGTCGTCTACAGACACGCCTTTGCTACCGCAGTTATCGCTCCTTTTGCTCTAGTTCTAGAGAGGTAACTACCTCGTTTGTTTGTTTTCAGAGATGAAATGAGATGGATGAAATAAGTTAAGATAAGTTGAATAAAATATTATTAGAATAGATTATTTTTGTATTGAGATTTGAAAAAGTTGTTTGAGATTTGAAAATTTTGAATTATTTATTTTATTTTGTACAGTGATTTGAAAAAATTGTAACGATTAAAATGAGTTGAGATAAGATGAGATTTGAGTCTTGTGAGAGTAAATTAACTGGAAAATCATTATTAGGAGAGAATATTGTCGTTCTGGGTTGATCGTAGTGGCATGTTTTTTATTCATTCGTGTTTCTTTGCTTGCTTCCAGGAAAGTGAGGCCAAAGATTACGTTTCCGATATTCATGCAGATTTTTGTTCTGGGGCTTCTTGGGTTAGTATTTGATCATCCATATTTGTCATATATACAACATGCTATAAAGACTAGATAATTGGTCTAAAACGTTTTCTTCCTCTGTTTTATCTGGCTCTGTTTCCACAGGCCAGTGATTGATCAGAACTTATACTACGCCGGCTTGAAATTCACATCGCCTACCTACTCTTGTGCCATAAGCAATATGCTCCCAGCAATGACCTTCGTCATGGCAGTTCTTTGCAGGTATTTAGCATCATCGTCATCTCGATCTCTTCTTTTTGCCATAATGGTTTGGAATATTACATTAACGTAAGCTATTTCGGATGAATAGGATGGAGAAGTTGAACATGAAGAAAGTTAGATGCCAAGCAAAGGTCGTGGGAACAATAGTGACGGTGGCTGGAGCCATGTTGATGACACTTTACAAAGGACAAGTCCTTAATTTTGTGTGGTCTCAGCACATGCATCACCCTAAATCCTATACCCCTGAAGAGGCCACTGGATCCGCTGACAAGGACTGGTTTAAGGGTTCCATGCTTCTCATCATTGCTACCTTTGCATGGGCTTCTTTCTTCATCATTCAGGTAAATATACGATTTTGTCTTTCGTTTATCCTCTTCATATTATAGAAATTTGGTGGTTTTTGAAATTATTGGGAAAATGAAATTTATTTGACTTGTCTTACAGGCAATTACAATGAAGAGATACTCAGCTCACCTCTCACTCACAGCCCTTGTGTGCTTCATGGGCACACTTCAGTCTATAGCTGTCACTCTTGTTTTGGAGCACAAGCCCTCTGCTTGGAGCATTGGCTGGGATATGAACCTTCTTGCAGCTGCCTATGCTGTAAGTCTCTCTCTCTCTCTCTCTCCCCCCCAAAAAAAAAAAAAAAACAAATTTGCTTTAGAAATTAAACATGATTTTCATGAACAGGGTATAGTGTCATCCAGCATTGCCTACTATGTCCAAGGGTTGGTCATGCAGAAAAGAGGGCCTGTCTTTGTCACAGCTTTTAGCCCTCTGATGATGATCATTGTTGCCATCATGGGCTCTTTCATCCTCGCTGAAAAGATTTACCTTGGAGGGTAAGTTTTCTTTTGTATTTCATCTCATACCTATCATATATAGGCATTTAACTACACGAACTTTCTTGTTGAAAAAAAGAAAATCACAAATTCCATAAATTACACCTTTTCTAGCTAGATAATTAATCACATAATCTGTTTAATATTATAATGAACTGAATTTTCCATCTTTGCCCCAAAAAAAAAATTAATTTTCAGTCTTACCACCCCGGCCCCCCAAACTCACCAAATATTTTTTTTTTTTAAATATCATTTTTTCTTGTTTTCAATTTAATTACAACTATTAATTAGCTAGGAGCCAAGTACTGATAAATATATATATCCACCTGTGGTTTCAGTATTTTGGGCTCTGTATTAATCGTAATGGGATTGTACTCGGTTCTGTGGGGAAAGTACAAGGAATACAAAGAAAAGGAAGCCATTGAAGAAATTCCTGAACCAGTAAAGGTAACTGGAGGAGTGAATGGCCGGATGGCAACCGTGATGGAAGACATGGAAGCAAATGACATCGAAATACAGAAGAGTACTACTGAAGCTAACAAGGAGACCCTTCCCGTGGCTGCAGCCATTGCTGTTCCCATCCCACAGCCCCCCATGATATAGGTAGCTGTGGAATTAAGCACCAAAAGCCTAAGCATGCAGCATAAAAGGAGAGATAGTGAGAAATAGAGAGATAAGATTGCGTTGTTGCGTGCATGGTGACGAGGGGAAGGAGGCGGGAGGGAGAGTGGCCAGGGCTTTTTTGTCCCTATATGTAATCTTTAGTATTTTTTTTTTCCTTTGTTTTTCCTTTTAGGTTTTTTCACTGAGTTACAAGTCCGTATGGGCCTTGTCTCTTTCAAGTAAGCTTATATTTCGCCCAAAAAAAAGAAAAAATTAATGAAACAATTATGATCAGACTGCAAAATTTCTTCTTCTTCTTCTTTTTCGTTGTTCCGTACATTACGTACGACATGAATTTTTTCCACAATCATCATTTTACACGTGGAGGAAGTGCTAACGTCTGATGCAGATTCCACTTAGATTGATGGTGCTTGAACCTTTATTTTTGGGTGCGTGTTCAAAGAAAATGGCTGTATGATCTCTAGCTAGCGGCTAGCTTCTTCTTCATTTCACTCCATGTGTACGTACAGCTTGTTGCCGAATGTTGTATCTGGATTCTGAACCACTTAATTTTTGGCTGTATAAATATACGTATATATATTATACATACAAGTATAGTACTTTTGTATTAGATAATTCATATTTCATCTTGCATGAATTGCCTGGTCTCTCCTAATTTACCGAATTTACGTTTTTTAAATCGAAATAAATGAATATAATTGCCTCAGCTTACTTTATTATAACCCCCCCCCCCCCCCAAAAAAAAAAAATCCTTAATTTGTAACGCTGTTATACGACGGCAAATTCTGTACAAACAATCTCTCTTACATGCTCTCAAACATGCAGACTACACTTGTCTATGTTAATTCCTTGTGTGTTGCAACCGTTAATGGGTCTGGAAATATTTCCTTCTGTGTGGATCGATCAAGCAGATCACATGTGTATCTTCAATAAATATATAAGTACTTTAACTGATCAAGTTTTAACCTCATGATTTTCATTATCATTTTAACAAGAAATATTTTAGATGCATGCATTATGCGCTCACGTAGATCATCCTTTTCAGAAAGCTAGCCACTTGATTTGACAAATCTTTGCATTGAGTAGCTTGGAATAATTAATTCTAAACACTCAATCCCAAATCCAATTTAATTCAGCCATATATGATCTCATGAGTCATGACCTTGCTAATTAATTTCAACTTGTACTAGTCCTCCAACACCCGGCACCACGCATAATTTCCACCCCCTTTCTCTCTTGTCTCTTTTGAGATCAATAGGAAGAAATTCGGGAGTTTTTGATAGGTGGTTGCCCATGTTTGCAAAGGACCAATAATTATCGATAGGCCAACAGCTGGGTCGACATCGCATTCTATATATGTAGCAAAATATTGGAATATATATATATATATATGTGTGTATTAACCCTACTGACTCAACACCCACTACTCACTGAGCTGAGAATGATTTGGATATATAATGGGTATTTTCTTCGATCGACTTCTAAAAAGGTTTCCACCATACTTTGTCCGTTCACTGTCACTAAATCCTTAGAAAATATTTAAAAATAAATAATCAAGTCAAAATGCCCGACGTCAGTAGTTTTTCCGTCTATTATTCTTCGTCTCTTATCATGCATTGTAATCCATGAGTGGACAAAACTATGCCTGTAGATATACAGCAGAAGCAGATTATATATAAAAATAAATTTACAAATTGACGTAATTATATCATGTAATCTGTTAGATTTAGTACTTTATGATAAAAATAACTTTGCAATCAGACATATCATATAAATTATATCACTTCGTAGATTGACTTTTGTATAATCTTTTTGTACTTAAATATTTCTCGCAATATTTTGGATAGACAAATATTTGAACCGTTGAAAACACATGAACATGCATGAACTTGTAAATTAAATTAATTATGACATGATATGCATGCCACTTGCTAGCTAGCCTGCATGGAAATCACTAAAGACTGAAGATGATTATATTATTGCTCTGCAACGTCGATTCTTCGCATAAAACTTCAATGCCCACTAATCTGCGATAGCTTTGGTTTATTTATTTCTACGCACTATTGAATTGTTTTGTCCTATTGTTAGGATCGGACACTTATGAAAGACATTATATAAAGTCGATGTTAGAATCAGCCCGCACTGAGTTAATAATTCATCATTCTTTTGTGCTCATATATTGGGACGTTGTGTCATTCTCTATATATATATACACGTGTGTGTGTACTTAATCGGGTAGTTGGGATGTTGATATTCATTAATCTTCTAAGATCATTAACACTATCGATCATGATCCTAATATAAAGTTGAAAATCTTGACAGGAAGAAAAAAATTGCAGGCTGCCCTAATCGGTGGCCTTTCCAAAAGGAAGCTCCGAATGGACTACTACTTTCCCTACTTAAAAATCAAAAAACAAATCTCCGATAGTCAGCCATATATGGAAAAGTCTAAATGAAGGTAGGGTGGGGGACGGATTGCGCACCAAGTCCACCTGTACAATTTAATAAAACGGTACGTTTTTATTTTGGAGGAGTGAATTGAGTTTTGGGTGGGAAAAAACTTCGTCATTCTTCTTCTTCTTCTTCTTCTTCTTCTTCTTCTTCTTCTTCTCTCTCTCTCTCTCTCTATTCTTCTTCGTGTTCCTTCTCTCTCCACGAACAAGTCACAACAAGGTGGTGTCTTTTTGGCTAATACAACCGCATTGGGAAACGAGGCGGTGGCTTCGATGGTTTCTACACTTTCACGGCCACGATGACCTTTTTATGATCTGGATGTGGAGGCTTACATGTCCATGACAATGCTATAAACTTTGGAATCTGATCTCCGGGCATCAGTACAAGCAAACTTTGGCTTTGATTATGCTTTAAATCATGTTTTAAAACAAAACATTAGCAAATATGATCACAATGCCGTTTTCAGTTTATTTTTTTCTTCTTCACTTCAATTCGTAGGAACTCATCTCCTTGATGTTGCCGTTTCTAGTTCATTCTTCTTCTTCTTCTTGTTTTTTAAATCCTAATACTGCCATGTCATCTTGGTGCGCGGATTGGTCTGCAAAATGCTTGTATGTAGAATAACTGGCCATATATATCTCAAATGAAATGTACGATTGATGTCAGCTATATCACTTGTACTTTCAAAAATCTATGTACATACGTATTGGATTTGTAGAGCCTTGATTTTATTGGTGTGTCGGTCCAATTTGATGAACCGACTCGATAATGATGCATTATGGTTTTTTACAATCTTTTAATGAGGCTTGGGGCAATAAATTCTTGGCATTGTTTACGGTAAAATAAAAGTGTCAAGCAAAAAGTTTGTGTGATAGGTAGTTTGAGTGAAACTTGGTCAGAAAGTTCAATCAAGTCTCACTAGACAGATAGCTTCAGTGAGCATTGGATAGAGATCTCGCTTGAGGCGCACTCGCCACTATTCTCTAGTGAATAACGTAGAAGAGTAAAAGTTAGGGTTTTCACCATGTGACACTATAAATATGTACCTAATGAACAATTTAGTACCTCCTAAGTATTCTAAACAGTAAGATTTTGCCCCCAAGTATATTTAATGATTTTTTAATATAATAAAATCCTCTGCAACTCTGTGAATATAGTCACATTATTGAAACACATTAATTTTGTATCGTGTGATTGATTTGCTTATATTTACTTTCACTTATTTGTCATCATTATGTTTTCACAACAATACATACCTAGATGGATGCTTAAGCTCTGATTTTATATCATATATATACCAAATGAGAAATACTCTAGACACAAAAGGATTATACAAAAATAATCTCACAAACTAGTATGACTTGATATGATTTATCAAATTATAAAGTTAATTTTATTGTAAAATAGATTTGACAGTTCATATAAAACTATGTCAATTTATAAGATTACTTTTATGTAATCTCTTTATAATTATACCAGTACTCATACCAAATACGACCCATGCAGACTGTGGAAAAGTAGAAAGTTGACATCTTGGTTTGTTTTGTTGTTCCCTCATATAGTAGCCAAACTATGTATATAGATATGCACACGACCCAGGGAAACCTATTAATTAATTAATATCGATTGTATTTAGAGTACACTGCACGATCAAGATCAAATACCCAGGCCTGTGCAAAACATCTGTGGGCAGCACAACCCGATTAGGTCAAACCCGCTAAAATCGGGTTGAGTAAACGTCGGTTTCGACAACCCAAATTTGAACTCAACTCAAAACTCATTTTAGTGAAAAAGCGAAACCCCTCTCTCTCTTGTTCCTCGCTTCCGTTGCGATTAAACTCCTCTAATCTAGTAATATAAATTTCAAATATGGGGAATTGTTTTGTGGGCAAGTGATTTCTTCTTTGACTGCGTATCTGCATTTTGATGGTGCTTTGGATGTGGATGTCACAAAGTTTCAGACTAACTCTGTTTATCATCTCGGTGACCCCGGAGTTTTAATGTTTTTCAACATTGCATTTTTAAAGCTAAAGAGAGGGATATTAAGCTATTTTTGGGTTTTGTGTGATAATTAATTGCTGCAATGTTGAAAATGGTGGTTGTTGCTCAGTTTATCGTCTCGGTGACCCCCGGAGGGAAATCAGTCGAAGCCCAAGTGCACCATATGGTCGGAGACGACCGTGGCTGGGACCTTGCTTCTGATTTATCTTCCTGGTCCTCCGGTAAAATCTTCAGGGTCGGAGAAAAAATCTGCTAGCTTGGCTTGGCTTGGCTTCTAGGCTCCCCCATCAAGCTCATAGTTGATTTTTCAGATTTGTACTCTTGTATGTTCGGCCTCCGTTCAAATTTGAGTCTTTGACTTTTCAGCTAAGATGTTCAAAATCTGCCTTTTGATCTAGAGCAAGGGATTTTCCACTACACAAAAATATTCCTTCAAGCTTCAAGACTCTATGGCTCTTATCTTTGGACCTTTCTATGTAACCTCTCCTTAATCACCCACCGATACCTTGCCTCCTTATTCCCTCTTGCTTTAAATGTCATTTTTCTCGTTTTTTCATATCTACCAATCAAAATAAGGTAAAAGAGTTTTTTATATGTATTTTCTTCTTGGGTTTCTTGGATTTAACAGTTAATTATATTCTCATGCTACCGCTGCAGGTGGAGTGGGAGGAGGAAGGGAGGCATCATGCAAGAGGTTCCAGGGAACAAGAGCGGAGCAAACAGCCAAAAAAAAAAATAAATAAATAAAATTTTATCGATCGAATGGTTCGGGTTGGATCGGGTTATATTCCCTGATCATAGTTGCAGGCCAAGTCGGGTTGGGCCACAAAAAGTGATTGGACGGGCCACAATGCCCACTAATCTGCGATAGCTTTGGTTTATTTGTTTCTACACACTATTATCCAAACGTACATGTATTTCCATGTTGAATAGCATAAATACTTGTACGTTTGGATAATAAATACAATCGATATTAATAAATAAAAAATCTTAATGAGCATAACTCAGTTGCCTGCACAATATTATTATCCAAAAGTATAGCTATTTAATAAATATAGACTTTTACATAAAGGAAATTATGATATTCAACATGGACTTTTCTTGAAAAGTCTTTAATATAATATATGCTTTTATTAAAAAAAATTAGGCTTTTATAAATAAATAAATATATATATAGGCTTTTAACATGTTTTAATAAATATAGGTCTGGGTACCCGATCCAGAATTTGGATGAACAGTCCTAGTCAACTCAATTCTAATGTAAATGCCTTCAAATAGCATTTCTATTTGATACTATCTTCAAGTAGCAATCTATCACCACATAAACAGTAGACACCATTTCAGCCAACTCCCCCACTCTCCAAGCATAAGTATTTTAATGTGTAAGTTCACCATCCTAGCTATTTTACATGGAAAATAGTTGTAATAAAGTTCTAGATTACATAATTATCCTCCATTTGTATAAGAGTCCTAAAATAATTGTAAAATAATAGTAAGTTTATTATTACAATGTTCTGAAACTTGTTGAAAAAGTAAGGTAATGTTTATTTTTATAAATTTAAATATGTAAGGTCAGAAATATTTAAATCACGACTGATACACTTTCGGCCCAATCTCGGCCCTTTGACTTAAGAAGCTTTAATACACGCTTTGCCAGCCCAAATAGAAAAAAAATAATGCTACAGACAAGTGTTGATTTTATGCCGGAAATGGATGGGAGAAAAATGGCCCAAATTCATATCGAAAGCAATATAGAAAACAGTGGCCCAAACATCGGTAACTAGGAATAAGAACCTCGGTGTCATGTTTTAGTGACATTTTACAAATTTTTCCCTTTTTAAAGTTGTCATGCTTTACCATCCGAATGAAATTTAAGGTACGCTTATTTTTTGGATTTGAAGCGGTATCGATTTGGAATTCAAGAACTCTATTTTTTTTTACATATATAATATATTAAATTATCACTTATTTTAAAATTTTATATTGGGAAAAACAAATTTAACTATTTAAATTGTATTCTATCCCATAAAAGAATAAAAATACGACCGCATGGGTTATAACATTGCTCCTTCAAAACAAATAGAAAACATTTGGATAAGCTTGTGGAAGACACTAGATCTGTTTTTGTATATCATGGCAGCTTGGAATGTGAGTTTTGTCAAGAGAGGAGATAATCAGATTGCTCATTGTCTTGCAAAGGCAGCAATAGGTCTTAATGTTGATGCTATTCTAATTGAGGAAGTTCCTAATTTTCTTCCCTCACTTGTGGATGTTGATTGTAACTCTATTTGATTGGAGAAATGCTACTTATCATTTTCACGTCATACATCAATACGTAATTTGTCATTTTTATCATTTTATTTAAACATATATTTACAAATTAATATGTGTATATTTAATAAAAAAAAATGATGAATCACATGTTGATGTGTGGTGTAGGGAATGATTAATCCGGACCCTAGAATTTTTCATTTAATTAATGCTAAAAAAGAAAAATACAAATATAGAAAACGACTCGGTGGGTTCGGTAGAGACCTCGTCCGAGTGAACCAGTGAGTCCACTATCCGAATTAAGTGCCACTCCTCCACACAGAAAAATCTTAACTGAATGCTCCAAATGGAGGGAAACCAACAACGGCTTATCTTTTTTTGCTTGAAACACACACGCTCCCCCTCACACACAATTACTCGTTTCAATGGCACTCTCTTCTGCAACTTCCTCTTTGGAAGAAACTGCCATTAAAATCGAAGATTCTGGATTACCAGAGATCAAGGTAATCGGAACCCAAGGCCTGAGAAAGCAGATTCTCAGGAAAGGAAACTCATGGCAGACTCCATTTCCCGGGGATGAAGTGGAAGGTAGTGAAAACAGGGCACCCTTCGAGAATTCACTTTGACGTTTAGGGTCTTGTCACTCTGGTATCAACAATAAGTTAGCATTGGTTATATCTGCGTGTTTAAGACTCTTTCGTATTTCAGTTCTTTTCAGCGGGTGCGTTGAGGGCGGGGAATGTATCTACCCGAGTCGTGATAAAGGAACTCCCTTTCGTTTTAAATTAGGCCAAAGTAAGTGGTCTGACACTCAAAGATCCATGGTGTTGAACTAGCTAGTACTTTCTCATTTTCCTATATTTATCTTAGTTTATGTAGGATGAAAATTTGAATGAACTCGAATCTTATTGGAAAGACAATTTATTGTAATGGCTTTGGTTTTGTCTCCCATTTGCTCGATGAAATTCAGAGTGTCACCATGCAATGATGCAATAGAGGGAGTATCAAGCCAAAGAAAAACTTCACAAATAGATGTTTTTGTATCTATTCTTGATACTTGCTCTCGTTCTCTAGTTTTTATGTGTAGTATTGAAGAAGAAAACTAATAGATTTATCATTTCTTTTTATTTGGAGATCAGATAATAGTTGATTAGATCTTGTTTGCATTTATTAGGTGTCGCTAATATGCTTCTTTAACATTTCAATTTCAGATGAAGTTATAAAAGGATGGGATGAAGGCGTCGCGACCATGAAGAAGGGTGAGAGAGCAATCTTCACAATACCACCAAACTTAGCCTATGGGGAACTCGGCTCTCCACCCCTGATTCCTCCCAATTCAACTCTCATTTTTGATATTGAAATGCTGTCTTGGACCACCATCAGAGACATAACTGGTGATGGAGGAATACTGAAGAAGATAACGAAGGAGGGTGAAGGATGGGCTACTCCAAGAGAAGCTGATCAAGTGCTAGGTAATATTGACAGTGTTAGGAGAGTTTTTCTTTTGTTAAACATAAAAAACAGAAACTAAAATACAGTAATGCATCATTGAAGTTGTTTTTATAAGAACAAACTACAATCTTGCTAAGCTTTGCTATTAACTTGTTAACAAACCCCAAGTTGCTGTTTTAGCTTGGAAGGATGATGGTCTATACTTCCTATCTTCATTGTATATATCACTGTGAAGCTTTTGGAATTTCTTGTGTTAATTCCATAGAAGTCCAATCTTCAACTAAGTTCACATGAGAATTCTTATTGGCCCGGCCAATCTTCAATTAAGTTCATAATTAGAATTATTTCAGATATCAAACTATACGTGCCCAAAGGAGTACTAAAACTTTTGTCCTTGCATTGATATTCACTGACACGATGAGATTTCTGAATGTATCGAAAAGAGAGAGCTTATAAATAATTTATTCTGACAGTACATATTGCTAAATCTACTGGACATCCTCACAACTATTTTTTTCACCTATCGTTGAGAAGAATTAAATATCTGTCGGTTAAATTCTGATTAGACAGATTTGCTGTTGCAAACTTCAACGCTTTTAGACTGGAGCTTGGCTTGATGTGGCCCTCTTTTCATTACTTTTTAGAGTTAATGGTCTTTATTTTGTCTATGGAACTGTTTGACATGTCATTTATTTTATTTTATTTGTTTTTGTGTGTGTCTGTCTTTGGCCTGATGTGTGAGTTTCAAACCTTTTGGACATTTTATTTGACCGGTTGGATTCTAATAACTCCTCTGGAACTTGATCCAAACATGCACGGAATGTTCATGAAAAGTTGGAATTAGACTTGGCTACTGGATGATCTTGGTTGGGACTTGGATTTCTTAATAATAACGTTAAGCTTTAAGAAATGATTATAACGTGGTAATGTATAAAAATCAGGTCTAGTTTGAAAAATCTGAAGTTAACTATCAAGATCACCGTCTGTGTTGATATTTGCAAGTTATTGTCAAAATTCTGGAAGTGCTTGATTACACCAACTTCTTTCTATCTTTCCAGTGAAGTATGAGGCACGACTTGAGAATGGAACAGTTGTCTCCAAATCTGAGAAAGGCGTGGAGTTTAATGTAGGTGATGGTAAGTTGAACTTGCACTGTAATTATTCTATATTTAAATTTCTTTTCCTTAAGAAAAATGATGAGTTTTCCTATTACTGGAAGGTTTAATTTCATTCTTTTGTATTCCAGAAACGGACTGTCTTTGCCCTGCCTTAAGCAAAGCAGTAAAGACAATGAGAAGGGGTGAGAAAGCGGAACTAGCTGTGAAGTTCTCTTGTAAGTTGTTGGAGTCGAGCTTGCTTCCTTTTTAGCATCATGTCCTAAGCTAAGTGTTAGGGTTGTCCCATATCAGTTGGGGAAGGGGCTGGTGATTAGTTTTATAAGTGTGAGTGAAAGTCCTACCTCTTAAGTTAGCTTTTGAGCTTGAGAGAGGCTCAAGACCACCCAATACTGGTATCAAAGCCCAAGTTTACCAAGAGTCTCTGGCCCAACAATTTGTGAGAGAAACGGGTTGTCACTGCTCTGACCCAGAGCCCGATGTGTGAAGGGGAGATTGTTGGAGTTGTCCCACTTCAGTTGTGGAAGGAGCTGATAGTCAGTTTATAAGTGTGAGATAAAGCATATCTCTTGAGCTAGCTTTTGAGGTTGAGAAAGACCTAAACCACCCAACACTAAGCTGACTGTCTTTATTCACCTTGTACTGAGATCATAGTTATTCATTCCTCTCCAGATGGCTTGAGACAAAACAGAAATGAAGCTATAGAGATTGACAACGGTGTCCCTTCTGATTCTAATTTATCCATCGAACTTGAGCTTTTGTCCTGGAAAAGTGTTGTTGATGTCACTGGAGATAAGAAGGTTCTCAAAAAGATCATGAAGGCTGGTGAAGGTTTTGACCGTCCTAATGAAGGATCCTTGGTAAAAGGTAATATTGCTAACAATACATACAAAGTTTTTCAATTTATCAAAGCTAGATATAATTCAATAATCCAGAAATTTCTTATACTTCAATTTTCCCAGTTATATACTTGGGAAAACTTAAGGACGGAACCATTTTCGAGAGGAAGGGGTCAAATGAAGAACCTTTTGAGTTCACAACCCTGGAAGGTGCTTTTATTCTCGACTGCAACACTTTTCGTAATGAGCATCAACCATCTCTTGTAAGTTATAACCTTGCTACCTGTGCTTTATGCTTACAGAACAAATCAATGAGGGTTTGGACAGAGCAATCATGACTATGAAAAGAGGAGAACAAGCGGTAGTGACTGTCAGCTCAGAACGTGTGGATAGCAATGACGTTTCTGGAATTGCAAAAGAAGAGCTCTTTTATGAAGTCGAGCTGATCGACTTCATTAAGGTTCTCTGTTCTTATAGCTCCTATTCCACTTCCACTGGGAAATTGAAGTTTAAATCACTTTTGCAATTTGACTACAGATTCTTTTAATTCCTTCAAGCACAAAATTTCCCTGGTCAGTATTCTAACAATGTGTGCAGATGGCTGTTCGCTGACATGTTGGCAAGATTCCTATCACAGTATCACAACCTGTGATGTAGGCCAAAGATGATGTGATTGAGTTATACTATTACTACACTCCTATAACATATTTATCCCACAAACCTTATGTGGCATTGTAATTAACCTTTAATTTTTTTTCTTAAAAATAGAAGAGTTGATCGAAGTGTTGTGGATGGTGCCACACCAACATAGTAAGATAGAAGTAGGATGGTAGTATATACAATACAATTTTGCAACAGAAAATGAAACTTGTATTGTAACTTCACATTATCACTGGACCACTCTCTCAGACTGTCTTTTAAAAAAAGAAAAAAAAAATCATTATTAGCAATAAGCTTCATGATAGTACATTATCGTGATATATTTTACTACTCCCGTCCCGATCAAAAAATATTTTACTACTCCCGTTGTGATTTTAAATATGTCATTTCTTTTATAAATTAGGAACTATAAGAATTAGCTGGCATGACCAACTATGCTGTGTGTGCTAACTGTGAAGTGTTTTCATTTTCTGATTCATTGTTCTGTTAACAGGATAAACCGTTTTGGAAGATGGAGACTGAAGAGAAAATAGAAGCATGTGAAAGGAAGAAAAATGATGGAAATGTTTTGTTTAAGGCTGGGAAGTTTTGGCGTGCCTCTATGAAGTATGAGAAGGAAAGTAGTTCCTCTGATAGGAAAATGCATCTACTTTAAGAGATGGACAATATATCGTGTTACAATTTTTCTGCAGACTGGCATAAATTGAAGTATCTGCTTCACTTCTATTTGCAGGCTGCAAAGTATGTTGAGTTTGACCATGCTTTCACTGATGATGAGAAGTCTACTGCAAATGCCCTATGGTTGTCATGTAATTTGAATAGTGCTGCTTGTAAACTTAAGCTGGGGGAGTATCTTGAAGCTTCAAAACTGTGTACAAAGGTTCTTTCTTCCCCCACTTTCCTTTTACTCTCTCCTTCCACCCATAAACACACCAAATCTGCCTGTGATATTGCTGTGATGGGTTGATCAAGGGATAGAACACTGGTGTTAATGTTATAAATTCTCAAGATCATAATTCAAGTCAAAGCATATCTCCAGACTGGCATAATTCATGCCATATTCAATCTTCAATATCCTCACAGCTTGCTGTCCAGGATTCCACCATTACATAGCAAGATTGTATTTAATTCTTTGTTTCCTTTTATGGTTTGATTGATTAGCTGTACAGAATATATGGCATACTCAACTGCTGTAATTACTCAAGAATCTGTATATATAAACACCTTCAACGTATCAATAAGAAGTGTGCTTTTCTTGTCATTCTTTGAATCAACATCATATCAAATCAAATAATTATGAAAATCAAATCAAGATAATATCAAATCAAAATTCAACAATTGGTACTGATACATATGATACTTGGAATGACTTCATCGGATGGAAATCGATTGATGGAAGGCCAGAAAGGTCTTCTTATGGAGAATACTTCACTATAATTATATCTCTTGTTGGATTCTAATTATGCATACTTATTTATTTATTTGCATTGTACCAGGTCCTAGAAAGTGATCCATACAATGTCAAAGCTCTATACAGACGATCCCAAGCATACCTTAAAATATCTGAGCTAGAGAAAGCTGAGGCTGATATTAAGAGAGTTCTAACCATTGATCCAAATAATAGGTATGAACCTTGTGATGCCCATCTTTCATCTTTCTCTCCGCTTCTCCTTCCTCTGCTAAATTGATTTTATTGACCATAAGGCAATCTATTCCCCTAGATACTTACTCGGCAATTTCTTTGCTTACATTCTCTTTCAAATTTTCTTTTTTATTTCATTTCTCTATAAATTTTGAATTAACAGAGACGTGAAGCTCGTATGCAAAGAGTTAAAAAATAAGCAAAGGGAATACACTAGATATCAAGCTGAGATATTCAGCACAATGCTTTCAAGAATGGGATAGCTAGCTAAAACTATTGACATCTTGTCTAGTATTAGAAGCAAACCTTCGCTGGTGATGGAGTCAGATTGGAGTAATTTCTTTCGTTCATTTGGCACCAACTAGTTTCATGTGGTGGCACATTGTATGTTAATTAAGTACTAGCCTTGTATTGTTCTATTCATGATATGAAACATATTCTCAACTAGTTGATCAGACGAAGGAAATGCCAGCTGTCTCGATTTCCAGCCCAACGGATTAAAAATTATAGTTAGATATTAGCTATTTGCACTACAAGAAAAACGGATTTTTGTGGTCAATTTATTATAACGAAAATAGTATTCGCAACCAATATCCATTTTTCTTGTAGTGTTGGGTCAAGGTTGACTGAGTTTATTAAAATTTAAGAGTATTGTTATATATAGGACCATGGTGTTCATATTTCGTAATTCGTATAACCATTTTCCAAACTTGAGTGAGTTAAGCCTTACCAAAAAAGCACACGCAACAGCTCTTTTATTTATTTTTGGGTAGGAAAAGCCAGAGATTCGGGATTCAGAAGTAATCGTTACTTCCGAAGGTCCCAAAGTTGCTTAGATAAATCTTATCCAAACCAAGTTTGCTTTACTATTACAGTACCATCCTTCAATTGATTTTGAGGAGTAGACGGTAGCTTTTATTGCTTACACAAATTAGTGGGGGGCTTGACTTTTCAACACAATTCAATTCATGGTGGTTGATTTGGTCACCCTTGAGCAATGTTAGGTGAACCCAAAATTGGATGGTTTCCCGCTGAATTGCCGTCGTCTCACCAACCCACCAACTCCCGTGGACCCAGGGGCTGCTCCAACTATATTAATGCCAACTTTGACCCACCAACACCACCGCCATTCTAATTACTCCGCTTCTCAAACCAATTTCACCCAACCTAGCTATAATTAAATACAAGGAGACCTATTAAAAAACAAAAACCCAATGATTTCAGGACAATTCTGGTGTTCATGTAATGAGTAATTGTTCATAATCTATTTTGTTTTTAAAAATTAATAGATTGGGTGGAGGCTTAATTGAGATCAGGTTCTAGTTGGTACTAGCTATTTAAGGCATTATTAGAGTCACCGTTCTTGGATATGCTAATCAATGAACCTCAACATATATGTGTGTGTGTGTTGACCCATATATAGTACCACAACAACTAACTTGAAGAGGTGTATAGATTTACAGAAATCAATCAATGAACCAAAAATAATTGCTATATATATATAATATCTCTGCGGTTTGGAAAGTTGATTGGTCCGCTCAGGAGCAATCACTCGGCCGAGTCAAAAAAAGTAAGCTTTGGTTTTTAATTATCAAGTCATTTTATCCATTGAAATGGGCACACATATCGAGATTTTGGCATTTTTATTCAAAGAATAATGATATACACATAACACGATTTCATAATATATTTCATAATAATGTTGTAAGATGGATTACTTTGTAAAATTATGTTACTTTTCTAATGTATTTTTAAAAAACACCCTTCGTTTAAAATATAATTATGTTTAGTGTTATGAAAAATATTGTATGTAAATATTTTCGTCGTTCAAACTGTCAGTGTTGCCTGAGAATGTCACCCATCATAAGAAGCTAACGCACCCATGAGATCTCACTTGCAACATGTCTCATTTAGGGACCTTATTCCGACTACCAATTAATATCCATTATCCAAGAGACTACTTGAACATTACTTGTAGCTTTTGAATTAATAGCTGAATCTTTACTAATTGGTATTGGAGAAGTTGTAAGAAAAGAAGGAAGATGGAAAATAGCAGCTCAAAGTACATACAAATTACAGGGGTCAATTACTTCACCAACCTTTGATTCCTCCACAAACTTCTTTTTCTCTCACCCACTAATTTTCACCTTACCAACCACGCCGAAGTGACACCCACATGAACAAAGCCCGCCACCATGATCGGTCCACATGTCGTACTCCCTCATCTGTTCGGAGATCATGAGAAAAAATAAAAATAAAACATGCTATCGTGTGCCACACAACTTGGGCTGCATGTAGTCCTTTCACCAACTCCATCTCTAATATTTATCCACGTCTCTCCAACCATTTTTTTTGGCTTCGGCCTCGTCACAAAGCAATTTCTACATTTTCTTCATCCTCGATCTCCTCCAATGGCGCCTTTCCTTCTAATACCCATCGTGCTTGTCACCCTCTTCCTCGCATACAACATCTACCAGCGGCTTAGATTCAAGCTCCCCCCGGGCCCTCGCCCGTGGCCGATCGTCGGAAACCTCTACGACATAAAGCCAGTGAGGTTCCGGTGCTTTGCCGAGTGGGCTCAAGGGTACGGCCCAGTTATATCGGTGTGGTTCGGATCGACGCTAAACGTGATCGTGTCGAACTCGGAGTTGGCAAAGGAAGTGCTCAAGGAAAATGACCAGCAACTGGCGGACAGGCACAGAAGTAGGTCGGCAGCAAAGTTTAGCAGGGATGGGAAGGATCTTATCTGGGCGGACTATGGTCCTCACTATGTGAAGGTCAGGAAAGTGTGCACCCTTGAGCTTTTCTCCCCCAAGAGACTTGAGTCTCTTAGACCCATTAGAGAAGATGAGGTTACAGCCATGGTTGAATCCATTTTCAACGACTGCACCAATTCTGGTACGCCTCTTTTTGTTCTACTTTTCGTTTAACTTTCTTCCTTTCTCGTTTTAAAGAATTACAAATATACATGATGGGAAGAACGATATCCTATCGATGATCTCCTTTTACTACAGTAAATTATATTCGTTTGGTTAGCTGCATGAATTTTTTTTGTGATGTTTATATTATGGAAAATGTTATTACGCTGTTTGAGTACTCTGTCCCTTCACTTTTATTACTCATATATTTAATTTTTTTTACATAATAATTACAAAAGTAACTTTCAGTATAGTGATAATTTTTTTTAAATATTTACCAGGTAAGATCTCTTATTATTATGAGTAATGTTACTCATCATTTATTTTTTCATCATCTTATTATGTAATATTAAATAATTGGAAATTTTTTATTATATTTTATCATTTAATATCAATGAGATGATAAAAGAATGATGAAAAAAGTGATGATGAGTAGATCTTTGCTTTTATTATTATTATTAATATTAAAGCAATGCTAAATAAGTTTTAGTGTATATAAATTTTGCCTATTATACTAAAAAAATAGGATATATTATTAAAATAAATTATGTGAATTTTATATCTATTTACTTTTTCACGTTAGATTTAAATACTCTGAAATTATAAATAGTCTAATATCATTTCTATTATTATTATTATTATTATCCTCCTAAAAGTCAAAGTACAATTTTATCGATGCCACGGAACGGTGACGCAAGGCCTTTGCAAGTTGCAATATTTGACTTGGATTTTTATACGGTTGATATATAAAGGCTAAAATATATTATCGAAGCTTCCCAACTTAAAAAGTATATGAAAATCCGATTTATTGTTTGCAAGTAGACGGTTGCTTTCACGCGTTAATGGATGGGCCACCTGTCTTTTTTTTTTCTTTTTTTTTAAATAGAAAAGATTGGCCGTCTTTTTCTTTTCTTGTCGAGTGCTTGAAGTACGTGCTAGCTAGAGAGTGCTCGTGGGCCATTTTTGAAAGATACCTTTGGTTTGACTGAGGCCTAGTTGGATTATACAATGAAATAAGATTCAGATATACATCAAATTTTTATAAAGAGTGGCCCTACTTGACACACAGCGACAGAACATTTATTATTTACCCATTTTCTTGGCTCTTCCTAAGCGATACTATAAAGAATTCTTTTTCCTATTTGCTGCCAGAACTCTGCTGGACGAAGTGATATTTGGTGTGCATGCTGCCAGAAACCAAAGATACCTTTGGTTTGTGCATTGGTTGACCAAATGCACACCAAATGCACAAAATGGATTTTGCTCAACCAATGCACAAACCAAAGGTATCTTGCAATATGCAACATGATAATGCCACTAGCATGTCAGTCTATCCCAAAAAAATAAAACTTGTACATACAAAATTGTAAAATACTCAACAGAAACTTGTTTTTATGACTAGTTTCCTTTCTTTTTTTTATGCAACCTATTCAGGAAAACTAGCTATAAATTGTCATGTTACCGTATGCAGATAGTAAGGGTAAAAGTTTATTGGTGAAGAAATATTTGGGAGCAGTGGCATTCAACAACATTACAAGACTGGCATTTGGGAAGCGGTTTGTGAACTCAGAGGGCGTAATGGACGAGCAAGGGTTAGAATTCAAGGCAATCGTGGCCAATGGGCTGAAGCTTGGTGCATCACTTGCCATGGCAGAGCACATTCCATGGCTTCGTTGGATGTTCCCTCTTGAGGAAGAGGCATTCGCCAAACACGGCGCAAGGAGGGATAGACTCACTAGGGCCATCATGGAAGAGCACACTCAGGCACGCCAGAAGAGTGGTGGTGCCAAGCAGCATTTCGTTGATGCTCTGCTTACACTGCAGGACAAATACGACCTCAGCGAGGACACCATCATTGGACTTCTTTGGGTAAGAGAAAAAGAATCCCATTTTCGTTCTCTTGGGTTGATATATTAGAACATACACAAGTTCTTTTGGTAGTTTGCAATGCATTTACATTTTTGCATCCTATGCGTTCTGCAGGACATGATCACTGCAGGCATGGATACCACCGCAATCTCTGTAGAATGGGGCATGGCAGAGCTCATCAAGAACCCAAGGGTACAACAGAAGGCCCAAGAGGAGCTAGACCGTGTCATCGGGTTGGAACGCGTCGTGACAGAAGCTGACTTTTCGAACCTACCTTACCTGCAATGTGTAGCCAAAGAGGCGCTAAGGTTGCACCCTCCAACCCCGCTAATGCTCCCCCACCGAGCTAATGCCAATGTAAAAGTTGGTGGCTATGACATCCCTAAGGGATCAAATGTTCATGTCAACGTTTGGGCGATTGCACGTGATCCGGCAGTGTGGAAAAACCCACTTGAGTTCCGGCCGGAGCGGTTCCTTGAGGAGGATGTTGATATGAAGGGCCATGACTTCCGACTACTTCCATTTGGCGCCGGCCGGCGAGTGTGCCCCGGTGCTCAACTTGGTATCAATTTGGTCACGTCCATGCTTGCTCATCTACTGCACCATTTTGTTTGGACACCACCAGAGGGGATAAAGCCAGAGGAGATTGACATGTCTGAAAATCCTGGATTGGTCACTTTTATGCGGAGCCCATTACAAGCCATGGCTGCTCCCAGGTTGCCATCCCACTTGTACAAACGTATGGCGGTCGACATGTAGTTTTTCATTTTGTTTGTTGCTATATATGAACTTCGTGACGAAATGGTAATTTGCTTGAGATTTTTTATATAAAAATGAAAATGTGATTTCTTTTTATGCATAATTGTTATTGTATGAACCTGTGTTGTTCTTTCCAATGAAATTTAGAAGATGTCATGACTAAATTACCTACTAAAAATTCAAGCGAGTCATTACAGACATTAATTTTAAGCGTTCGAGTAAACTACATAAAGGGAAAAATAGGGGTTGGAATTCATGTTTGTGAGTCATGGGTGTTAAATTATAGGGATCAATATCAACCCGACTTGTTTAGTTAAACAAATCATATCCTAAAATTCTAACACGATTTATTTAAATAACAGGTAACATGACACAACTCATTTAAATAGTCTAATACTAAAATTAATATTATATCCCAACAACAATAAAGAAAGACATATAAAACTAAGTATTTATAAATTTTTAAAATAGAATTTATTGAATTATACAGGTGAATTACTTATTAACCTATAATTAACTCGTTTATTAATCAAGTCTTATCAAGTTAACTCATTTTGATTCAAATTCATTTATATCATATCCAACTTTATTTATTTCCTAACAAGTTTAGGAGTCATGACTCATGCCATATATTGACAACTAGTAAAAACAAAAAAGATCATGGAATTATTCAAGGAAACATGTAAGTTAGAACATTCACATTGGCTTGACCAAAGGTAAATACAAACTACAATTTGGCAAACAATATCTTAAAATGGTCTACATTGGAAGAGGCAAAAGGCAAATATATATTTTGCTTACTAGACAGAATAATTCTCTATATATTTTGTATGGTTACTATTCACTATCCATTGAATAATTTATATTAATTTCTCTCTCATTTTGTGCTACATAATAGTTACACTACTAATTATTATTTATATATACATATATATATATAAGTGCTTGGGTTCATATAATTTACAATCGATTTGAATTACAAAATATGAGAAAAATAAATTAGATTAAAAAAATTATAAAAAATATGAAATTAATAATGTTTTATTGTTATTTTGATTAGTAGATGAATAATCCAATGTAAGGATTTCTCTTGAATGGAATGTACAAAAAAATAAAACATGTGATCTTAACTTATTTGCATTTGACTAAGCTAATAAGAAGAGTAGTGTTACATCTCAAGAGGATCTATTGAGAAAGGCAAAAAAAGTTTTTTGTTTTTAATTTTTGATTTGTTTTCATTCATTTTTTTTATTCTTAAATATATATATTTTTTTAAAAATTCACAACATCATTAAAAAATATTTTCTTAATTATTAAGTAAAAAATAAAAACAGAAAAACATAAAAAATTATTGGCATCAGCCACTAATTTGGCAGCAGCCGAAGCACACGTTACGTGGGAAGAAACTTTTTTCCCTCCTTGTCTCTATCGCCTGTTCCGCTCTCAATTTGAAAATTTTCTTTTGAGTTTGAGCTTGAGCCCCGTATCATGTCCCCTACCCCCCACGTCGCCCACCTTTCCCCCACCCCCACCCCACGCATTGCCCTTACTCTTCCTCATGTGATGTGGATATCCGGTTCAACGATCAACTCGATTTCCTCATGGACCTACTTTCGACTGCCCCTTCCCATCTCTACCCCTCTGAGTCGCAAGCTCCTCTCAGCAACCCTCTCTAAGTCGCCCAAGCTCGATCTCTGAGATCCAGACTCCCTCGTGCCTGATCTCCCTGTGCCTTCATCTCATCATCCTCCTCTCTTCTTCAATATTTTTCTTTGATTGTAGAATATCTATGAACTCTATGTATTTGTTCTATTTGTGCTCAAGCTAACTTTATAACACATGAAACCTTCTACTGAGAAAGCGAAGAAAATATGAGGAAAGTAACATGGGAAAAAAGCTGAACAATCGTAAGGTATGGTAGTCAAATTATGCTAGTCTTTTTTATATTTACTTTGTGATGTTAAATCTCCATCATATTAAGATTGCAACCTTAAGTTATTTCCTCTTAGGATGTTTCAGAGAAAGTCAAAATTAATTCTAAAGCTGGGAAATATGCCACTTTTGAGATTGATAATTTATTTATGCTAACACTAATCTTTATTCTCCCTAGTGTTTTTAACTTTACCTACTATGCTATTCTGCATTGCCACTACTTGTGTCGTTATTAAATCAAGAGCTGCATATATTTTGGTACTAGTTAATATGCATGTATTTTTCTTACCCGCACACTGCCAATGTTCTTTCAGTTCCATCTCATGAAATTTCAATATCAGTTTCCACATGAAGATATTGCTTACGGTCCCATGTAGTAAATACTTTTAGCTATTTAATGTAGTTTTCATAGATCTGTCACGGGACTAGTGATAAGATTTTACATATGGTGAACTTATTCTTTTAATCCTGAATTTGCTTAGCCTGATTGTGTGTGTGTGTGTGTGTGTTTTTTTTTTTTTTTTAATATTATTATTATTATCATCTTGGTTTTGTGTTAATTTCTGAGTGATTCTAGTGATTTGTTTTTGTGCCCATATTGTGTTTGACGGAATGATTACTTCGCTAAATAGACTTCCTTGGCCTTTTTTTTTTCATGAATAGCTTCCTAGGCATTCAATGAAACTAAATGACACAATTTCTGGTTTGCATGCATGACAATTCGTATTGTTTTAGAAATGGCTCAACGCATATCTTATTGGTCAATATCTCATTCTTAAATTACTAATCTTTTCTTCCCTCTTGTGTTCAGTACTATGATGGGTGGCAAACTCAATTTTCAACAGCTATCAGGGTATGCCTACTCTTATGTTTTAACTATATAAGAACTTATGAATGCTTGAGATGGTGAGATATTTGTTAATACTCTGAAAATAATTCATTGCTTTCCATTTTATTTATAACACTATTAAATTTAATTGACTAATGAGATCAATCATTTGAAGTGCTAGTTGATTTATTAAAATTGGTTGACTCAATTGTTGGTGGTATGTATAATTGGATATCACAGCAAGCTATTGTTACAGAGATACTTTTTGGGTTATGTTACGGAGATGCTTTTTGGGTTACACATATACTTGTAGTAACTTTCTATATAAATGAAAGAAATCAATGGAAAAGGGTATTGAGACCAATATTGACATGGTATCAGAGCCCTTACTCTGTTTTCAGTCTCTGTAGTCTTAATCTCTAGGTATGCGATTTCCATCGCTATTTGGGAAAAAAAATTTGTGACTGCTTTCTGGAGCTTTCTTGGTGGTTGGTGCTTTCTGTGGGGTCAAGCCTTGTGGGTTTGAGCTTTGGTGGCTGTCGGACCAATTTTTCAGAGTTGGAAAACTCTATCCTTCGGTGCGGGCCACTTCTCTCGATGGTTTTTCGTGGTGGCTGCTTCTCTTTGAGGCTGTCGGCATCATCTGGTGGTTGTACTGTGGTGGTTAACCACTTCTGGCGTGGCTTTTGAGCTTTGGTGGCTGTCAGACCACTTTTTCAGAGTTGGAAAACTCTATCCTTTGGTGCGGGCCACTTCTCCCGGTGGTTTTCCGTGGTGGGTGCTTCCCTTTGAGGCTGTTGGCATCATCTGGTGGTTGTACTGTGGGGGTCGACCACTTCTGGCGAGGCTGACGACGGTGCTGGTGAACCCGACGTGAAGAAAGAGGATCTCCTCTACGTGACCCTGCTTTCTGGTCTTTTATGGTCTTGCATCTTTCGGCACCGTGATTCGTGCTGGGTAGGTATTCTCGTGACTTAATTTTATCTTGGCCTTTTATTGCCGTGACTTGATTTTAGTTGGGCCTCTTATTTCGGTGACTTGGATTTTATTTGGCATTCACTTGGACCATTTATTTGGGTGTCTTATTGCCGTGGGAATTTCAGTTTATTGCCGTGATTTGTGCTGGGATCTTATTGCCGTGACTTAATATTTTTTGGGCCTCTTATTTCCGTAGCTTAGAATTTATTTGGGCATTTCCTTTTTCACTTGGACCATTTCCTTTAAATACATTTTCATTATGTCTATTGAAAATACTATTGTTCGCTTTACTGGAAAGAATTTTCCCACGTGGGAATTTCAGTTTAAGATGTTTTTGAAAGGAAAAGAATTATCAAATCACATTGATAATTCTATTAAGGTTCCCACTGATGAAAAAGAATTTGCTCAATGGGAGGTCAAGGATGCCAAGGTAGTCTCTTGGCTATTGGGAAGCATTGAGTCTCACCTTGTGACCAATTTTCGCTATAGGCTCAAGCTATGTGAGATTATCTTCACCGTATTTACCACCAGGATCATAGTGCTCAAAAGTTCTAATTAGAGTTGGAAATTAGTAATTATAGTCAAGGCAATTTACCTATTGCACAATTTTATTCTAGTTTTATCAACCTTTGGAGCGAGTATTCTGCCATTGCTCATGCGAAGGTTCCCATTGCGGCCCTCACGGTTCTTCAAGCAATTCATGCTGAGAGTCAACACGATCAATTTTTAATGAAATTTCGACCCGAATTTGAGCCCGCTCGAGCCGGTTTATTGAACAGTGATCCAGTTCCTTCTTTGGACATTTGTTTGGGTGATTTGTTGCGTGAAGAACAACGGTTATCCACTCAAATGAGTATGACTTCTAAAAAGGTCTTTTCCGAGACTGTGAATGTAGCCTATGCAGCATAAGGGAGAGGAAGGAACAAATTGCAGTGTTTCAGTTGTAAGAAATTTGGTCATATTGCTCGCAACTGTTCTAAAAAGGTTTGTAACTACTGCAAGAAAGAGGGTCATATCATCAAAGACTGTCGAATATGGCCTTAAAATCGCCAATCCCAAGCTTTTCAAGCTGATGTTCAGTCTTTTGCTTCTTCTTCTGCGCCACCTACTGTAAGCTCTGATTCATCTGTTCTCACACCAGCAATGGTCCAACAGATGATTGTGTATGCTTTTACGGCCTTAGGCCTACAAGGTACGAGTACTAACTCAACTTCTTGGATTGTTGATTTAGGTGCTTCTAATTATTTGACTGGTAATATGACGAGTCTCCATGGTGTTCGTAAGTATAAAGGCACACAAAATATTCAGATCGCTGATGGCAGTACTCTTCCTATCACTGTTGTTGGTAATTTGGGCTCTTCATTTCACAATGTTTTGTCTCTCCTAACTTATCTACCAATTTAATTTATGTTGGACAATTGGTAGATAATAATTGTGACGTTCACTTCTCTCGCGGTGGTTGTCTTGTGCAGGATCAGGTGTCGGGGACGATGATCGCGAAGGGACCTAAAGTAGGACGTTTGTTTCCCCTTACAATTTTCTATTCCTAATGTTGTTGCTCTTGCTTGTATGGCTACTGCCAATACTAATGAAGTCTGGCGTAAGAAATTAGGTCATCCTAATTCTGTTGTCTTGACTCATCTTATGAAACATGGTTTTTTGGGTAATAAAGACTCATTTTCTTCTTCTCCTGCATCTTTCGATTGTGCTACTTGTCGCCTTGGTAAAAGTAAAACTTTACCTTTTCCAATGCATGGTAGTCGTACTTCTAACTGTTTTGAGATTGTGCATATTGACGTTCGGGGTGTGAGTCATGTTATTTCTCAAGGTCAGTATCGTTATTTTGTGACATTTATCGATGATTATAGTCAATTCACCTGGATATATTTTCTCCGTTCTAAAGCTGACGTATTTTCTATCTTTCAAAAATTTGTTGCGCTTATCGAGACACAGTTCAATACTTGTCACATTCTTTTCAAACTTTCCTTCAGCAGAAAGGGATAATTTCCCAGCGTTCTTGTCCTTATACTCCTCAACAAAATGGAGTCGCTGATCGTAAGAATCGTCATCTCTTAGAAATTGTTCGTACGTTGTTGATTGATTTCTCTGTACCCTCTAAGTTCTAGGTAGAAGCCTTATCTACTGCTGTCTATTTGATCAATTGTTTGCCTACTACCACTCTAGATTATGACTCTCCTTATCTTTGATTATTTGGCATATCTCATGAGTATCAATCATTTCATACATTTGGGTGTGTTTGTTTTGTTCATCTGCCACTTGTTGAGCGTCACAAACTTGCTGCACAGTCTGTCATGTGTGCTTTTATGGGATATAGTCCTACTCAGAAAGGATTTGTTTGTTATGATGCTCATGCAAATAAATCTCGCATCTCACGGAATGTGATCTTCTTTGAAAATCAATATTTCTTTCAGTCTCAGGTTATTTCTGATCCTCCTATTACTCTTCTTCCCGCTTTCGATGATGTCTGTTCCTCTATTAAGCGATTTCAACCATGTATGGTGTATCATCAACGTCTTCCCCCTTCTTCAACGCCCCTTCCAAACACTAATCTGTCATCTGATTCTGTGATTCCTATACCTTGGCACTCCACCCGGGTTACACATCTACCAGATAGGTATGGCTTTCCTCACACCTCACTTACTGCCACACTTGACACTATTTTTGTGACGCCCCCAAATTCCGCTTGGGATTGAACGGACATTTGAAGAGTCGAGACATGCAACACAAGGTTACCTGCCCCCGTTCATGACATATAAGATGCAATGTTCCTAACATGCATCTAGCATTATGCAATATTCGCAGCGGATAATCTTTTTCTTTAGCAATACTATGCACCAAACTAAATATATCCCAAATACTTGAAACATAATTCATACATAAAGGCATACTAAAAAGCCGTGATCACCACACTAGTCTAAAATGGTTGTGATCAAAAGAATACTTGAGATACAACTCCAAAAGTACAAGTATTAACCTAAGTTAAATACTATACCATCATCAACATCGCACCGTGGCCTAGTCGACCGTATTCAGTTGGTCAGATTCCAATTCTCCTTTGGGTCCTGTAACAAGATCTACCATTCGGGGGGAATGGTAGTTGGGACTACCACAGTGAGATTTGATTACAAATCTCAGTAAGTTAACATAAAACTTATACACAGGTTAAAAATGCATGCATGGCAGTAAAAGCATAAATGCATAATTATAGTCATACATAAACATAGTATAACTTGACATATAGCATGACTTAACCAGAACTTAAGCGTGAACTGAACTTGACTTAACATGGCATGAACTTAAGCTTAAAACATAACATGAACAATCAACATAACATGAACGTGAAACATAACATGGACATGAACATAACATAACATGAACGTGAGCTTGAACGTATCATAAACGTGAACATAACATGATGTGAACATGAACTTGGAACATAACATGAACATGAACATAACATGTACGTGAGCATAACATAACATGAACTTGATCTGAAACTTGACTTAACATAAACTTGGAATCTTATTTAATTGTCTTGATTAATAACGTGCATTAATACGTACTCCACAGTTGTTGTGGCCCCACGTATTCAAGTAACATAAAACATAATACGTACTCCACAGTTGTTGTGGCCCCACGTATTCTACATGTCACAATTGCTGTGTCTCATGTAGTGTATGCTCCACAGTTGTTGTGGCCCCATACTTCATGCTCCACAGTTGTTGTGGCCCCATGAATTCACATAACATAAAATATAATACGTACTCCACAGTTGTTGTGGCCCCACGTATTCTACATGTCACAATTGCTGTGTCTCATGTAGTGTATGCTCCACAGTTGTTGTGGCCCCATACTTCATGTAACATAAAATATAATACGTACTCCACAGTTGTTGTGGCCCCACGCATTATAAGTAACATAAATATAATACGTACTCCACAGTTGTTGTGGCCCCACGCATTATAAGTAACATAACATAAATATAATACGTACTCCACAGTTGTTGTGGCCCCACGCATTATAAGTAACATAAATATAATACGTACTCCACAGTTGTTGTGGCCCCACGCATTATAAGTAACATAACATAAATATAATACGTACTCCACAGTTGTTGTGGCCCCACGCATTATAAGTAACATAAATATAATACGTACTCCACAGTTGTTGTGGCCCCACGCATTATAAGTAACATAACATAAATATAATACGTACTCCACAGTTGTTGTGGCCCCACGCATTATAAGTAACATAAATATAATACGTACTCCACAGTTGTTGTGGCCCCACGCATTATAAGTAACATAAAATATAATACGTACTCCACAGTTGTTGTGGCCCCACGCATTATAAATAACATAAAATATAATACGTACTCCACAGTTGTTGTGGCCCCACGCATTATAAATAACATAAATATAATACGTACTCCACAGTTGTTGTGGCCCCACGCATTATTATAACATAACATGTCTTATCTTTCTTAATGCATGTGATATTATTTAATATCATATACTTTTCTAACATGGCGTATACTTGTAAATGGCATAATATGATTTAATCATAAACATTTCATGGCATACATGTATCATATGGCATACTTAACATGGCATACTTATAACATACATCATTGTATGACAGAAAAGATTATGTAACAGATAATTATTCATGAGAGATTAAATCATACGTAACAGATAAACATGTAATGACATAGCATGACATGGCATATACGATAACATACATACATAAATTGTAGTTCTCTTACCCATCACACATACACAATAAACTGATAGTAAGTTAGAGGCTAACTTACCTCGATCGTCGCGTTCTATGAGAATAGAGCGCGAGACACGAGGAACTGCACAACAGCTGGAAGAGGAACACTCAAGTCCTTAAGATTTTCACTTCTGAACTCAATTGCCATATTGTAAGCACTTGCAACACCACGGCCAACTTGAGGTTTCACTATACTCGGAAGAGATAAATTGACTTCAGAAAGCCTTTGCACTAAAACAAGTTCATTAAAATTATCAATAACAACCAAACAAACAACTCATTTCTCAATCCATATACTCTTAGCCATAGTCAACCACAAGATGACACCAGTCATCCCGGACTATAATCCATATCATCACTGCTTCGGGACACTGTCATACAGTTTCCCAACATTACACCATACGCTCCACACTTCTCTGCTACGCCATCCAACCCTTCGTGACACGCCATCCGGTGTATCACGACTTAGTACAGAGTACACTCACGTGAACTCTCTTCCATTCACACTACAAAACCCATCACTGCGATACACGTCTCACGGTGCATCGCTACGCGACACGGAGTACGCGCTACGCGTACTTCCTTCGCTACAACACTCATCAACACGATGCACATCACACGATGCATCGCCATACCACACGGAGTACACTACATGCGTACTCCCTTCCTTCTACGACCCACATCACTACAGCGCACGTCGCGCGGCGCGTCGCTGCATTACACAGAATACGCTACACGCGTATTCTCTTCACACAACCCGCCGTATCACATCTACGGCATCCATCTCACGCCTATACTTCACAGCACAGTCCACAAAACTACAAAATCAAGCCTAACACTTCACAACCACACTTCGTTTCACAACTACGCAGCGAACTCCACAAACACTAACTACACAGTCTACAGCCAACCAAATCAACTATGTTAAACATAAATAACTAAAGATAGAGGGTTATACCATCGACGGGATAACCCGTGCGTCGCTCGCTGCTCGTCACGAACATGCGTCGGAGGAGCATACGTGGCGGTACGGTGTCTGTCCACCACATAAAGTGGTAGTTTGGGCTTGAGAAAGGCTAGGCGTGGTCTTGGAAGACTCACGGTCGCCTTGTGATGGTCAAAGGTGGCGGAGCACGGCGGCATCACGCCGTGAACAGTAACTCCGAACGGTGAGCGGAGGAGACGCGAGGTAGCGAAAAGCCATAGAACTTCATGGAAAGCTAGGGAAAGGTAGAGGAACATGTGGTGGAGCTGTGGTGGCGAGGTGGTGGTCGGACGGTGGCTAACGGCGGCAGATCGGCCGTTTGAAACCATTTTTGGCCTTGGAGAGTGCGGGAGAGTGTGAGCTCTACGAAGCTCCGTTGGCCATGAAATTTCTTGGAGAGGTTCATGAGGATGAGAGGAACAAGATGGTGGTGGTGAAACACCACGGGTGGCCGTGTACGGCGGCGCACGGTGGTGCAACCGAACGGGTGTTTTGAGAAACCCATATGAGAAAAAGTGAGAGTTTGGGAAAAAGAAAGACATGGGGAGGAAGCCCTTGATGTGGTGAATCCAATGGTGGTGCTTGGTGGCTGATTTGGCCGTGTATGGTGGTCCAAAATGGTGAAAAGCCTTAAAAACCCATTTGTTTGGAGGCGAGAGTGGTGGCTAACGGTGGCTCGGATGGAGGTGAAACTTGGAGGGGATGTTCACCGGTGAGAGGGGAAGAAATCTGGGTGGGTGGTGTAGTCCACGCCGCCGGCGAGCGGCGGTTCTGGGCGGAGAAAGAAATCGGCAACAGGGGAGAAAACAGGGCAGGGGCAGCAACTTCCGGGGGCTCGTGGCGGCTAACGGCTGGTCCGATGGCTCTGAAAATTGGAGGGGATGAACTTTGGTGAGATTGGAAGAGAATGGCGGGGGTGGTGTACGACACCTCCACCGGACGGCGGAGAAACGGCCGGCCGAATGGGCGGCGACGGTAAGGAGGAAAACAGAGCAGGCAGCAACTTCCGGGGGCTCGTGGCGGCTAACGGCTGGTCCGATGGCTCTGAAAATTGGAGGGGATGAACTTTGGTGAGATTGGAAGAGAATGGCGGGGGTGGTGTACGACACCTCCACCGGACGGCGGAGAAACGGGCGGTCAAAGGGGCGGCGACGGTAAGGAGAAATGGGGAAGGGAAGAGCATGGGGAGAGAGAGAGAGAGGAAAGAGAGAGAAGAAAAAGGAAAAAGGAAAAAGTGAAGGAAAAAGGGTAGGGGCCTAGGTAATTAACTTCAATCCTACGCTTCGGGATCCTCAAATAAACCAACAGTGAGTTAAAACACTGATTAAAACGCTTAAATGTTTTATTTTAAATAAACACTTTAAATAAAACACTACGATGAATTAAGGTAGAATATTATTTTATAAACTAAAATTTATAAAATAATATTTCTTCATCATTATATTAAATGATAAAGTACCGTTAATTAATCGAAGAGGATAAAATCATTTAAATTAATAAAACACTTAATTACTACACTGAGAAGAATTAAGATAGAATATTATTTTATAAACTAAGGTTTATAAAATAATATTTTCTTCATCATTATATAAAATGATAAAGTATCATTAATTAATCAAAGTGCATAAAATACTTAAATTTAAATAAGAATTTTCAACGTAAAATTAAACCTCTTAATATCTTAAAACAAATAAAATATTTAAACTAAATAATTATCCACAATTATAATATTTTCAGAGCTCATTAAATTATTATAATTGTGCTATTTTAAAAACAAGCTTATCTAATATTTTGAAATTCGGTGGATAAGATCCGAAAAAAATGCCATCGAGGTACAACGCTTAGGATAAAACTGTTCATGATTTTACAGTTGTCGGTGAAGAACAAATTACGTGATTTACGAAAAAGATAATCTATGCGCGTGATTCCAGATGAGGGTAAAGACGAGAGAGATGTGATTTCTGTCGGGAAAGAATTCAAAACGGATTGTCTTGCCGTCTACTATGCGTGAAAAGAAAAAAGAAGAGAATGGTACAGAGATAAGAATTAGCGGGCTGTTACAATTTCTATTTCTCACTCTTATACTCAGGCATTCATCCAAGCATGTTGGCAGTAGGCCATGCAAGAGGAAATCCAAGCTCTTCAAGACAATCACACTTGAGACCTTGTAATTTGTCCCTCTGATGTCAAACCTATTGGCTGTAAATGGGTATACTCAATCAAGTTTAGAGCTGATGGCTCACTAGACAGATATAAGGCCCGTCTCATGGTTCTTGGGAACCGACAGGAGTATGGTATTGATTATGAAGAGACATTTGCACCTGTTGCCAAAATGACTACTGTACGGACTATCTTGGCACTTGCTGCGTCGCAAGGATGGTCACTTCGGCAGATAGATGTGAAGAATGCCTTTCTACATGGGGATTTGAAGGAAGAAATCTATATGTCACCACCTCCCGACATGTTTGCTACACATTCCTTAGAGGTTTGTCGGCTACGCCGATCCTTGTATGGACTAAAACAGGCTCCGTGTGCATGGTTTGACAAATTTTGCTCTAACCTGCTTGCTTTTCACTTTACTCAAAGTCAATTTGATTCCTCTCTTTTTCTTCACAAGACTTCTACAGGAATCGTATTGCTTCTCGTATATGTCGACGACATTGTGATTACTGGTTCTGATATTGAGTTAATTAAGCAATTACAACAGCATCTCAAGGCCTCTTTTCACATGAAAGATCTTGGCCCTCTACAGTACTTTCTTGGTCTTGAGGTGTAGCTTACTCCAACTGGTATGTTGTTACACCAGCACAAATACACGCAGGATGTTATTTCATTGGGTGGTCTCCAATCGGGTAACTCTGTTTTTACTCCCTTGGAGGTAAATCTTAAGCTCAGTCAGGAAGAATGGGAGCTTCTTTCAGATCCATCCTTGTATCGGCAGCTTGTTGGGAGTTTGAACTACTTGATGATTACTCGTCCTAACATTTCGTTCGCCATGCAACAAGTCAGTCAATTTATGCAAACTCCTCGACATCTTCATTTAGCAGCTGTCCGCCGCATTATCCGATATATGAAGGGCACCTTTACCCGCGGATTGTTTTTTCCTAAAGAATCTTCCTTATAGTTTTTGGGGTATAGTGATGCTGATTGGGCTGGATGTGTGGATACTCGTCGCTCTGTTACTGGCTGGTGCATGTTCTTAGGCAATGCACTTATTTCTTAGAAGAGTAAGAAGCAAGACAGGGTTTCCAAGTCCTCTACTGAGTCTGAGTATCGCGTTATGTCTTCCGCATGCTCTGAGATCACATGGCTTCATGGGTTATTGGGGGAACTTGGCTTTCCTCAGCTGCATCCTACTCCGCTTCATGCTGATAATACCAGTGCCATTCAGATTGCCGCTAATCCTGTATTCCATGAGCGTGCGAAACATATCGAAGTCGATTGCCATTCCATACGTGAATCCTTTGACAAACATATGATTACTCTCCCTTACATTTCCACTGAATGTCAAACTGCCGACATATTCACTAAAGCTCTTTCTCGGCACCGACATCAGTTCTTGGTTGACAAATTGATGCTTCTTGATCCACCAGCATCAATTTGTGTTACAGAGATACTTTTTGGGTTATGTTACAGAGATGCTTTTTGGGTTACACATATACATGTAGTAACTTTCTATATAAATGAAAGAAATCAATGGAAAGGGATATTGAGACCAAAATTGACAGCTATTTGGTTGCCCATAAGCTACACCAAAGTGTCCCACAATTAGACAAATAAGTCTAGTCATTTCTAAATGTGAGCTAACATTAGAGGCACATGCCACTCTGATGAGTCTACTTAGTTTTTGATAAAATTCAATCTAAGAGTGAAGTATTCAAGTCCTTATTTGTTATGTGTTGTGGACCTGTCATGATTTGAATTGCAATTTATCAACTTATGGCCAAATAGAGAAAAAGGAATTAAGTAGTAACTTGCACTGTTGTGTCATTCATGCTTAGTTGTCGCTCTTGTATATGTCCCGTGTACTTGGGCTATGCTTATTTATATAAAAAAAATCATTGTTTTGCTGACAAAAAAATTAACTTGTGTTATTTTGTAATGATAATGGATTGATGAGTACACAGTGGGAGAACTCATTTTTAGATTGTCCAACACTTCCCTTTACTATCTCTTGTTTGTTTGTACTCTTGCTTTTTCAACACTTCCATAAGAATTGATACTGATTTTTTGATCCTTGTTGATTAATATGCTCCTGTTTGTCCCATTTGTTTGTATCTACTTGTTAATGTTTCACATACTTGGATGCTTCACAGTATGCTTGTTATAATGGATCTGTAGTTTGGAAGAGGGAGGAGGACATATTGCAAAGAAGGGAAGATTAACTAAGAGAGAAAGAGACAAATGCTCATATGGTTGAGGTTGAACAAAATTTGTGGAGGGTCGAGAATAGAAATGCACGAATATTATTGTATTTGTACTGGGTTGTATCAATTATAATAGTTTCTACTTGGTTTGGATAAACCATACATGTAGATAGGTGGATATTTTCTTTATTTTTCTTGTATGGATCATATGTAATGGTAATCCCCCTTGAATTAGGTAAAGCCTGATTGAGCACTTGATCAGGCATTTTGTTGTATATGAGGAGAGGTACAGTGGAGGCTATGAAAAATCTAGTGTTTTTGGTCACTGTTCTGAATTTGCTAGGCTATATAGATTTTTTCCCAATCTATTTTGGTCACTTTTGAGCTTGATTGATTTCATATACAAGTTTTGTATGGTAAGCTTAACAACATGTACTCCCAATTCCAAAGGAATCACAAGCTATACATCTCCACAACATTGATGTACCACAACCCGCCTATAAACAAAATCCATATACAATTGGACACAAAACCATCTATACACATAAATTTGAACACAATCCAGTGAATTCACAATGATTATATACACAAAAATCCCTTCACAATTGAACACAAAACCATTTACACACATACACCTAGATGCAATCCATAACATTTATATAGTCAAAAAGTATACACAACTAGGCACAACAACATTTACACAAGCAGCCACACCGACTATTCTCAATATTAGAACATGTAGCATTCACACTGCCATCAAATAATCATCCTTGGATTAAGTCATCTAGTAAAATATTGAGTCATAATATTCATTCCAATTAGATACAACATTACAAAGTAGCTTTTTACAATCTAAGTAGTCTCATAATATTCATTCCAAAATCCAAGATTCTAATCTAAGTAGTCTCATTTTCTTGTTTCCTCCAGTGTGCATGGTTTTAGCACCAATCTGGCTTTTCCTCCTCTGTACAACACATTAAAACCACCTGAAAATATCACAAGACAATGTAAATAAACCTTAAAATTCAAGAAAATATTACATTTAGTGCAAGGATTATAAACTTGGCATAAAGCAAGAAATATTACAGAAGCTTAAACACTCGAAAGGATTCAACTTGAAGGTTCTCAATAGCTATTGTGCAACATTTCCCTTTTGATGCATCTCATGTTAAATTATTCACTAGACTTCAATTTGACAGAAAAACTAGAATTTTCACTCGCCCATGATAAACTCCATGGGCATATCGAGCCTTCCTATTTTGATCATTCAAGCAAAGTTTATTGACTTGTTTTTCAGATTGGAGAGACATATTTGATAACCTAAAGCAAGTACTTTTACGAGTGCCTGGTGTTGTCACAAGTCACTCTTTAATTTAAAAGTCAGGCCAAAATTTGATGGTGGAGTTGCCTTGACCTTTTTACTGATTTTTGCATTACTCCTAGGGGTCTCACCAATACCCCAATCAAACTCTGATATTGTAGGATTACCGGTGTGTGATTCTAGGAACTGCTCCAATTGTTTTTTGTTATTGATCTCCTCTCCAGTAGGAGCAATGAACACAATCCCATTCTTCCTTGATGTACCTCCTTTCTTGGGGAAGAACTGAAGGAAAAATGAAACAGGGGTGTAAGTCAAAGTGCTGCACAATAAGAATTCTGAACTAAGCACCAAACCAACTGAAATCATGCCTTAATGCTCCCCATCATAAATACAGCATAGTATGATTAAATTCAAAAGCATCTTGAAAGAAAGCCCATCAGTACTAACTACTTAAATCGAACATCTTAATCAAATAAATCAGAATGGTTCAAACATACCAACCAGTTCCTTCACGAATTGGTTGGATTAGACAACAATACATATTGATAAAGACAAAGTTGTCGGTGATAGTGTACAAGAAATGGACAAGCTAATTCTTTTGAATTTCCAGTCAAATGTATTATGAACCAACTACTCATTTTGCCAAACCTCAACTAAATATTTCAACAAACATCCTAGAAATATCACATAAACTTTTTTTTTTAATAAGTAGAGACATCACATAAACTAATGAAGGGACAGTGAAACTGAATACTAGGCGAAAAAATAATTTGAACTAGGAATTGAATATGTAATACCGATAGCCAAACGACATAATTAGTAAGACTTATAACTATAATACATGGCTAGATTGACTAAATCATTCACTGAAACAAAAAAAAAAGGCAAAAAGTTAATGAAGCAAATACTAGAGCAATTACAAACCCAAAAAAAAAAAAAAAAATCCAAACCTTCTAAAGGGAATGACTAGTCACTGATAAATTAGCATATGTATCTCGATATGCATATGGCACTCGATATAGTGACATTGGTAGAGCGTCCATGAAACTCTCGTTCTTCATATTTTAAGTTATTTAAAGAGAACAAATTTGATGTTTGTACACCAATAACTGCATTATAAGAAGTATACCATAGGCTCACAGCCAATCGTTCCAAATAGCAACTACTAACCAAATTCAAGTTTCACTTTTCCTTCCAAAGGTGGTAAAAATTCTCCTCAAGGCTTAATTACTACATAGAAACACAAGTGTCAGAAAAAACAAAAGCAGTAGAGTTCACAAAGGCTTTAAGCCAAAATAATACTAGGATTAGGCAAACAAAGACATCGCTCGATCAAAAGGGTGCAACTCTCAGAAAAAAAAAGCCAGGCACATCATAGCTATTGCAATTTCTAGAGGACAGAGGTAGAAATTCTAAAAACCAAGAAACATCTTTGTCAAGGGAACAAAACTTTCGCATGAGTTTTCTACCATCTTTTTCTCATCTCAAACCAATTTTTTAGAGTGCAAAATAGTTTATTGTAAAATTAGTAACCCAATAAATTATTAGTAAGCTAGTGAAAGGAGCAAACCTTTTTGCATTCTATGAAAAGAAAAGGAGAAGAAAACCCTAAACACAAAATCACTCCCCTGACACAAAATTCAAGCACAATTCCTAGCCGTAGGAGACAGAAAGAAAAGAAAACTATATTATCAACCATATCCCACCACATATTACAGAACATTGACACAAATCAAGCAAAAATCAAGTACCAAATTTTACCTACGAGCATAATAAAACAAAAATCTCAAGAAAACTGAAATCTATGACAACAAAGTACAAGAATTTATTCTCAAGATAGAGAAAAAGACTCATTTCATCCAAGGAGGTGCTGGAAGAGAAAGCTAAAAACTGCAATAACAAAGTCGAAAAATTTATTCTAGAGAGAGAGAGAGAGAGAAATTTCTTCCAAGGAGGGGCTGGGAGCTCCACTGAAAGAAGATCATCTTGCCAAACCCAACTAACTTGCAAAGGAGCGTGCATGCGTGCGTGTGGTGAGATAGGAGGATCGGGAATTGGACAGCGTCGCAGGGTGACGCCAGGCAGAGAGAGGGCAACGCGGGTTGCTTGGCGAGGGGTCTTTGCAGGATTTTACTTGGTTTGCTCCATTAAATAAGCTCGTAGGGATTGGCGGTGCTAGGCAGATGGAGGAGCGTCACGAGGTGGCACTGAACAAAGAGACGCCATCACAGGGTGGCGCTAGGAAGAGGAAGGCGACTTGGGTTCAGCGAGGGAGAATGGTGGGTTTCGCGGGATGCATGCAAAATTCAAATGGGGGAAAAGGAAAGCCCACGTTTCCAAAACGCACATTTTGCTCGAAAAAAAAAAAAGTGTGCAAAGGTTGATGCGCTACAGTGGTTGATTCGTAGAAAAACTCAAAAAACATTATCAGAAAGAGTAATTAGCAGCTCCTATAGCGCTGCACACAGTGCACACCCTATGTGGTTGCCCTTTTTTTTTGTCGAACAAAATGCACCATTTTGTTTTCTTATACGTCGGTTGAATTGCATTTGGCATTTTGCTTCCCCATTTGAATTTGTCCTGCGAAAGAGCTCCTGCCTCGCCCGCCTGCATCGCATCACCTTCCTCTACCTAGCGCCACCTAGCGACACCGAGCAACATCCCTCTGTCTGCACAACCGCCACTCCCTGAGTGCTCCTCTGACGGAGCAAAGCAGACTAACATCCCAAGTACAAAAGCCCTTCGACGTTCCTCTATTTTGCCGCTACCCCTGCTTAACGGTAAATGTTGTACCATTTTCCTTCGATTTCCATTATGTTCTTCTTGTTTACTGAGAGAGGTGCAATAAAAGGGTTTTGTGAGATGGGTTTCGAAAGACTTAGGGCATGGAGAAAAAACCAAAATTTCTGCTTTTGATGTCCTATGTTTTCATTAAGTTTTTTACCTCATTTTTTTCCTTCTACTGGAGTGAAACTTTAGACTCTTGGTGTTAGTTTTTCTTTCAAAGAAGTTCATGGAACTGCGAAACTTACAAGATCATGGCATAAAGAGTGTCAAATGGTTTTGTTTATAAGATACATTATTGTCAAAACAATATCCTATAAAATGTAGGTATGACATCAAATCACCTGTATTACGAAAGGTCTAGATGGTGCAACAGACACGTCTGATTTTGTAAATCATCCCTCTAGCCAAAATGATATGAATCTCTTTTTTTCTGCCTATTTTGGTGGAGAATCGAATCTGATTGAAAATTATTTTTATCTCTTTTTGAAAATTAAAGGGAGGGGCTATGCCCTTGTTTTTAGCTTATGGGTTCATGTACATAGGCTGGGCTTCAGAGGATTGACTTTATGTTCTCAAATAAAGAATCATGAGAACGTTAAATGGACTCTAAGAATTGTGAGATTGTTGTTTTATGCTCATGGGGTTGATCCTTTGGTAACCTCAAATGTTAAACTTTGTAGAGTACTTTGCTGTTAAGTTAAATGATCTGTCCCAACTCTGTTTTTTCCCTTTTGACAAGTCTGGGACTAGTGTTGGTGCTATTCTTAGTGTAGTTTATGGTTTCAATACATGTATACTTGTGGTTGCTTTTGCAGTCACAAACTATGTGCTTTTATGTAGAAATTAAAGGCTTAGTGTTTTTTTGTTTCTGATTCTAGGGATCTTGTATCTTCACAGTTTTGTGAAGGGACCAAGGTGACTTCCTTTTGTAGTTAGATAGATCTTATATACTTTTTTATTATTTTCTTTTGTAATTCATTTGGTTTAAATTCAAAATTTCCCAGTTATATAGTCTCTTTAACTTGGAAATTTGTTTGTTGAGTTGCATTCGGAGGTATGGTTATTCCCCTTCTTTCACTAGCTTTAAAGTGGATTGATTAAATTACAATTTTAGTTTATTCTTTTTAATTTGCTTATAAAAAGACCAAGAAGAAATAGATGCCTACGTTATTCAACGTAGAGCCCATAACTAGTTTATTAATGTAGAGCCTATATATGAGAAAGGTGGTCGTAAGGTAGTATTCAGAGACTAGCCCCATGTACATATATAGTTTTTATGAAAATAGAACATTGTTATACCCGGAATCCAACCTCTCTATTGATGATAAACGTGGTGTAGCATCATTAATCCCTCAATTTTATGTAATTCCCCCCATTTTAGGTGGGAAGAGATTACTTGTTGCTTGCATAAGTGCGACACTAGCCATTTTATGGAAGAAGTATTTCCATATTAGTATATATTCCACTTTCAATTTACCAAAACAATTACACCTTGCACCCTTCTCTCATCATCAGCCAGCTTATACATGTCTGTTGAAAGAATGTTTCTTTCTTTTTCCAATTTCTTGAACTACTCTTGTTTGTAATTATAGTTTTTGCATACCTATGTGGATGACAATGACTCTCAACATACAGGTTCATTTTTGCACTGAATTTTTGAAAATTCTTTTGTCTTCACTTTATTTAATAAGAATTATAGTTCACTCCTTGCACAAGGAAAATTTGAAGATATGAAGCAACAGGACAGAGTTTGCAAATGAGTCATTGGTTAGTCATAAATGTTGAACTGGGTGAGATTTCTATGCCAACATGGTCTACAAATAATGTTTTGTTTGGAAAAGTTAATGGGTGTATATAGGCCCCAAGTCTATATAACTTGGATCTTTTGTAATCTAATTCGTGGGGCACATGTGGTTCTGAAATGGGTTTGTGTTTAATATTTTTGGGTCCCCCAAGAAATGGTAAGGTAGAAGTATTTCTACCTCTATATTTTAAGAATTTGAGAAATGTTAAGGGAGAAGTATACTGGGTGTCAAGTCCCTTTGGAAGTTGCATGCTTTGTTATTATGAGTTGATGCTGGTGATTAAGGTTGGACTTGCACCATTTCACAACAATAATGAAATCTGCTTATGATCGTTTTGAAAAAGAGTTCGACATATTCTTGACTAACTAATATATTACATGCACATCGTTGTAACTTGCCATTGTAATTTAGTGACCCTTTGAATTTGAGGGAATTAACATCTTCAAGTCATTTTTTCTGTACAATTCTCAATTATAATTAGAATAGATTTTTAACAGAGAATGCTACTCATCTATAAGGACACTGATAGTTTTAGATGCCATAAAATATTCTGAATATTGCCACCGTTGCTAGTTTGTATTCTACTTTAGGGACTCAAGGAAGGACAAGGCAAAAGAAAATTGCATCCTTAGCAAGGAGGTAATTGGTATCATGGCTTCTGGCGAAACACGGACTCTTGCTGACTTTGTTGGGACTGGGTGGTTTTTGATGGATTTCCATTGGTCCCTTCATTTTTGAAAAAATTCTGTCCATGATGGCCATCTCTTTGAGCTTTTGGGCAATAGAATGGTATGCATTAGTTCTGATGAATCATAAACTTATCATTCTTGATCTTTTAGGATTTTTACCAAGTTTACTTCTTGGTAGAATGGCTTTTCATATTGCCAAAACACCTTGAATGAGATTGCATTAACATTCAGATATGGTCTTCTTCTATTTTTAGATCTGGTCTTCCACTTTGGTAGACATTCCACCCCAACATCAGTTTGGTAACGTGCGTTTGGGTGCAAATTTCGGCTTGACTAAAATTACCAAGATTGGAAGCGAAGCGAAGCGGCTAATTTGCATAATTCAATAGTTGATTATAAAGTTCATGTAACTTTAGCACCCTACGTGGTTTCTAAGCATGTTGTAATCTCTGCATATATTGAGAGAGAGAAGACCATGATAAGTTCACAAAATGTATTTGAATTAACTTACTTAGAAGTTTTATTTATGGAAGTGAAAATATCCTTAATCAGGTTTGAGAGTAAATGGTGAGAGCAAATGTGGGTCCGAACCACACAACAAATGTTGCACTAGTAATATGAGCATGATCGATCCATAATTTGCTCCCAAATCTTTTGGTAAAAATGCAATGAAAAACTTGATAGAGACAAGGACATGTAAGTGGAAAACATTGGTTATAAGTTTAAATCTAGATGAGGTCTAGTTAGTAAATGGAAACACCACAACAACGTAACAAAGTATTTGGTCTGAGGATGCAAGGGGTTAATGGGGGTTTTTTTTTTAGGTGGAATGGGAAAAGAGATCCCAATTTCAATTCTAGTTTTGGTTATAATTTCAATGGCTTCTGATTTTAAAAGAAAAAACTATGTGCACAAGCTGTTTGGTAAACTTAGATTTTCATTACATAGGTTAATTCAAAGACCCTACAGCTACCCCTTTTGTACTTCATAACCAAAACATAGAGGGAGTACAATTACATGAGAGCCATTTAGTAACTCACTACTCCATAGAATATGTTAATTTGCATACAATTTATCCAAACCAAGCTAAAACGATTATAATTGTGATAACCCAGTTGCCCAGATGACTACCACAAGAGAATGGGTGAATTGAGTTGTATCTAAAAAAAATAACAATTAAAAATCAAATATACAATATAAAATATAAACTAAATACGAAATAGTAATAAATATAAAGAGTAAGGATAAAAGAGAAGCAAACTCAGTATGTTAACAAGGTTCAGCCCCACTGCCTACGTCCTCGCCTTAAGCTACCCCTTGAGGATCCCCGAATTCACTATTCAATCTCCTTCAAGTGGAGATAGAAACCTATTACACCTTTAAACAACACCGCTACAAAGGATTCGTGTAGAATACCTTCTACACTTGCAATCACCTTACACGTGGTAATTGAACTATTCCCTGTGTAGAACACTTTCTACACACACAAGGGTTATACACACCATTTTACTGATACAAGAGCTGATAGTGGGTAGGTTATCAGAAAACACTCCTTAATGAGTGAAATAAGAACAATATAGCGCAAACTATATCTCTCAATACTTAGAGAAGAGAGAATGAAAGTTTTGAATGAATGTTGTATGCTCTTGGTATTGTAAATGTGAAGCTCTCAAATGATCTATTTATAGGCATATGAGACTTCATATTCAAATTTAAAAAGATTCACATGTCAAAGACAACATCATTCACTTTTCAAAAATTTCAAACCTAATCTTTTACTTTTTACATATGACAAAAGAAGCACACTTTACTTTTTAAAAATTTCAAACCTAATCTTTTATTTTTTGCATATGACAAAAGGAGTACACTTTGCTTTTCAAAAATTTCGAACCTAATCTTTTTACTTTTTGCATATGACAAAAGGAGCACACTCTACTTTTCAAAATTTTCAAACAAAATCATCTACATTTTGTATAAGTAAAAAAAAAAAAAGCATCAATCACTTTTGAAAATATTCAAATAAAGCATGCACATGTGAAAGATGACAATCAATTATCTTTCAAAATTTTCAAATTTAATTTTCAAAATATTCATGCACATGTGGAAAATGTATTTTAATGCTTTATGATAAAATATTAATTTTGAGCCTTAATCATAATTTCAAATTTTTAAGCGATTTACAATATTACTTTATGACTTTAATGTGAACTTATCCCCTTCTTGCTCATGCTTGGTTCCTTGATGTGCTTGAATCCATTGTGTGGACAACTTGAGCTTGAGACTCTTTTATTCTTTGAATTCATTTGTTATCATCAAAATCTATGTGTAGATTTATAATTACATAAAACTTAAAACCTTTGATTCAACAAATCCAATACAAACACAATAATATACAGGATGCCTTTTGAAGAGTTCTCTCTCTCTCTCTCTCTCTCTCTCTCTCACTTTTTCTGCCATTTTCCGAGCTTCATAGTCGCGCAGCAGTACGTCATCCCACATTTTCCTAACTTTATTATCTCTTGTAAGAATGTTTTCATCTAGCAAATGAAATATATCCATCCAAATGAAGAATTCACACCTCCAATCTCCCTGCACACAGTAAGAACTCCCAATAAACATGGGGGCAAGCGGAAAATCGATATACAAATATGATAAAGATAAAGTTGTTTTACCGTATCATACTTTGGACAGTCTGTGTCTAAATCGCTGTAGTATCTCTCAAGTCAAGAAAATATTCCAACCAAATAATTTAACTGTGTTTGAGCCTATAAACATGTCATATTTCATATAAATATTTGCATATTATGCAAGTAGATTAAATAAAGCATACAGGGAAAAAACCCTCCAATTGAATGTTATAGGAAGAATATACCTTGACTAATAAGAAAACTGAAAGAATCACAACTCGTGAAAGCACATAAACCATAAAGTTTTTGCTCTATTGGGAGATGTTAAGGTGATAGACCAGACCGTACTGATAAATGAAAAACCTAAGAGAGAGAAGTATTTCAATCAACCTAGAGCTCAACCCTGACCGACGAAGATGAGCAAGTTCATTATCCCACCATGATTGCCAACTTTTATCCTGTTTAACTCCTATGCCACCCTACTGCCTGATCCACTTGTTCCAATCTTTCCAGTCATCTACTATCTTGCCCCAGTTGAAACCAAAAGGATTAAAAAGAAATGGTGCAAACAACCAAGTGATTGACATGAACCAAATGGCATAAGTGGTTAACATATAAGCCATGCTTGCTCTGGTATGACCAAACTGATTCTCAACTGACTTCCACAGGGACACTATTGGTAACAGGGGCAACCGGGACAAAGAATGGGCGAGACAATGGCAACTAGGAGGGTTAACATATATGTGATTCTTTAACAATGGTGGTAACAATGAAAGCAGGTCAACTTAAAGCAATTTTATGAAGATGAAGATGAATAAATACCTTAGTAAATGGCCGCAGATCTCTTCAGCAGAGGATGGGAGTGCAGGTTTTGAGTAAGAATTTTCCAACTGATTAAACCAAATAAGGTAGAGGGAGGGTCGACGACGACGGGAAAACTAGGATAGGGGATGGGCAACGCAGGGGTGGGGGTGGGGGAGAGGATGGGCTGGGAGACTTAGGGCTGGGGTTTGGGAGGTAGGCTACGCAGGGAGGGGAAGCGCGGGGGATGGGGGTGGGGGAGAGGATCGACGTGTGTTGGGGTTTGGGAGGTAGTATGCTACGCGGGGAGGGGAAGCACGGGGGATGGGGGTGGGGAAGAGTGACGCATGGAGAGGGGAAGGGGATGGGTGAAATTTGAAATGACTTGATTTTGAGAGAGGGAACGGGAATGTGGAATGAGCAGCAAGGAGAAAATAGGAAATTCACCTTATGCCAGGTGAAGTGTGCTCCGGCTTCAGCCAAAAAGTGGCTGATGAAAAGATTTTCTCAATGATCTTAACCATGGAACTATTTCGCAGACAAAACTGGGATTAGTTCAAAATGTGATCTAGTAATAAATCTACATTTTTCGAAGGGTACAACTCAAAGCTCTATCCTATCCTATGGTACATTGGGAAGACAAGGAATTCAGACGCTCAGAGACAATCTTTATCGTGTGATTATTTATTGGGTCCTTCTAGAGCCACAGATGGGAGCTAGGCTTTTTTAAAAATATATATATATTTTTTACATCATTTTTAAATATTTTATAAAAAAATAAAAAATTCATGATAATATTAAATCACATTTTTTTAATAACTAATAAAAAGAAAAAAAAAACTGGGAGCGAGAGCTCCCAGCGGGATCCCTTGCTTTATTCTTATTTAATGGTTTGGATTGATAGATGAAATGAGATGATTTTAGATGAAAGTTGAATAAAATATTATTAGAATATTATTTTTTAATAATATTATTATTTTGTGATTTGAAAAAATTAGATTGAGATTTTAAAAAGTTGAATTGTTTATTATATTTTGTATAAAAATTTGATAAAGTTGTAATGATGAGATAAGATGAAATTAAACGGTTTCGAAATCCAAACTAGATTGCGGTATTTAGATGATTTCAGATCTTTTTATAAATAATGGAGAAAAAAAAGTAAAAAAGTAATAATAAAATATTAAATAGTAATGAATAATAGTATAAAATAATAAAAAAATAAATAAAAAATAATGATAAAATAATGAATAATAGTGTAAACTGTAATATGATGAGAAAACTTTTTTTTTTTTCCTGAGAATACTCCACCACCCAAACTGACTCGAAAGTCGTCGTCAATTTGTAAGAACAATGTGACTATTAAATGCGTATATTAGTATAAATAAGTTTTTTTTATTTTTTAAAAATTATTTTTTAAACATCCATAATTATTAAAATATATATATATATATAAATTTATTAATAATCACTTCTTTAACTATTAAGAAAAAATAAAAATATATAAGTATGTATACTTGATGGATATATTTGATAATCATACTATCATTTTCTAATTTGTAACTATTTTAGTCAAGAAAAATCTATAATTTTTGCTCTTTTTTGAAAAGAAAAATATTTTAATTATAAAAAAATTATATAAAAATAATCTTATAAATTGACATAATTTATTATTTATTATTTTAAAATAGATCTATGTTGGAGTATAGCCTCACACATTGAGAATATGGAGTTAAAATCCAAAGAAGAGCAAGAGAAGAAGAATTAGTTTTAGTTTTCTGTTAATTCTATTATTTAAGTTTGTTAGTCTATAAATACAGTGTAACACTTTGTAAAGATTCATTCAGACTATTTTTCAATTCAATAGTTTTCTCACGCAAGTTTCCTTTTCTCCTCTGTTTCACTTCTCCTTTTCCTTCTATCAAGTTCCTAACTGAGCTTTTGTTCAGTTATTGACATGGTATCAAATTGAAAATTCAATCTTGCTTCCACAAACTCACTTCTTTTTTTCATTTCAATATAATACAGCCCTTATACTCTGTTTCTTGCATTCTTTCTTTGAATTCTTGATATGGATTCTTTACAGATTACTCCCACTCCGACTCCCATTCCCACTCCTCAAAATCCATCCGATGATTCTTCTACCCCATTTTATCTTTATCCTAGTGATAATCCAGGTGCCCTCTTAGTCTCAGAAATTTTTGTTGGAGACAACTATGTTGCTTGGAGTCGATCCATCACCATACCTTTACTGTCAAAAACAAGGTTGCCTTCATTGATGGTTCAATTACTGCTCCCTCTGCTGATCAATGTGTTGCTCATACAGCTTGGCTGCGTGCCAATAATCTGCTACTTTCTTGGTTAATGAATTCTATCTCTAAAGACATAAGAAATAGCTTGCTTTATGTAGCCTCGGCTATTGATCTCTGGAATGAATTAAAAACCAGATATCTAAGAAGTGATAGACCTAGAGTTTTCCATCTTGAAAAGTCTTTAAGCTGCATAAGTCAAGGTTCTTCATCTATTATTGAGTACTTTAGTGCCTTTAAAACTCTTTGGGATGAATATGTCAGTTATAGGCCATTTCCAAAATGCACCTGTGGAAAGATGGCATCTTGTACTTATGATCTTTTCAATTTCTTGCTACTTCGACAACAATCTGACTATGTGTTGAAGTTTCTTGTTGGGTTAAATGACTCATATGCCTCGGTTAGGATTCAATTACTCCTTGTTTTGTTGTTCCATTGCCTAGCATGGCTAAAGTTTTTTCATTGTTGCTTCAAGAAGAGAGTCAAAGGCAGCTTACTAACTCTGCATGTAATGAAACACATGCTTTGTTAGCCAAGCAATTTAATCAACCACCTGCTCAATCCCAAGTTTTCTAAAGACAAGTCCAAGAAGTCTTCATTGCATTGTACTCATTATGGATACAATGGGCATAAAATTGATAAGTGTTTTCAATTGCATGGTTATCCTCCTGGATGGACTGGACCCAAAGGAAAACGAAATTCTCCTTCTGCACATGCTGCAATTTCAAATGAAGAGGTCTACATTCAAAATAGTAATGAGGATTCAAGGTTTTCTTTAACTGCTAAAGAATTTAAAAAGCTTCTAGCACTTGCAAATTCAACCTCCTCTCAACCATCTACTCAAAGTATAGCCTCATCAGCAGCAGTAAATCTTGTTACCAATTCTGAATTTTTTTGTAAACCTTTCATTTCTTGTAACTCTGCTTCTTCTACTCATTCTTGTAATTCTTCTTGGATATTGGACACTGGTGCAACAGATCATATGATCTGTTCACCTGTCCTATATTCCTTCACACCTAAACCAATAACTACTTTTATCAATCTTCCTAATGTCCATAATGTTCCAGCCACACATATTGGTACTATGTGCCTCTCAAACACATTACAACTGCATATTGTAATGTGTGTCCCTAGTTTCTCATTCAACCTATTATCTGTTTCTAAGCTAACCAAAAAGTCTAATATTTATGTATCTTTTTTATTCTTATTACCTTTTACAGGACCGATCAATGAAGAAGATGATTACAATGGCTCTATTACCTATCTCAAGCTTCTTCAAAAGCTTATTCCTGTTCTCAATTTCAATTTAATTCTTCACCTTCTATTTCTACCATTACTCACAAACAGTTAGACCTTTGGCACTATAGACTAGGCCATGTCTCTAGTTCGAGATTATCTTCTCTTAGACAAATAGAATCATCAATAACTCTTGATTGTATAAATGTTTGTGAAATATGTCCTTTAGCAAAGTAAAGAAAGCTTTAATTTCCTGTATCTCAAACTACTTCTAATAAAATATTTGACTTGATTCATTGTGATATATGGGATCCATTTGCTACTATTTCTTATTCTGATTTTAGATTTTTTCTAACTATAGTTGATGATTTCACAAGGTATACTTGGGTTTACATGCTTCAGACCAAAGTTGAAGTTTCCTCTTTGATTAAAAATTTTTGTAAAATGGTAGTAACACAATTTAATGTTTCTGTCAAAACCATAAGATCAGACAATGGATCAGAATTTTTTCTCACCAACTTTTACAATGAAAACGGCATTTTACATCAAAGAAGTTGTGTAGAAACTCCACAACAAAATGAAGTTGTTGAAAGAAAGCATCAACATTTGTTAAGTACAGCTAGAACTTTAATGTTTCAAGCAAACATACCTAAAATTTTTTGGACTGGTTGTGTGTTGGCAGCAGCACACATCATAAACCGAATACCAACTCCTCTTCTTAAAAACAAAACACTTTTTGAAATGCTTTTCAATAAACAACCTAATCTCTCTCATCTTAAAGTCTTTGGTTGTCTTTGTTTTGTATCTACACTCACAGCTCACAGACAAAAATTTGATCCAAGAGCTACAAAATGTGTATTCTTAGGCTATCCTTCCGATGTTAAGGGTTACAAGTTGATGGACCTTAACACAAACAAAACATTCATCTCCAGAAATGTTGTGTTCCAAGAGACTATTTTTCCTTTTAAAGTCCTTCCATCTAATTCTGAAACAAACTCATTCTTATTTCCTCCTTCAGATTTATACTATGATCTATCTCATACTAGTTCTTCTGTTAATTCTATTCAGAATCCTTCATCTACCTTGCCTTGCTCTTCTAATGAACTAGTATCATCTATTGACTCAGTTTCTCTCAATGATCAGCACCTTTCCAACACTGACCATGTTTCTCAACAAATTACTTTACCAAACTCTTCTAATCAACCAACTCCATCTAATGATCAGCAACTTCTTAAAACTGATCCTACTCCTCATCAAATTGGTTACAACAAACAAGACACCAGAAAATCATCTAGAATTAAACAAACACCCAGTTTTTTGCAAGATTATTATTGTGGTACTGCTTCTTCATTTTCAAATGCAAACCATACATCTGCCTCTACTGGTTGTTCTCCTAATAAAGGTAATCTCTATCCCATCTTTTCTTTCCTTTCAGCAAACATATTATCATTATCTCATAAAGCCTTTTTAGCCTCTATTTCAACTTTTCAAGAACCCAAAACCTATAAACAAGCTGCTAAACTTCTTGAATGGCAAGTTGCTATGAATAATGAACTTGATGCTTTAGAGTTAAATAAAACCTGGGAACTTATTATTCTACCTAAAAATAAACAACCATAGGCTGCAAATGGGTATTTTGAATTAAATACAAGGCAGATGGAACTATAGAAAGGCACAAAACCAGATTGGTGGCAAAAGGCTATACTCAGCAAGAAGGTTTGGACTTCTTTGATACCTTTTCTCCAATAGCTAAAATTACTTCAATTTGAATGCTACTTGCTGTTGCTGTAATTAAAAACTGGCATATTCACCAACTAGATGTAAATAATGCATTTTTACATAGTGAATTGCATGAAGAGGTGTATATGGAATTGCCCCCTAGGTTGATTGTCAAAGAATCTAACAGAGTTTGTAAACTTCTCAAAAGTCTTTATGGTTTAAAGCAGGCATCTCGACAATGGTTTGCTAAACTACCTACTGCTCTAATCACTTATAGTTTTGTTCAAGGCCATTCTGATTGTTCATTGTTCATTAAGAAATCAGCAACTTCTTTCATAGCATTATTAGTCTATTTAGATGATGTTCAACTGGCTAGTGATAGTTTACAAGAAATTCAGCTGCTCAAATCTTTTCTGCATGATAAGTTCACCATCAAAGACTTCGGTAGCTCAAGTACTTCCTTGGTTTGGAAGTGGCTAGATCTAAAAGTGGCATTTCTCTATGCCAAAGGAAGTATGTCTTAGACATATTACAAGATATTGGTATTATTGGTGCCAAGCCTACTGCTTTTCCAATAGAGTTTAATCTAAAGCTTACTACTACTGATTCTAATCTTTATGAAGATCCCTCAGGTTATAGAAGACTTGTTAGAAGATTGTTGTACTTAACAATCACAAGACCTGATCTTGCATATTTTGTTCAAGTTCTTAGTCAGTTTCTTGCCAAACCTGCTGTTAGTCACTATCAAGCAGCACTTCGAGTTCTAAGATACTTGAAAGCCACACCAGGACAAGGCCTATTTTTCTCTTCTTCATCAAAATTACAGCTCAAAGCTTTTTCAGACAGTGACTGGGCAGGATGTGTTGACACTCGAAGAAGTGTTACAAGTTTTGCAATTTTTTTGGGCAATTCATTGGTCTTTTGGAAATCTAAAAGGCAACCAACCATCAGTAGATCTTCTGCAGAAGCAGAATACCGAGCACTTGCAGCAATTTCATGTGAAATTCAATGGCTTCTCTATGCTTTACAAGATTTAAACATCACTCATAATCAGCCAACTTTATTCTACACTGATAGCAAGTCAGCTTTGTCCATTGCCACCAATCTAGTTCAATATGAGAGAACAAAGTATATACAAATTGATTGCCACCATGTTAGAGAGAAGTTGCATCAGAACATCATTAAACTTTTCTATATTCCCTCCAGATTACAGTTGGCAGACATGTTTACAAAGCCTCTTGGCTCTTTGGCTTTTCATCATAACCTTCACAAGATAAACATTCTCAATATACATGTTCATCTTAAGGGAGGTGTTGGAGTTTAGCCTCACACATTGAGACTATAGAGTTAAAATCCAAAGAAGAGCAAGAGAATAAGAATTAGTTTTAGTTTTCTATTAATTCTGTTATTTATGTTATTTAAGTTTGTTAGTCTATAAATACAGTGTATCACTTTGTAAAGATTCATTCAAACTATTTTTTAATTCAATAGTTTTCTCACACAAGTTTCATTTTCTCTTCTGCTTCACTTCTCCTTTTTCTTTTATCAAGTTCGTAACTGAGCTTTTGTTTAGTTCTTGACAATCTAACTAATTACATAAAATATATATATTTATAAAATTATTTTTAAATAATTCTGACTCTTCCTCTTCTCTGAATTGTATTGGCCCACCTCAGAAAGTAGGTTTGGAAACGAGTGGGAGTAAACCGGCCACATAGATGGAATGGTGTCTTAATAACAGCGAACTACTCAGTCTGACATGTACATGACAGACATTAATGCAATGACAAAGACAAACTACCCAGTCAGCAGATTTTTTTTCCATATATGTACCTGGTTCGTCCAAATTTACTTTGCCTAATTTGTATAGCACGAATATGAAAGATTTTCTTTTTATTATTTTTTTAACATATTTGATTATTAAAAATATATATATAATTTTATTAATAATCACTTTTTTAAATATTAAATAATTAATTAATTATTTAATTAAATTAAAATACATTAACGATAAGATTAAGCAGTAAAATCGAAGTGCTCCCTGACATTTTCCATTTGTAAATTCTTTCGTTCTTGACCACCTTGTTGTCTCGTTCTGTCCTCCGCTGTTCTGCATGGTCAAAACAGAACATTCCCGTACGATGAAGGAATATATCTTTATTACGGAAGATAAAATATAAATTAAATAAAATATTATTATGATATAATTTTTTAATATTAATTTTATTTAAAAATTTTAAAAAATTAAATTAAAATAAAATGTTACTTTTAGCTGTGGGGCCGCCCAGCGGTGGACTACCCTATTCTTTTCTGGCTATATATATCGACTTCTTTCAATCAGCCAGTTCACCTTCTTATCTTCTTCATCTAATGGCTCTCTTCCTAATACCCATCTCACTTGTTATCATCCTCTTCCTTGCATACAAGCTCTACCGACGGCTTAGATTCAAGCTCCCACCCGGCCCTCGACCGTGGCCGATCGTCGGCAACCTCTACAACATAATGCCAGTGCGATTCCGGTGCTTTGCAGAGTGGGCAGAGGCCTACGGCCCCGTCATATCCGTATGGTTCGGGTCCACGTTGAACGTGATCGTGTCGAACTCGGAGCTGGCAAAGGAAGTGCTGAAGGTACATGACCAGCAGCTGGCTGATAGGTACAGGACTAGGTCATCGGCTAGGTTCAGCAGGGATGGCAAGGACCTCATCTGGGCGGATTATGGACCTCATTATGTGAAGGTCAGGAAGCTGTGCACCCTTGAGCTTTTCTCGCTCAAGAGGCTTGAGTCTCTTAGACCCATTAGGGAAGATGAAGTTACAGCCATGGTTGAATCCATTTTCCAGGACTGCACCCGTCCTGGTACGCCTTTACATATTTCATTTAAATATTGCTGTTTGATACTTCATAATGAACAGATCAAAACATCCAAAGTAAAGAAAACTAGCAAAAATTAAAAAATCATGTACATGGACTGTGTATATTAGCTCTGTCATTTACACCGTACACAATCTCTCTCTCAATTTTAAGAGTTCCTATAGTGTGCCGACGAGATCTCTTTTATAGTCTCTTTTGCACCCTGTTCAGCTAATACATCAACAACTTGGTTTACTTCTACAACCGTACGTTTCGTTGAGGTGAGTTGAGTTATTAGTAATAATAATTTACGGATTTTATTGAGATAAATTTAATTTTTTTAATTAAAATATATAAATTTAATTTAATTTTTTAATAAAAAATTAAAAAAAAAAGTAAATCTTATTGTTAATCAATTAAAAATAAATTGAGACGAGCTGAAGACACCTTAACCGAACAAAATCTTTTGACAGGCATAAGATTCTCTCCCTACCCTCGTAATTGTAGCCAAATTTGAGGTAAAGAGCGGAGCTCGGTTTCGAGAAAGAACCATATTTGTTGAACGAGCGGTACTAATCCGTCCCTGATCGGTACCGACCCATTTGATCGCATGTGTATTTTAAAATTTTTAATTTTGATTTTTTTTATATTTTTTAAAATATATGTAAATATTTTTTAAAGTACACTAATATATTAAAAATTACTTTTTTAATCGTTAAATAAAAAACAAAAATTGATGAGTTGTCAAATGGAAAGATCACATTAGGGCGACACGATAGCTTTATTCTTGTTGAATAAGTATAACAACAATTCATCTTGATTGATCTACGCATGGCTAAGCCAATGTAGAGTATTTTTCAGACATTTTAACCAATTTTTGCGTTGTATTGGCATTTGGTTATATCCAGTCAATACTAGCTAAGAAGGTTATATCCATTTCACCAATTTACAAAAAGAGTTTTCTTAAGTACAGTTACTTTTGTATATTCTCTATACATTTTATTAATGTAATTGGTTAAAACAGTTATCTTATATTAAAAAAATATATATAATCAATTACATTAATAAAATGTATAAAAAATACATAAAAATGATTGTATATAAAATTTTTATTACAAGAATATGGGAGTCAATCTCAACCTCAACTTTACTTAGGTTCTATCATATGCAAACGGTTTGGTAAATGAGAATTCTCATCTTACACTCAAAATCTTCATTCCATTTTTATAATTTTTTCAAATTTTCATATAAACTAAAATAAACAATTCAATTTTTTTAAATTTCAAAACAATAATAATACTAAAAAATAATATTTTAAATTTTTATGTCAAATTCAAAATTCTAATTTATACCCCCAAACTTGCCCCATCCATAGCAGGCAAAAAAACCTAGAATCAAATCTTCTCTTGAATTTTGGATTACCCCGCCCCCACCGCAAACACCTGCATGGGTTGCCCAAACTACACCATCTATCTCGTATCTCTGAACTTAATGCATTAGACAGCCGGCCTCTTGTTAATTTGAGCTTGTGATCACGTGCTTGAGAGTGGCTTTTGCATCAAAAGCATTAATTATAAATTTAGTTCTCGTGTTGTGTTGAAGACTGAAGTACTCAACTTATTCACAGTAGTTAAAAGGGAAGTTTGAAATAATTTTCATATCATTTTATATTATCTGATCTCATTTTTTTTTAAACATCATTCAATCATAAATTTTTTTTAAATTAATCATTACAATTTTTTCAAACTAATTATTATAATTTTTCTAAATTTTCAAACAAAAAATAATTCAACTTTTTAAAATCTCATAATAAAAATAATATTATAACAATATTGTAACTTTATAATATTTTTTATTTAATTTGTTCTCTCTCATTTCTCAAAATCTAATAAATGTTAATCATCTCAAACTATCTCACTATTATTTACAAATCATCTTACTACAATTAATAAAATGCTCATCTCATCTTACAAGGCACTATGCATAAAAAAATAATAATTACAGTTGTGAGTATCCAAGTACCATACAATCACTTTAAAAAAATGAATAAATATAAGATTCACATGAAAAATATATATAGCATTACCCATTTTATCTTTAGATTGGTTGCAAGAGTATTATGTTCTATTCAAATGGCGTAATCTTATATATAACAGGTTTCGAAGAGGTTAGACACAAATGCGAATCATATTTTAAAATTTAAAAAGCAAGTTAAAACTTTAATGGTTTGAAGGTAGTTGGAGGGCCAGGTTAAAATAAAATATTTCTCTCCCTAATAATAGAATCAACACGTCCGTATATTAAAGAAAAAAGAAAGATCTCGTTACATGGAAAATCACGAGTAAATACGCAACACAAACTTAGCCAGCTGGCATGCATGCATGGGGTTTGGCATTGGCACAAGTAGGTTGTCTAACCCAATTTGATTTTATGAGTACACTTGTACATATGTTTCTACATGATGATGATGATGATGCAGATAATTCTGGTAAAAGTTTGCTGGTGAGGAAATACTTGGGAGCAGTGTCATTCAACCACATTACAAGGCTGACATTTGGGAAGTGGTTTGTGAACCCAGAGGGGGTAATGGATGAGCAAGGGTTGGAATTCAAGGCAATCGGCGCCAATGCACGGAAGCTTGGTGCATCACTTACCATGGCAGAGCACGTTCCATGGCTTCGATGGATGTTCCCACTTGAAGAAGAGGCACTCGCCAAGCACGGTGAAAGAAGGGATAGACTCACTAGAGTTATCATGGAAGAGCACACTCAGGCACGCCAGAAGAGTGGTGGTGCCAAGCAGCATTTTGTAGATGCCTTGCTTACATTGCAGCAAGAATACGACCTTAGCGAGGACACCATCATTGGACTCCTTTGGGTTAGTAATGAAATTTAAAAATAAAAAATAAAACGTTAGTTCAGTAATTTGCAATGCATTAATTACATTTAATTGCTTGAAAACAATTATATTAAGTATTTTTAATTTTACGAGTTGTATATGCAGGACATGATCACTGCAGGCAAGGATACCATCGCAATCTCAGTAGAATGGGGCATGGCCGAACTCATCAAGAACCCAAGGGTGCAACAGAAGGCACAAGAGGAGTTAGACCGTGTCATTGGGTTCGAACGCATCGTGACTGAAGATGATTTTTCTATCCTACCTTACCTACAATGTGTAGTCAAAGAGTCACTGAGATTGCACCCTCCAACCCCACTGATGCTCCCCCACCGAGCTAATGCCGATGTCAAAATTGGTGGCTACGACATTCCCAAGGAATCAAATGTTCACGTAAATGTTTGGGCCCTAGCACATGATCCAGCAGTGTGGAAGAATCCGTTCGAGTTCCGCCCAGAGCGGTTCCTTGAGGAGGATGTTGACATGAAGGGCCATGACTTCCGTCTACTTCCATTTGGGGCCGGCCGGCGAGTGTGCCCCGGTGCTCAACTTGGTATCAATTTGGTCACGTCCATGTTTGCTCACCTATTGCACCATTTTGTCTGGACACCACCCGAGGGGATGAAGGCAGAGGAGATTGACATGTCCGAAAGCCCTGGATTGGTCACCTACATGCGGACCCCGTTACAAGCAGTGGCAACTCCCAGGTTGCCTTCACACTTGAACAAACGTGTGGCAGTCGACATATGAATCTTGTTCTGTTTGTTGTTAGGACCTCGGTTCTTTTAGTATTATCAATAAGTTTGAATGAGATTGTAGAAGGATGAATTTCATTTGCATTTATCTTTATTTTCCTGTATAATTATCGTGCCAGATTTCATCTCCGTGGTTTTAAATTGAGTCTATATTTTGTCATGTTTGGAATAAGAAATGTCGGGCATGGTTCGGTTTGGTTGATTAAGGTACTGTTTGGCTCCACAAAATTCTTATCTCAAATATAAAATTCTCATCTCATCATTATAATTTTTCCAAATTTTCATACAAAATATAATAAATAATTTAACTTTTTCTTAACTTTTTAAAATCCCAAAACAATAATAATATTCATCTTAATACTCAAAATTCTCATCTTACTACCCAACCATACCAAAATGTTCAAGTGATCTAAACAGGGACAAGAAGCAAAGAGAAGAACAGCAAACCGCAAAACATGGTGGATTTACAACAGCTAAAAGGGGTCATTTTGAATGAAAGATATATATAATTCCTGTTATTTGCGTTAGAACTCCCAATTCCGTTGAACATTCTGGGCATTTGTGATACTATCACCCTTTCATCTCATTAGTAGATTAATTTTAATGACACAATAAATACATTAATCTGATTACACACACACATTAATATTAAGAAACTCTATTGTAGTGTATCATTCCTGGGTCGGAATTACGGAGCACTGTCACACAAAGGGAAGAAAAATATACCAACATGAACTAAAACTGAAACCATAAAACTGAATAAGAAACCAAAGTTGCATGTATAAGATACTCTGTAGGTACGATCAACACGCATATTTACACATACAAATCAAGCCAACTTATTAAACATATTAGTATAAAAGGTCGGAAGGAATTAGTTCAAAACATATTTACAATAATAGGCTGTGCCAATGCGTTTTACTTTCTTTAATCGTCACATTAATGTCAAAGTAGCACCATAACTCCAAAAACATATTTAACACATGTAAAGGTGAATGCGAAATTCAGGAGTTATCTTGTTCAAACTGATCCAAATAGAACTTTCCATCAGTATTCTTATTTACTTCAACCCTAAACTTCACTTCCATAATTCCCCTTCTTAGCTTCAGTAGCCCGATCAAATTTGGCATGTTCTTCAATGACCTGCATTTAACCAAAGGCAAATTCCTTCAGAAATAAACCCGATTTCTAGATTTTAAAAACAGCACTTAACCATACATGTTCCTTCAGTCAAAAACCAAACGTCTAAGAACTCTGTCCTGGCTGCATATATATGAAGAAATCAAGAGGAGACAAAATAGCAACCTTGGCCTTAGCTAGAAGAATCTCTAGAAGTTCATAGGGTGACAACGAGTTGGACCTCTGCTGGATAGACTTAACAGCATGATTTGCTGCATCTTGAACCTCGGGATCATGAGTTGGCACTGTTCGCCATCCTGGTCCATGGCCATCTGAATGATTTAGGGAGAGGTCTAAGTTAAACACTACTTTAGAAAACTATGACAGAAAATGACTCCAGAGGTCACCAGTACAAGCTCTATGATAGAGATGATACAGGGGCAGGGCACAACGGGAGAATATGTTTTCAAGAGATAAGAGCGGCGAGGCCTTGGCCCTAGTGGGGAAGAAAAGAAGCTTGGATGATTACAGTGTTTTTTATGAGCAGTTCTATATGCAGTCCTCTAACAAGGACTGTATTGCAGTCCTAGTGCAGGAAATGACCAGTTTATCCCCTTTTTAAGTATGAATTGACTACATGACCCCTCTTTCTTCAACAACCTAAATCCAAAACATTTCAAATAGTAGAAAATTGTTTTTCCTCCTGCTGTGCATGCTCGCGACCAGAACTACTCTCTAGACCACCATCAAAGACCACCCTCAACCCAATCTTCTCCACCCCTTAAAAATATTTTCAAATGTTGTTCTCTCAAATATTTTGTCCCGAATTTTTATTCTCTTCCCTCTCTTCCACAAAGCCACTTATCTTTCACTGTTTGGGTTGTTCATTTTGGAATTTGGGGAAAGTAGTTGCAGAAGATAGAGGAAATTAGTGTTGGACAGAGGCGCCTTGTTTGCCTAGGCAGAGTTCTCCTCAAGAAGAGAAGAATTCTGGTGTTGGAGTACTACTTCTATTCATACTACAAATAGATAATTTAATTCAAGAAACAAGGGGACGCTAAGAATATATATAAAATTTTGGACTTTTTCATATTTATAAAATTGCTGAGAATCATATAGATTAGTATCACTTATATAAGATTGCATACATCATTGAATTGATTTTAGCTTATTATTGCTGCTGTTTTGCTTAACACGGGCAAGGTTGTAGATTACGACTCCCCAGCTCAGTTACTCAAGGAGAATTCATCAGCATTCTCGAAGTTGGTGACTGAATTCCTGAGGAGATCATCCAGGAGTAACTTCCATAGAGATCTGACTTGAGGGAGGGCAAAGATTTGTGTTCTTATTGCGTGGTATACAATCACACCTATCGCAATGCTCCAAGCTGCAAAAATTGAAACTGACAGTGAAACCGCAAGAAAGTTCTCAGTGCAAATCCAATATTGTTCAGTTGAGAGGTGGGGAAAAAGTCATTACAGCTCAACGCATTTCACGATGGGGAGATGGGGCGAGGGGAGGGCGATTTCATCCGAGGAATGAAAGTTTCTCTAAGGGCTAGAAGACCTCCCTCGGCGTCCTGTCCCCATTTTCTTTTCATGTAATGAAACGCAGTGCTTCATTTAATAATAAAACACTGCGTTTCATTTAGGACTGCAAAGCAGTCCCCGTCCCCAAATAGATTTATGCTTTTTTTATATACTCACAAAAGTAACTTATTTATATTCTTAAAAAAATGATATATAACTTTATTTCCTACGGTTGGAACAGAAAACGCGAAACACAGAATTTTAGATTGTGAATCACAAATCCCCTAGTCCAAACTAAGAACTCTGTACTGGCTGCATATATATGAAGAAATCAAGAGGAGACAAAATAGCAACCTTGGCCTTAGCTAGAAGAATCTCTAGAAGTTCATAGGGTGACAACGAGTTGGACCTCTGCTGGATGGAATTAACAGCATGATTTGCTGCATCTTGAACCTCGGGATCATGAGTTGGCACTGTTCGCCATCCTGGTCCATGGCCATCTGAATGATTTATGGAGAGGTCTAAGTTAAACACTACTTTAGAAAACAATGACAGAAAATGACTCCAGAGGTCACCAGTACAAGCTCTTAGATAGAGATGATACAGGGGCAGGGCACAACAGGAGAATATGTTTTCAAGAGATAAGAGCGGGGAGGCCTTGGTCCTAGTGCGGAAGAAAAGAAGCTTGGATGATTACAGTGCTTTTTTGTATACTCGTAATATGGTTCACCGCAAAAGTAACTTATTTATTTTCTTAAAAAAATGATATAACTTTATTTCCTACGGTTGGAACAGAAAACACGAAACACAGAATTTTAGATTGTGAATCACAAATCCCCTAGTCCAAACTAAGTCGCTATCTTTGGTTTTCCTTCAACTCTTGACAGAAATTCCACGAGTGCTTATAAAAGTGAGAGCACTTCCACACTTTTCACAATCGGATTGTGCCCTATACTCAATCTATATTTGCATAATCTATTAGACTATCATAATCTTCCTCATTTGGCTAATAATTTGATAATTATACTATCATTTTCTAATTTATAACTATTTCGGTCAAGAAAATTTTAAAATTTTAGCTCTTTTTGGAAAGGAAAAATATTTTAATTATAACAAAATTATATAAAAGTAATTTTATAAATAGATGTAATTTATTATTTTGAAATAGATCTAATTAATTGTATAAAATAAATAAATTTTTAAAAATATTTTTATATAATTCTGGGCACTTCGTCTTTTCTTTCTGAATTGTATTGGCCCACTTCAGAAAGTACGTTTGGAAAGGAGTGGGAGTAAACCGGCCACATATATGGAATGGTGTCTTAATAACAGCGAACTACGCAGTCTGACATGAACATGAGAGACATTAATGACAAAGACAAACTACCCAGTCAGCAGATTCCTTTTACATATATGTCTGGTTCGTCCAAATGTACTACACATAATTTGTAAAGGATGGTGCTAGCGGCGGCACAAATATGAAAGATTTTCTTTTTATTAATTTTTTAAAGATTTTTTTAACATATTTGATTATTAAAAATATATATATAATTTTATTAATAATCACTTTCTTAAATATTAAATAAATAATTAATTAATTAATTAAATTAAAATACATTAACGATGAGTGCTCCCTGACATTTTCCATTTGTAAATTCTTTCGCTCTTGACCACCTTATTGTCTCGTTCTGTCCTCCATGTTTTGCACGGTCAGAACAAAACATTTCCGTACGATGAAGGCATATATTTAAAATATAAGTTAAATAAAATATTATTATAATATAAATTTTTAAAATTAATTTTATTTTAAATTTTAAAAAAATTAAATTAAAATAAAATGTTACTTTTAGCTGAGGGGCCGCCCAGCGGTCGACTACCCTATTCTGTTCTGGCCATATATATCGACTTCTTTCAATCGGCCATTTCACCTTCTTATCTTCTTCATCTAATGGCTCTCTTCCTAATACCCATCTCACTTGTTATCATCCTCTTCCTTGCATACAAGCTCTACCGACGGCTTAGATTCAAGCTCCCACCCGGCCCTCGACCGTGGCCGATCGTCGGCAACCTCTACAACATAATGCCAGTGCGATTCCGGTGCTTTGCCGAGTGGGCAGAGGCCTACGGCCCCGTCATATCCGTATGGTTCGGGTCCACGTTGAACGTGATCGTGTCGAACTCGGAGCTGGCAAAGGAAGTGCTGAAGGTACATGACCAGCAGCTGGCTGATAGGTACAGGAATAGGTCATCGGCTAGGTTCAGCAGGGATGGCAAGGACCTCATCTGGGCGGATTATGGACCTCATTATGTGAAGGTCAGGAAGCTGTGCACCCTTGAGCTTTTCTCGCTCAAGAGGCTTGAGTCTCTTAGACCCATTAGGGAAGATGAAGTTACAGCCATGGTTGAATCCATTTTCCAGGACTGCACCCATCCTGGTACGCCTTCACATATTTCATTTAAATATTGCTGTTTGATACTTCATAATGAACAGATCAAAACATCCAAAGTAAAGAAAACTAGCAAAAATTAAAAAATCATGCACATGGATTATGTATATTAGCTCTGTCATTTACACCGTACACAATCTATCTCTCAAATTTAAGAATTCCTATAGTGTGCCGACGAGATCTCTTTTATAGTCTCTTTTGCACCCTGTTCAGCTAATACATCAACAACTTGGTTTACTTATACAACCGTACGTTTCGTTTAGGTGAGCTGAGTTGTTAGTACTAATATTTTATAAATTTATTTCAAATTATTTTATATATTTTAAATTAAAATAAATTGAATTTTTTAAAATTTAGATTAATTTAATTTTTTTAATTAAAATATATAAAATAAATTGAAATAAATTTAATTTTTTAATAAAAAATTAAAAGAAGTAAATCTTATCGTTAATCAATTTAAAATAAATTGAGACGAGCTGAAGACACCTTAACCGAACAAAATCTTTTGACAGGCATAAGATTCTCTCCCTATCCTCGTAATTGTAGCCAAATTTGAGGTAAAGAGCGGAGCTCGGTTACAAGAAAGAACCACTTTTGTTTTTATTTTTTTTTTAATTTTTATAATTGTTTTTATAATTTTAAATATTTTTTTTATAAAAAATTGTAACATCACTATAAAATATTTCCTTAATCATTATGTTAAAAAAGAAAAAAAAAATTGGAACACAAATTCGGACACACATTGGTAGGTTTTGTATTTCTCTCGAGGTTAAAAAGGACATTCTGGTTTAACTAACCTCAGTCAATTTCATCACACGTGACTAAATTATTATTTCTTTATTATTTTCAAAGTTACCTAGAATGCACATTGAAAAAGATAATGACCATTGAGGGAGGGAGAAAATAACAATTAAAATTGTTTTGCCTTAGCTACAGTTTCTTTCATATTTGTTGAACGAGCGGTACTAATCCATCGCTGATCAATACCAATCCATTTTATCGCCAGTATATTTTAAAGTTTTTAGTTTTGATTTTTTTATATTTTTTAAAATTTATTTAAATATTTTTTAAAATACACTAATATATTAAAAATCATTTTTTTAATCGTTAAATAAATAAAAAAATTTGATGGGCAGTCAAATGGAATGATCACAAGTATAACAACAATTCATCTTGATTGATCTACGAATGGCTAAGACAATGTAGAGTATTTTTTAGACATTTTAACCAATTTTTGCATTGTATTGGCATTTGGTTATATCCAGTCAATCCTAGTTAAGAAGGTTATATCCATTTCATCAATTTACAAAAAAGAATTTTGTTACATATAATCACTTTTATATATTTTTTATGCATTTTATTAATGTGATTGGTCAAAGTAGTTATCTTATATTTAAAAAAAAAAAACAATGCAGTCAATCATATTAATAAGTGTATAAAGAATACGTAAAAATGATTGTACATAAAAATTTTATTACAACAATATGGGAGTCGATCTCAACCTCAACTCTACTTAGGTTCTACCTTATGCAAACGATTTAGGGGTGTAAACGATCCGGTTCGGTCCGGTTTTGGATAAAATTTAAGGCTGAACTGGTATGTACTAGTTTTATATTTTTTAAAACCGATTACGCACTAGTTATTCTCCTAAACCGGTACTCCGGTTTTATCGGTTTTCAATCCAGTTCAGTTCGGTTTTACTGGTTTTAATGTATTATATTATATATTATATAATATTATAGTGATAATATATTGTAGTATATTATAAGATATATTATAATTGTATTATAGACTATAATTATATATTATAATATATAATATAATGATATATTATATTATAATATATAGTGATATAGTATTAGAAGAACTGTTAATATGCACTATATAATATTAGTATAACTATTAATACAATAAACAAAATGATATAAGATTTTAAAATTTAATATTATATTAATTAGTAATGTATCATATAATACAAAACTATTTTATATATAGTTATATATTATATATAAATATTATATACAATATAAAAAATTAAAAAATATATATATAAACCGGTCCGGTCCGGTTTTAAAAAAAGAAAAATTGGAACCGGACCGATTTCGACTGATTTTAAGAAAAATAAAATCGGTACCGGATGGAATCAAACTGAGGACCGGACCGATCCCACCGGTTTGGTCCGGTCCGGTTTACTGATTTATCGATTTTTTTTACATTCCTAAGTGTAGTAAATGAGAATTCTCATCTCACACTCAAAATCTTCATCTCATCTTTATAATTTTTTCAAATTTCTACACAAAATAAAATAAACAATTCAACTTTTTTAAATCTCAAAACGATAATAATATTAAAAATTAATATTTTAAAATTTCATCTTAAACTCAAAATTATTATCTATACCCTCAAACTTGCCCCTTCCATAGCAGGCAAAAAAACCTAGAATCAAATCTTCTCTTGAATTTTGGATTGCCCCGCCCCCACCGCAAACACCTGGGTTGCCCAAACTACACCCATCTATCTCGTATCTCTGAACTTAATGCATTAGACAGCCGGCCTCTTGTTAATTTGAGCTTGTCAGCACGTGCTTGAGAGTGGCTTTTGCAGTGCAAATAAAAACGAAAAAAACAAGAAAGAGAGTGGCTTTTGCATCAAAAGCATTAATTATAAATTTAGTTCTCGTGTTGTGTTGAAGTACTCAACATATTTACAGTAGCTTAAATGGATGTTTGGAAATAATTTTTATATCATTTTATATTATCTGATCTAAAAATTTTTTTAAATATTATTTAACCATAAATATTTTCAAATTAATTATTACAATTTTTTTAAACTAATCATTATAATTTTTCTAAATTTTTAAACAAAAAATAATTCAACTTTTTTAAATCTCAAAATAAAAATAATATTATAACAATATTGTAATTTTATAATATTTTTTATTCAATTTGTTCTATCTCATTTCTCAAAATCTAATAAATGTTAATCATCTCAGACTATCTCACTATTATTTATATATCATCTTACTACAATTAATAAAATACTCATCTCATCTTACAAGGCACTATGTATAGAGAAATGATAGTTGCAGTCGTGAGTGCGCAAGTATCGTACAATCACTTTAAAAAATAAAAAATAAATATGACTCACATGAAAAGTGTATATAGCATTACTCGTTTTATCTTTAGATTGGTTGCAAGAGTATTATGTTCTATTCAAATGGCATAATCTTATATATAACAGGTTTCGAAAAGATTAGACACAATTGTGAATCATATTTTAAAATTAAAAAAATAAGTTAAAACTTTAAAAGTAATACTATACAACATGCTACCATCTCATTTACATCCTACTATAAATGATGTGACGTATTTATCATTATTAGATGATAAAGAAGTATGTAATAAATGATCATTTAATGATAATAAATGTGTCATATCTTATTTAGTGAAATGCAAGTTGAATGATAGTATGATGTATAGAATTTTTCAAACTTTAATGATTTCAAGGTAATTTGAGGGCCAGGTTAAAATAAAATATTTCTCTTCCTAATAATAGAATCAACACGTCCGTATATTAAAGAAAAAAGAAAGATCTCGTTACATGGAAAATCACGAGTAAATACGCAACACAAACTTAGCCAGCTGGCGTGCATGCATGGGGTTTGGCATTGTTACAAGCAGCTTGTCTAACCCAATTTGATTTTATGAGTACACTTGTACATATGTTTCTACATGATGATGATGATGATGCAGATAATTCCGGTAAAAGTTTGCTGGTGAAGAAATACTTGGGAGCAGTGTCATTCAACCACATTACAAGGCTGGCATTTGGGAAGCGGTTTGTGAACTCAGAGGGGGTAATGGACGAGCAAGGGTTGGAATTCAAGGCAATCGGCGCCAATGGACTGAAGCTTGGTGCATCACTTGCCATGGCAGAGCACATTCCATGGCTTCGATGGATGTTCCCACTTGAAGAAGAGGCATTCGCCAAGCACGGTGAAAGAAGGGATAGACTCACTAGAGTTATCATGGAAGAGCACACTCAGGCACGCCAGAAGAGTGGTGGTGCCAAGCAGCATTTTGTAGATGCCTTGCTTACATTGCAGCAAGAATACGATCTTAGCGAGGACACCATCATTGGACTCCTTTGGGTTAGTAATGAAATTTAAAAAGAAATTTTAAAAAAAAAGTTAGTTCAGTAATTTGCAATGCATTAATTACATTTAATTGCTTGAAAACAATTATATTAAGTATTTTTAATTCTACGAGTTGTATATGCAGGACATGATCACGGCAGGCATGGATACCATCGCAATCTCAGTAGAATGGGGCATGGCCGAACTCATCAAGAACCCAAGGGTGCAACAGAAGGCACAAGAGGAGTTAGACCGTGTCATTGGGTTCGAACGCATCTTGACTGAAGCTGATTTTTCTATCCTACCTTACCTACAATGTGTAGTCAAAGAGTCACTGAGATTGCACCCTCCAACCCCACTGATGCTCCCCCACCGAGCTAATGCCGATGTCAAAATTGGTGGCTACGACATTCCTAAGGAATCAAATGTTCACGTAAATGTTTGGGCCATAGCACACGATCCAGCAGTGTGGAAGAATCCGTTCGAGTTCCGCCCAGAGCGGTTCCTTGAGGAGGATGTTGACATGAAGGGCCATGACTTCCGTCTACTTCCATTTGGGGCCGGCCGACGAGTGTGCCCCGGTGCTCAACTTGGTATCAATTTGGTCACGTCCATGCTTGCTCATCTATTGCACCATTTTGTCTGGACACCACCCGGGGGGATGAAGGCAGAGGAGATTGACATGTCCGAAAACCCTGGATTGGTCACCTACATGCGGACCCCGTTACAAGCAGTGGCAACTCCCAGGTTACCTTCACACTTGAACAAACGTGTGGCAGTCGACATATGAATCTTGTTCTGTTTGTTGTTAGGACCTCGGTTCTTTTAGTATTATCAATAAGTTTGAATGAGATTGTAGAAGGATGAATTTCATTTGCCTTTTTCTTTATTTTCCTGTATAATTATCGTGCCAGATTTCATCTCCGTGTTGTTTTGAATGAATCTATTAAATGTCATGTTTGGAATAAGAAATGTCGGGCATTTTAAATGTTCAAGTGATCTAAACAGGGACAAGGAGAAAATAGAAGAACAGCAAACCGCAAAACATGGTGGATTTACAACAGCTAAAAGGGGTCATTTTGCATGAAAGATATATATAATTCCTCTTATTTGCATTAGAACTCCCAATGCCGTTGAACATTCTGGGCATTTGTGATACTATCACCCTTTCATCTTATGAGTAGATTAATTTTAATGACACAATAAATAAATTAATCTGATTACACATACACACACATTAATATTAAGAAACTCTATTATAGTGTATCATTCCTGGGTCGGAATTACAGAGCACTGTCACACAAAGGTAAGAAAAATATACCAACATGAACTAAAACTGAATAAGAAACCAAAGTTGCATGTATAAGGTACTCTGTAGGTACGATCAACACGCATATTTACACATACAAATCAAGCCAACTTATTAAACATATTAGTATAAAAGGTCGGAAGGAATTAGTTCAAAACATATATACAATAATAGGCTGTGCCAATGCGTTTTACTTTCTTTAATCGTCACATTGTCAAAGTAGCACCATAACTCCAAAAACATATTTAACACATGTAAAGGTGAATGGGAAATTCAGGAGTTATCTTGTTCAAACTGACCCAAATAGAACTTTCCATCAATATTCTTATCTACTTCAACCCTAAACTTCACTTCCATAATTCCCCTCCTTAGCTTCAGTAGCAGATCAAATTTGGCATGTTCTTCAAGGACCTGCATTTAACCAAAGGCAAATTCCTTCAGAAATAAACCCGATTTCTGGATTTTAAAAACAGCACTTAACCATACATGTTCCTTCAGTCAAAAACCAAACGTCTAAGAACTCTGTCCTGGCTGCATATATATGAAGAAATCAAGAGGAGACAAAATAGCAACCTTGGCCTTAGCTAGAAGAATCTCTAGAAGTTCATAGGGTGACAACGAGTTGGACCTCTGCTGGATGGAATTAACAGCATGATTTGCTGCATCTTGAACCTCGGGATCATGAGTTGGCACTGTTCGCCATCCTGGTCCATGGCCATCTGAATGATTTATGGAGAGGTCTAAGTTAAACACTAATTTAGAAAACAATGACAGAAAATGACTCCAGAGGTCGCCAGTACAAGCTCTTATACAGAGATGATACAGGGGCAGGGCACAACAGGAGAATATGTTTTCAATAGATAAGAGCGGGGAGGCCTTGGTCCTAGACTCCTAGTGGGGAAGAAAAGAAGCTTGGATGATTACAGTGCTTTTTTATATCCTCGTAATATGGTTCACCGCAAAAGTAACTTATTTATATTCTTAAAAAAATGGTATAACTTTAGTTCCTACGGTTGGAACAGAAAACACGAAACACAGAATTTTAGATTGTGAATCACAAATCCCCTAGTCCAAACTAAGTCGCTATCTTTGGTTTTCCTTCAACTCTTGACAGATATTCCACAAGTGCTTATAAAAGTGAGAGAACTTCCACACTTCTCACAATCGGATTGTGCCCTATACTCAATCTATATTTTGCATAATCTATTAGACTATCATAATCTTCCTCATTTGGCTAAAAATGGTCGTGGTGGTGGTGTTGGGGTTGAGAGAGAGAGAGAGAGTTAAGTGCAACACCATCAACTTAGGGGAATTGGAGTTATTGGACATACCAATACCTAGGTCATGCACTGTCACTGTGCCTATTATAGATACTTTACAGATACTTACAGAGCTTAAGGGGGGAGGAATAAACACCCAGTAAGAGAAACACAGGAACTTAGGAATAGGTTGAAGTAGTAATTACCACGTTTAGCACCCATGTCTGATTGGGTAAAGAGAGGGGCATCATGGGCATGCTTAAATTCCTGCAACTGCATGAAGTTCATCCATGGCTTCACCCAGACTTTAGCTTCGTATATCGTCTTCTTACCAGCATCAATCACTTCCAGAGTCAGATGGTATATCTTACCGGAAACCACCTGCTCTTTGGCCTTCAAAACCCTTGCAAACTCAAGAAGGGTATTCTGCACATGAACGTAAAGGATGGCAGAAAAATTCTTAATTAGATGAACTCTCCTATTTAAATTACAGTAAAATTAATATATAATTTTTTTCATAAGTCAATAGATAATTTTAAGGACCTTATTCGATAAATCTCCAATTTTTTTTCATGTTTTTTAGAAAGCATATTGAGCGGTTGATCACATGGGTGTATGGGAAAACAGCAATAACATATGGGAAACAGAGGAAACACCCACTAAATCTGACGGCACAAACAAAACCTAGACAAGAAATTAGAGGCACGAGAGAAAGAAATCAAATAAGAAGGGGAAATGAAAGGGGAGAGAAGACAGACCTCTTTCTTGTTGTGCTCTAGGACGGCGAAGCGTGCGAGGCTGTCGATCTCGGCGCTATTCTGAGAACCCTTGCAGTCGTGAACCCCTCCAAGGTTCATCTTTATGAGTTGGTCGTCTCCAAAGCAGTGCCCTAATTCACAGACCCCAGAAAGCACCACCAAAAGGCTCAGCAACACAGCCACAGAGAACCTAATAATCGTCAGCTTCATCGTCGTAATGTTTGAATGTGATGGTAGATGATAAATCTGATTCTGCGCCCTCCAAAGCGCTTTGCTTTCCACCCCCAAACGAGAGAAAAAAATCTCTAAAAGATGTCGGTCTCGGGTAGCGTCGCGGGATACAAGGAGAGTCCTTGGAACGAAAACACGTTAGTTTGGTGACTCCGACTTCAAGGCTTCTTGGTCGTTAAGGAAAGCAAGGAAGACTGGAAAGGTCCTTCGGGCGGGTTTGAAGTTGAGAATGACAATTGACAAAGAACATTCGGAGTCGGGTCAGATTGTCATAACCTTAAAACTACGGCTCACTAGAGACCCCTTACGATCCGTTTAAGTTCGGCCCAATCTTTAATAGTTCTCCCTCTCAAACCCAAAACGGGTTTTGAAATTGTTTTCGACTAATCCCACGATTAATAGTTTGTAGATAGAACAAAGATTCCTCTAAAAATAATCTATGATCTTGATAATGACAACAGCTGGATCATGTACCTATTAAAAAACGAATTTATATACTATACATATATATATTAAACTATCGTACGTTTGTCAGCCAATAGAAATGACGAATTAAACAATTTAAATTAAATTCTCTGCTGTAAAAAATAATAAAAACCTCTAATATTATTTTGTTTCAAAAACCACATTTTTTTGGTGGGGTAGGAGGAAATCCATCATATCGATATATATATAATTATATAATATGGCCCACCAAATAATTAATTAAGCATCTTAATTAATTCTTTGAGAAGATAATTTAAATGTAGACATGATCAACAAAAGCAATGCATGCATGCAGCAACTATGACATAGCATCAGATCATGTGCAACTTCTATATATATATATATATATAAGAAGAATAGATTCTGGCTCAGAATTTATAATTAGCAAATATCAGATTATAAATATAAAGTATAGATCAGGTGGTAGGAGGTATATATAAATACAATGGCTGAATCCACTACAAGATCAAATACCGGATTTTTCCAATGAGTTTTGTGCCAAACAGCAGCATTTTTGTGCGGAAAACCTGATTCCCACAAAATTTCTTCATGGAATTAATATAACTCGCCAGAAAAAGTATTATAGCCTACAAATGATTTAAGTCGTGGCCCATACCTATATTTTTCTACGTACATCATATCTTGCGGCATAGCCTACTAAGCTCACTGTAAAAGCATGTTTACTTTCGTTTATACTCGTGGAAATAGGATCAATTACCACATGAGGTTCTCGTAGGTATTAGTATTACCCACTAGAGTATTTGGCGAAAAAAATTCTTAATTCCTTCCACCAGCTTGCTTCATCAGCATATTGGCTGAACCTTTCCATACTGAGGCTTCCGTAGGACATAAGTAATTGCCATGATTGCAGCCTGTAGGTAATAGTTTTGTCATAAAAATGATTTAGTTTTGTCCCACAAACATATGTATCCGTCGGAAATAATTAATTTCAATGAAATTATCCCGTAGGAAATATGGATCCCTACTGCAAAACTATTTACCTTTTCTTCCTCGAGCACTTCCGTCGATATGAAGTAGTTAATGTCGATGAAGGGATCTTGTAGGAAATAGTTTTCGTGGTTGAGTTTAGCTACCATTTTTCACCTACAAACACTAGTTTATGGAGAAAAGTTATTTTTTTATCACTAATATCGTACGTAAACAATAGTATTGATTTGTGACATTTCTCACAAATTACAAGCTAATGAATACTTTTTCCGCATTCTTATATCAATGCAATCAAGCTTTGCATTTTCACTGAAGACGTACAGCAATATTAATCAATTCAAACACTCACGTTCATATATATAAAAGACATAATTTGATAAAATCTTATCACCTAGGTATCAAATTTTAGAGTTATATAACATACTGCAATAAACAGTACTCGTAGCCATATAACATATATAATTATATATCAATATGTTATAACATTCCAATATGTCCCAGTACTGTTCAATTAAGGCCATGGAAATACATGATTAATGTTTGCTGAGTGGGAATGACAAGAGGGTCATCAGTATGCATATCCATACTTTATTGTTTATAAGCCATATGCGACTAAGTACTACTATATATGTAGATACAACTTGGCTCCAAATTAAACACATAGCTTCACTGAATTCATGATGTACTTCAGCTACTTTTGATCTGCCCAGGAGACCACTATATATCCTCTTCATCCAGACATTTGCCAGTTGATATAGACCTAAAAAGATAGCACATAGATGTTAGCCCATGAAAGCAAGGTGTGCCTCAACAGTAGTAGCCTTACGATACAAGAAATCAATTAAAATATATGATGTCCACGGATTTCCTGACATAAATCTCCAAGTTATATAACTGTTCATTTAAAAGAGATCAAACTCACTGTCCGAGGTCAAATCCTCCAGCAAAGCTAAAATCAAAGAAAAAAAATATTCATCAAGGTTTAAAAGCAAAGCAAGTTACTCAAAGGGTGGCTAGAAACGATCTACAGGTAAAATCATCTCATAGTATGCTTGCATTCATTAAGTCAACCATGTATCTGCTAGGTGTTGAAGAAAAAGTCTCCCAAGCACTGAAAAGTATTGGCTAGCTCAAGCCCTATATAACATAATGGCTCAATGCTTTCTACAGTACAATCTACTAATTAACAAAAACCCACCTCAATATCAATATTCCCATTTGTTGAGAATCAGACCATGTTTTTAAACAATATGGTATACTAATATCAAGTCAAGGTTCCCAAAAGTGATAAGTCCAACAATGTGGACCACAATGTGGACATTAATAGATCATTTAGTTTATTTGAGCCAATCCTTAGCAAACAGTACAATGTTTTGTTTATATCTAATATGTAGCATCAGATTGCATAAAAACATACCATAATGCAGTCTTGCACCAACATCAATCTCTTTTATTAAGTATGAAACGGTGTTGGGAGATATAAGCGAATACAAACCTATTTATATTATAAACAAACTAATTTGATAATAACAAGTTCCATATAGGCCCAACTTGATGAACTATGAATGCAACTAAGGTATTTTTAGCTCAAAATAGCCTATTCAGTTATTTTCAATCCATCATTTTCTCTGGACGGGACATTCCTAGGGACTGGACCGAACCGGTAGTTATTGGTCAAACCCTTTTTTTTAAATCGATTAATAAAAAAAATTATTTAAAATACTAAATTAAAATTAAGTGACTTCTTAAATAAAAATTATATAATAAATTGTACAATTATTAATATATACTAGTACTATATATTATAGTTATACATTAAAGAACATAATAATACATTAATCTAAATATATATAGTTATAGACTTAGTACCAATACTATAATTAATAACTATACTAATAGTATTACTAATACACGATATGTTAGTAATAAATTGGTAATACTATATTAAATATGAAAAATATGGTTGTAAGCGAATTTGCGTACCAATACGCGCATTCATCCAACGTAATTGGTCAGAAAGTCAGACTTTAATGAAAATGATACCAATTGAAATTTTGAATATGAAGGCAGCAGTATTAGTATGTAGATCGGTACGCGAATTCGCTTGTAAATAGAAAAACTATATTAAATAATACTCTATGTTGTTATAGTGATTTAATACTAACATATTAAGGTAACTATACTAATATTATTATAAATTTATACATATATTATAATTTATACTATAACTCTTATAATATATTAATATATTAATATATACTAGTACTATATATTATAGTTATACATTAAAGAATATAATATTTATGTAATATTGTGATATATTAATAATTAATTATATATAATTATTTCTATAAATAATATATATAAATAATATTTTTTTTCCAAACTGAATGAATTTCAGTTTGGTCCAAAAATGACCGGTCCAGTCGGTTTTTCCTATCTGGATTGGCCGAATCTCACCCGTATGATACAACACAGTTGAGTTCCATCAAGCCCAATTTATCCTTGTTGGAACTCTTGTGAATGCAGCTACCTACATGCATGCTAGGTAAAAAAATTAAATAAACCCTACAAACCATCCTTATAAGATAGGAGAAGATACTCACATCATGATCACAACCACCGTTACCTGAACCATACCAACACCAAACTATTGTAGCTACTTCCATGAACATACGAAGTTATATATTCCCAACACAAAATATATCCTATACAACCACCTGCCACTGTTCCTATTCTAACAACCTCAACACTTCCCACACATCACATCAAAACAATTGGTATCAATTTAATACATGAGTGTCATCCTTTAATAGCTACCTACCTCCTTCTATAGTACTAGGTATGGAAATTAATATTTAATGAGTTAGAAAAAATAAATAAAAGAAAAGAGAAAAATATTGTCTATTCGTTGAGCGTTTCGGTGGCCTCCCTATGTGAGAGTAGCACCTTCCTTCTCTTTCAAAATTGCTTCTCCCACGGAAAGTAGTTGTCGATGGTGACCACCGACTTTGGGATTTTACTTTTTTATTTTTATTTTTTGACTTAATAGTTAAGTAAATATTTTTTAATGAATTTATGATTTTTATTTTTTTTAAAAAAATTATTTAATGAGTTTAAAAAAATATTTGAAAAAATAAACAAACAAACAAAAAAAGAGAAAAAAATTTCGTCTCTTTGGTGGGTTCCCTTTGTGGGAGTAGCACCGTCCATTGCCTTTTTGTTTCAGTTTCTGCATGCATGTGGAATTATGTAATCTGGCTTTGTTTGGTGCTGCATTCATTACTCATGAAGACATATTCATGCAGACCTTCATTAAATGACCATATATATTAATTGATAATGGCATCATGAGCAAGTTTAATTAATTAATTAATACGTATAAGTAAAAAGTAATGGATAATGATCGAACATGAACTTTATATGATCAGCATGATCATGATCAGTGTCAAATTACATGTGCAACGTCGTCCTTGTAGAAGAAGAAGCTAGATAGATGAAACTCTGGCTCATAATAAATGACATGTCATATAAGCAATTATCTGCGTATATAAGTACTGCATAAACTACGTACAGAGAAATTAATAGAGAACGTGGTAGCTAGCTAGTACTGCATTGTGATGACATAGCAGATCCTGAGAATTATGAGACGAGTATAACATATAGAGATTATTATTGGTGGACGATAAGATTGAACTATGAAAAATTTTTCACAATCTCGTACTATTCACACACACTCCACACTCCATATTTTTTTTTAATTTTTATTATTTTATCTTTTATCAAATATTTAATATATAAATAATAAATAAAAGAATTTAATTAATTTAAAAAGAATAAATTCAAAAAAATATTAAAAAAATAAAAAAAAATGAAGTGTGGAGTGTTGGGAGGTTGTGTAGCATTCCTCTTGAACATATATTTACTGTTCATTCCCTGTGAATCTTTTAAGTGGAATTAAATATATGTCATAAATATTATAAAATTCATTTTATTTATATATCTACCTTCTGGCTGGCTAGTCCAAACCTTATAATTCAGCCAACGGTAGCTTTAAAAGACCATTCCAATTAATAGTAACTCAAATACATTGTGTAAGGCTCATGTATGATCTATTGCTCAATGCATGCAGCGCAAGAATTGGGATCTGCTTAATTCCATCTATATATATCCCTCTCTCTTTCCCAGAACTCGTAACTTTTTCTTGCTTCACGCACAATCATGATAATGTCGGGCTGTCAGCAGAAGATCTTCTCAGCCACGTTAGCGACCCCGGAGAATATTCAAGGAGTTACACCAGATCAAACTCCCTGCACTGAGCCGGAATATAATTGTGATCTGAAGCTTCCTAATATTGTTCAGGGAGATCATGGTTCTAATCCGGCACCGAATCTATTATACTGCTTGAACGCTACACAGTCGCTAGGATCTTCAAGCGAGGCAGCACGCGTAAACGAGCCGGCGATGAAGCGGATCTTCTCTTGCAAGTACTGCAACAAAAAGTTCTCCAACCCACAAGCGCTGGGTGGCCACCAAAACGCCCACAAACATGAGCGAGCTGCAACGAAGAAAAACAACGGGATATATGTTCCACTTCTTCCCGCTTTTGAACAGTACTCGAATCATCATCCTCTGTCCAACCATCTTTAATTGGCTATGGCTGCTGCAACGGTACCTTTGCATGGATCAATGATCAGCGAAACTGGCCTAGGGATTCAGCCATATTCAACCATGATTCATAAGCCGTACCACATAATAAGTAACAGTACTTGGCTCCATGGGTGGAAAAGGCTGGCCAATATCACGGGCTCTCAAGCTGCAATTATGGATGATCGATCGCGGTACTACCTACAAGCCAGTACTCACTCACTACATCATCATGACTTGGCCAGAAGCGGTGAATTCCGACAGTTGGACATGACTGTCTTCAACATTAGTAGTACTAATGCGACGTTTAATGGCCGCGTAGTGCCTAGAGGCCCCCGTACTGTTTTTCTAACAACGTCGCTACCTTTCTATGACAGGAGTGACAGTAGCAGTTACCGTGAGTACTGCAGCAGTTCTAATTCACATAATCCGCAGCGTGAAACTACTCCAGATCAGGCAGAGGCAGAGGTGCTCAACTTGTCCCTAAAGCTATAATCGATTTATGAATGATTTCTTTCCTACCAACTTCTTTTATAGCTAGGCTAATTAATGCAGTAGTAATGATCTAAAGTTTTAGGCATGATTGTATTTTCTTCAATAGAATGTGGTGCTTTTAATTTCTAGAATTAATCCTGTTCTAATTTTCTAATTTATAAGTTTCTAAATTCCAATAATTAGTCCCTGGCCTATGTTGTACTGCAGTCGTATACAAAATATAAATTAGTCCCTGGCCTATGTTGTACTAATTAGTCCCTTTCCTATGTTGTACTGCAGTCGTATACAAAACATAAATTAGTCCCTGGCCTATGTTGTACTGCAGTCCTATACAAAATTTTATATCGTTTTTTTTTTTTGGTTTAAACGAGATGGTTGGGCTAGGCTCTGCAAACACATGTGCCTATCATCACGTGTAAAATAGCGATGATGTTAATCTGGTGGAAAAACACTAAATTCTGACGTTAAAAGTTTTAAGCCACGAAGAATATTAATTATTGGATTCTTTTTCCCGTTACAAGAAAATGGTGGCATTAAATGGTGAAATTCATGAGAAAAAATATTATTGTCAATAAAGTATTTGTCACCACTGTGATCTCATGATAAATGACATGTTTCGCTCCCACGGATTGCTCTGGTGACAAAATCACCACTAATTGTCACGATATTGTGTCGTGGAACAATAACTCGTGTCAATAAGCTGCTTTTGTTGTTGTACAACTTAAGAAATGAAATTTTATGAAAGTAAGGGTATTAGTAGCGTAGTCATTATTTGATTAAATTTTAATTAAAAAATTCACTTTTTAAAAAAAAATTAGGTAACTACTTTTCAACAACATCCAATAACAAATTCTTTGAATCTATCATTATTCTATTAAAATATAGATTTTGACCTTTTAATTTATTTTAATTCTAATGGTAATTGGAATATAATAAATAAAAAAATATTTACCAAGATTCCTATATTTTGTCGTTGCAAAGTATATAAACATTTATAGAAAAAAATAATAATTTCAAAAGTATATATATGTGTCAAGTTAGGCGAACTATAATTTTTGTTTTACGTTCTTTGGTACACAATTATTCTATAAAAAAGATAAACAAAATCCTTGGTCTGATTGACTTCTTTGTGCTATTTTACTGGTCATTATATTCCATTAACAGTTCCTCTTGGGAACGGTCAGGTTGGTTTTGGGCGTTTAACAACCCCTAATCAAATTATCAAAGGGACGCCACATCAACAAGTCTACACTAAACAACATAAAATCAAAACACCCGATAATTTCAAAATTTCTGCGTTGTCTTTCTTCATTGCCTGTCACTCAACATTCACATCGTTCCCTCTGAGTCCACAGCCGTGAAGTTTCATCGTCGTCCACAGTAATGTGTTTGCCTTAGCAATGTCCATCGCCACCGTCCCCTCAATAGTGTCCATCACCATCGTACCCAAACATGCATCATAGTAATCACAAACCCATTTCAGATAATCATTTACTTTCAACAAAAAACCAATGCTTTGGCTTTTATGGAGTTAGATTTTTACAGAAACCAACTCAGATCATAGACCCAAACATGCATCAAATAATCACAAATCCAATTTAGATCACCATTTGTTTTGAACAAAAAACCAGAGCATAAAAAAATCCATTATCACAAATTCAATTCATAAGAAAAAACATCACCATTGGTGATATGCACCCGCGAGAATGAAATCCCTTAAACTCACAATCAATTTGAAGACTCACTCAAGAAAGCCAAAATCAAGTCAATAGAAAATCTAGACCCGTTGAGAAACTCGTTTCAAGAATCTAGATTATCTGAAAATCTAGATCTGTTGAAGAATCTGTCTCAAGAACCTAAATTATAAGGATGAACATCACAAAAGTTGTGATTTGTTTTTGATAAGTTCAAAATTTTATTCAAGAATAAGAGGGGATAAACTCAACTCACAATGAATAAAATTCATCAAATTTCATAAACGTCTTAAAATGAGGTTACAAAGAGTATTTAAATCAAATTCCAACTAAAATCCTAAGCCAAAATAAAGCCCCTTCCTTCCAAAAATACCTCTGGCCGAATATTCAACCCAAAAGAAACCCTATGGCTGGCACCCCCGCTGGTGCATATTATAAAACCCTAGTTGCTAAAATAACTTTTCCAATAAGCCCTTAGCCAAAAATATAAGGTCTTCCCAAAAACTTTAGTTCATAAAAAATAAGACATGTGGGTCAAGCATCCTCAAACTCAATTATTCTAAACTAATAAAATAAATACTTTAAATGAATCAAGCAAATTGAAAGCTTTCAATAACAATAGCCTCAAACAATAACTCTAAGTCATGTCTTCCTTAGTTTGTATCATGTGAATTAAAACTGGACCTCCTTTTCTCAAACCCATCTTGAGTGTTTGGCTCTTACTAACTTCTTTCCAAGTGAATTGCACTAATCATTGTGTTGATTTCTTAATCTTTTTAGCTCTTGATTTTGTAATTTGCCCATATGGAGCTTGTAAATAATCTTTAAGACTAGGTTCATCTTGGTACCCATCATGGCCTTCATGACTGGTGGCCAGTCGTTGGCTAAGAGGGTGAAGAGTTGAGTCGCATCTCGGCTAAGAGGTTGTGGGTTTCCGTGGAGAGATTGGGTGCCTTAAGTATAAGAAATTGTGGGTTTCTGTCGAGAGAGGGGGAGGGTCAACGCCGATGTGAGGGTAGGAATCGGACAACGCCAATGGCAATGGCGAGGGGAGGGCTTGGTTGCGAGAGGTGGGGGAGGAGGGTTGCAGGTGAGGGGGGTTCACCTCAGAGTGGGGGTTGGGGGGGGTCCCCGGGTGAGGGGTTTAGCTCTAGAGGGGTTGAGGGGTGGGCTTGACGCCAGTGCAAGGTGGTTGTGAGAGAGATTAGTCTGTGGTGCAGTTACAGTATTGATAAAATGGGACCCATACATGACATTTTCTCATTGAAGGGTTGTTATTTGAAAAAGAATAGAAGGACCAGTTTGAAAATTTTCTCTTCTATTAATTAAAATATTATCCAACGACTCCCCAATCTTAAGTGGGAACGTGGTCTTTCAGGAGCACACGAGTCTCTCAAGTGGAAAGAATATTTTATGGTAAAAAAATTAATTGGCTAACAACTTGGGCTGGTTTGACTAGATTTAGCCAGTCAAAATCATGGAAATTAAAATTACTGTAGATGTGTTGAGTTTGATGTGGGTGCATTTTAAGCAAGCTAGTTAAATTTTGGCTAGATTTTGACTATTCCTAGCTCAATACTAATGCTCTAAAGCCACCACACTCAATTTCATGTAATACATTATATTTATTTTTCAATAAAAGTAATTTTACAATCAGACATATAACAATATCAAGTCTCATCAATTTATAAATTTAATTTTGTGAAATCTTTTCGTGACTAAAATATTTCTTTACATAGAGAACTAATTCTCAAACATCATCAAACTTTAGAACCATTGACTGTTTATGTTAGTTACTGAAAAAATCTCATGGAACGGGACTTAACTCATTTTGTGTCACCGGCCTTAACACAAGCATGTCTTTAGAAACCACACGAATCGTGGTGTTAACGCAAATTAATTCGTCTCTAGGCAACTCAATTGCTTGAGTTCTGTCGAATGAATGAAAGCTTTAACAAAGAAAAAAGCTTTTTGTAGTGCATTTTTAAAAGAACATTTGAAGTACTTGAGGAAAAATATCCTTCCGCTTTCATCAAGCAGCTCGTTCGGGCCTGCTCATGCAAGTGGTAAAAGACCGTAGTAATGGGTCTCGCATGAGTTAAAAGAGGCACAAAGTAGCTGATTATTCTGAATGGGCCTAGCTCTCCCTCATCAAATCCATTTTCAAAAACCATCTTGGTCTCGAGATATGATATTATAACCTGAAAAATATTTCATTAGTCATGTTATCTCTAATTAAGATGTATTTCAGAAAAATTCTAATACAAACAAACTGGTTAGTAATTTTTTATCTAAAAAATAATAATTATAGATTTCAAATATTTTTTTTTACACTTATATTTAAATATAATAATGTGTTGCATTAGTCTGTCAAAACTTAAAAGGTTTTCCAATTTATATAAAAATAATGATATATATACAAGTCCAAAATGTACAAATCTCGAGCATGCCTTTCATCTTGAGAATATTACAACCGCAAAGAAATCCCACAAAATAAACTTATAAATTGACATGACTCTATATGATATGTTAGATTTACTTTACAATAAAAGTAACTTTACACTTTAACATATTACATTAAATCACGTCAGTTTGTAAGTTTATTTTTGTGATATTTCTTTGCGGATAAAACAACTCTTTTATAAAAAGTAGACATCACCATGAGAAGAAGTGAAAATTTTACTTTTTTATAATAGGGTTACTTTTTTTTATCTCAGACTTGCCCAAAATTTATATATTTAGATCTTGTCCCAAGCCTTCCTCATGTATACGTAGACGGGAATTCTTTTGGGATGGAAAAATGAATGAACTAATTTCTTGTTCAGTGCACGCACACACTTATCAAGCAATTTGATAATCGAATTCAGAAGCATTGATTTCTATGAATACTTCAAATAAATTTTCAATATTAAAAATTAAAGCACCATATGCTGTTACAAAAAGGAAGCCATCCCTGTCACCATTGCAAGGGAAAACAGAGTGGAGAAAAACAAGCCAGAGAAAACTATGAAAAGCCGCGTACACAACAGTAATCTAACATAATTAACAAATTCTTAAGATGTAATGCCTTGTTGATATTAAGGATGAAAGGCTGCAGAATCATACGAAACTGTATTCCTTAACTACTAAAAACCTGAATTTTCAAAGGTAAGGCTGTCGATGAATTCACAAAACCAAAACAATTTTCTTGACCAATATCCTACTCTAAACCATCTTTTTTTTTTTAATATCCGTGGATGTCCGAAACAGCTTGTGTGCACCTAAACCATCTTTGAGTCTTTGTTATCTAACATTGGCCGGATGGCGCACATGACACTCAAATGTCCAATTCCTAGGTAGGTTTTCCAAACATTTTCCCACAGGTTTATATAAGTAACCATACTTCCATTTTCAATTCAAAATGTAGTTCAGGGTCTTCAGACCATCGCTCTTCGTATGCAACAATACGATAGACTGTTTGCTTACCTCAATGGCCAACAGTTCCCAAACCACCCCCCGGGGGTAATGGCTCGATGACATCAAGCCCATTGGACGTGTGATTCTGATGAACATCAGACCAGTTAGAGGACCCTCAAATCCTTGGATTAATAGGATTTCATGACCGAACTTATTTGTAGTACTAGCTAGAGGGTTGATTCATGAAACAGCCATTATAATCCCACATAATAAGCAGATTTTAGCTTTGTAGTAACCAAGGATTTGAGACTAGCCACTTCCACTACCACAATTCTAGATGCCATGGTACCGTCACCACCCCTAAATTCATGGACATCCAAAACAATGATCACTGTAGCTGCTAAACCGCAACTCCAAACGAGAAAATGACGAGGCACCTGCACTAATAGCATGGCAAATGAGAGTGTGTAGCAACCCATGTCTGCCCATAGACAGCTACAAGTATAGCAACTCACTAATTAAACTAACTAGATCTCCCCATATCAAAGTTTTGTTTTTTGTACAGAATTCCGGAGGCTGTTCAATTGCATACAACATGTCTTTTACCAAGTTAAAACACTTCAAAAGCTGTACCAAATTCTTAAACTAAATCCTGATTTGAAAAGGGCAATAGAAAACCACAAATATTGCCTAGAAGTTTCCAAATGCGAGAAAAATGTCAAGGGACAGTCATCATCATCATCACATGATAAACAGAACTCAACAACGTTACAACACCATCATGCATGCTAAAAACATATGTAAATGATAAAGGACCCAATATATAATTTCACGTGCGACAGAAAATGGCAATTATCATCGAACCAGTCCAAACCCAACCAAACATACGCACACGGACACTCACACAAAAGCATCCCAAATCTTCTGCAAAAGCCTGTCCAACAAAAAAAACCCACCGACAGCCACATCTAAAAATTTTAAATGAACCCTAAGCCGCTGCATTCAAAAGCCGCCCAATCTCAAAAGATAGAAAGGCATCAAGACAAGCATACTGAATCTGAGCACGAGTGAGCCACTCATTGTCCCAGCGACTCATCGTAATGTTCCTCGGCTTCTCAATCTGCTTTCCAAGCACCTCCCTAGCCAATTGCTTCAACCCAGCATTCCTCAGTTGCATCGACCCCAACTCCTCCACGGCCAGGAGCCGAAGATCAACCACACAGGCTACTTCCAGCTCATAATCGTCAAGTAGCTTTTCGACGTCGCTCTCAATCCCAACGCCCACAAACGTGAAATTCGTTTGGCCCAGAAAATCAACCAGAGATTCAGGAATGTAGGTGGCGTGGATGAGTTGGAAGATGAGGCAGCGGCGGCCCACGCAAAGTTGCAGAGTGGCGACAGGGTTCTGGACGTGGCGATTGAAGCTGGGGCGCCACTCAAGGTCAAGTCCGACGATGAGATGGTTAAGGCGTCGGCGATGGATACGGTAGATATCGAAAATCCAGGAGTCGACCACGGAAGGGGAGCTAGTGACGAGGGTTTGGATTCGGTAAGAGTCGAAGGACACATCGTAAAGGTTGTGGGTGTCGAAGGGTAGTTCGTGATCGAAAATACTGATTGCCATGGCAAACGAATTTGCAGATAGCAATGGAGAGAGAGAGGGGGGGGGGGGGGCGGGGGGGGGAGATGAAGCACTCAAGAAAGGAAATAAAAGCAAGAAAGAAAGAAAGGAAGGAAGGAGAATGGAAGGAAGGAAAGCGACAGCTAGGCGTTTGGGGCACAAAAATCGTACGATATATCAGTCTTCAATTTCATAAAGGAAAGTCTTCGTCAATAAGCTTCTTTGGTTTCTTCCCGCGCAAGGATAATGATGGGCCTCGTTAATGTCGAACAGTCACAGACAGACAACTTCCTTGACCCTTCCCTCCCGGTCCAAAGGCTCTGTTTAGGTTCGGTTTGATAATTGGAAATATGAGGTGAGGATTTTAAATTTTAAAATGAAATATTAAAATATTATATTTTAATATAATTATTATTTTAAATTTTAAAAAAATTAATAAAAATTAAATTATTTATTATATTTTATATAAAAATTTGTAAAAATTATAATGATAAGATAAAAATTTTATGTGGCCCAACCGAACCTAATCTCTCTGTCTAACCCAAACAAATTTTTCATTTTTAAGTGTTACAAATTTTTTCTTTCTAAGCGTTAAGATAAGGTGAGATTGAAAATTAAAAATTAAATAAAGTATTATTAAAATATTTTTTTAATATTAATTTTATTTTTTAATTTGAAAAAATTGAATTTTTTATTTTATTTCATGTAAAAATTAAAAAAATATAATTATAAGATGATATAAGATGAAATAAAATAAAATAAAAATAATTATGAAAACAAAAAAGAGTCTCCCGAGCCCTCACTTCAAAAATAACTAAAGTCTATACACGATAGGGAGGTGCTAGTAGCCGTCCAACACTTACAGTTGGTCATACCGCTAGCACAATTATAGTAGTTTATTTTTTCATTATTTTTTTAACATTCTTAATTATTAAAAAAATAAAAATTATATAATTTCAACAATAATCACTTTATTAACCATTAAGTAAAAAAAATAAATTAAAAAAATTAAATATATGAGCAATAATATTGAGGGACTACACTAACATTTTTCTTACACGATAATGTTTTGTCACCCCAACCTAGTGACGCACAATTTTGTTGAAACCGAAACTACTTCTATTATTATAAAGTCCATGGACCCGCTTGAATTGGTTCATCAAACAATTTTAATTCCGGTTATGCTTTACTATGAAGATTAGAACTTTTAACTCTTCACCCCGAGTTTCATACATTTTCCCCATTATAAAATCCAACTACTTAAGGTTCATGACCTCTTTCTCCAACCATGCAAAGATATCGATGGTTTTCATGAATAACATATAAACATATTAAGATTAGTGTCAATGAATTGAAAAAATTAAAAAAAAAAATCGTAAGTTGATACGTAGAATTCACATAATAAAGTATTTATATGACATAATTTAATTTTAAAGATAGATCTTAAAATTTAAATATTACAAATCAAATTTTATTATTTAAGTAATGTGTATGATGTATTTTACAGACCGGATTGAGAATAAAAATCAAGGTATCGATATTGATGTTCAAGTTTATCTGTTATATATTGACTCATATTTCGTATTTAAATTCAGTAACGTCATATGTATATAAATTAATTATAAATTTTAATTGGGCAATTATGAGGATGTAGAAGATATAATAATGAAAATACCAAAACATGGATGTAGGGACTGGCAAGGATATTTTCGTAATTTCGATGTCGCCACGTTAAGTGGCTGCCCCGAAGCAGAGTAATATTTCTTTGGTACATTCCGCTGCGTGCGTGCCCCCCCAAAATGGCTGAGAACACCAACACTGACCAACAAGTCTCCACACTCCGACACCCAGAACCTTTGGAGGCACCAGACTCCGGGCACGACCCACCACCGATCTCCATCGCCTCCGACAGCCACGACCCTCAGAAGGAGGACCCCGACACTTCCCGACAACCCAAAAGGCGCAAGAACTCCCCCAAAGCTCTGGACAACATCCGCGAATCCGCAAATTTCAACTTCACTTTTGATACCAAATTCAACGGTTGCACTCTCCAGTTCACACCCAAATTTGGGTCCTTTAATTTGCCGGAATTGTCCGAGAAGAAAATCAAAGAAGGAACCGAACAGCAAGAACAGAAAGAAGAAGAAGAAGGCGAGGTCGACCTAATTGAGGGGAGAGAGGTTGTCAGTTTATTGAGAACTGTTGATGAGGTTAAAGGGGTTGAATGAAAGAGATGGAATTCTGGGCGTAGAGTACTTAGTTAAGTTCTACCCGTTTGATTTTCTATGTAAGATTGGCTCTGAAATTCATGGTCGTGAACGTGTTGGAATCAAACCAAAAGCTCAATTATAATGGAATCCTTCTTCCTTTTAAATTTTTATTTTTTATTTTTACTTTCTTTTTCATTCCGGGATCGGAGTGGCTTTTCTGTATTCAAGCTGGCTTGCTTAAAGAGAGGGATTTCCGAGTAAAGTTTTTATTTTTAATTTTTAATTTTGAAGTACAAGTGTGTGGGGACAAAGTCACTCACATGCACGTGCATCTCCTTTTATTTACGGAGAATGTTACTGAGAGTCGCAGGATTGCCTACCATTTTTATGGGCCCACACTGTCCACGCTTATCCTCACAGATAAAAACGATATATATAAATTTATGACCAACCCTCCATCAAGCTTCCCATTTCCACATCTTTATCAACGTGGATGCTTACAGTATATGGACTCCATCATTCAAAAAACAGAGCGAAAGAATAACAAAATTTCAACGCGAAAATAAATACTTCTCTCTCTTTACTTTTTCTATTGATAAGGTACTTTGTGATGGGTGCAGTTGAGTGTCAAAGTTAATACGAGGAATAGGGTGAGGCAGCGGATTCCTTGGTCCAATGGCCACGTATTGCATGTGTCTTTTTCGACTTCTCTTTGACCAAGGCCGCCCTTTATTTTAATTAACCGAGGCTGCGGGTCAATTTAAGCTTCTCAGATTACAAACGAAAGAGAGAAATATCTGCCTGCAGCAATCAGAACCTGCATCACATTCTGGCAAATCGAAGGCTTCAGGATCAGTAACATCAAACACTTTTTTTTTCTCTCCCTTTAATGTAATTATAAATGCATAAGTTTTCCATTGCTTAAGTTTAACGAGAAAGATTTTATCATTACCGTCAGCAATCTCCAAAACTGTAACTTTTATTGCTTATCAATAGATCCTTTTTTCCTTTGCAGATAACGCAACCTCAAAGCCAAGATACTCTGTATTTTTGTTCCCCAGTCCCCCATCCCTTCTTTTCATACACTGATCTTGCTAATAAATTAATAATTTCATGTATGCATTTTCTCTCCTCTTTTTTTCTTTCTTGTCTAGATTAATCACCGGATTATATTTAGAGTAATGCTACTCATCATCTTAATTTTCCTCATCTTATGATGTGAGATTAAATGATTTGAGATTATTTATTATATTTCACTTGTGAACTTATCATTTAATGACATATCATATAATGATGAGAATTATGATGATGAATAGATTTTTTCTTATATTTAAGATAGACCCAAATAACGACATCATGATACCCCCTTCAAAAGGCATCATAACTGCATGACAAATGGAGTATCTGTGTAGCTAGCTAGGTATGTATATAGAAAAATACTTTAGCCACAAATAGATTACATAAAAGTAATCCCACAAATTGTGAGATAATGTGGTTCATTAGATTATAAAACTAATTTTATTGTAAAATAGATCTAACAGATTACATAAAATCACGTTAATTTGTAAGATTACTTTGGTATATTAATATCTTTGTAGTTATAGCAATACTCATTTTTTAATGTGGATATCAATATATTTACTCACTATTTTCAAAAGAAGTGCGTGACGGTTGCACTTTATAACTGTAATATCATATATATATATATATATAGAGTTATATATTCTACATATAGTCACTTTTGTATACTCTATGTGCACTCTGCTGATATAATTGAAAAAAATAATTATTTATATTAAAAAAATGATACAACCAATTCCATTAATAGAATATACAAAAAATAAATAAAAATAACTGTACATAAAATTTTTGATATATATATATATATACCGGCATATGTAGATATCATTCTATATGTATTGTATATAGAGTTTAAATGGATAAAGACCAATTAGAAACAATAATATATATCATACGTACTTTTATTGTCGGCCAGAAAACATTCAATTAATAATTAATATCAAACAGTTCATAAAGTACAACTCAAATAAACCCAATAAATATATATAAATCCTTCCAAAATGATGTAATATTCAAGAAGGACGTACGGGTAGTACTCTTTGTAATTAGTTTACATTTTAAAATAAGACAACATATAGATAGGGAAAGGTACGTAAAAATGGAAGGATGGCATTTCACCAAATCTCTTTTCCACTCCTCCCCTATATATATAGCATTTTATCTACAATTCTACACTAGGCAGCCTCTTGCGATAATATTATATATACATGACATGAGTTGTACGTGCAATAACGATTAGTACCATTCATATATCTGGCATCTGTTTCCTTAATTCCCTCAAAACTTGCAAGAAGTTCCTAACCTTTGATTCAAGCTCGTGCACTTTTTGCCTTCAAATACCTCGGGCAAAAGCTCCTCGAAAATCTCCAAGAACAATTCCCATTCATTTTCGCTCATGTCTTCGAAAGAAATTCCCCCCATTTGATCACTCTCGTGGTTAGGTACCGAGAAACTTATGCTCTTCATGAAACCCCCTACCTTATGATTGTCACAGCCATCGGTGTCTTCGCTACCTTGATTCTCCTTGACATCAAAGGTTTCGTGAAAATGGTCATTTTCCTCTTGTATTAATGGAGGCAATACTGCCTCAGTATTCATCGACCCTGTGGATGAAAACCTTGATATATTAAGTGGCTTAGCTACCACAGCATGGCTCTTCAAGAGTTGTGGAAGATCTAAGAAATCACTAAAACTATCTCCGTTTTCTTTGTCAAATTGAAATATTTCCTCTTCTTTTCTTGTTTCTTCTTCGCTATTATCATCATAAAGAATATTCGGCAAGCTAGCCTTGGCTTGGGCGCAGAGATTCTCGAGGATACTCAAATTTTCTTCCCCGCAGCCAAAATCCCGAGTCATCATTTCACCAATTTCGGCAAGACAAAGCCCAGTTGCTGCTGCTCGCTTCAAGAAAATAGTGCAAACCACGAGTACCCGGATAGAGGACTCTCTTATAGAAGGAAGCTCAGTCCTTAAAAGCTCGGCATCTTTAAACGGATCAAGATTAGAAATGTACTCAATTTCGTACTCGGAGAAAGGAACAGAGGCTTGAGGCCAATGCAGCCACTCAAAATATGGATCATCAAGCCATTCAGGGAGGCAAAGCCCATGGTCAATGGGGACAAGCTCAGCAACCCCAGCCGCATTGTTCTCATGCTCATGCTTCTTAACAAGTATGTTCCCAGCATGTCTATCAAGATTCAGGAGTCTGATATCGAAAACCCCAATCCGGTGAACTGATGACACTGAGAAGCCAGAAGAGCCTAACTCTCCTGCATCGTATTTGTGGTCTACAAATCGTTGGAGTGAGGCAATCTTACGTTGTGCAGCCGGAACTTTGGCTTCAACATCAACGGCGCCACAGAATGCAACGCGAGAGATTTCTACTAAAGCTGTTGGAGGAACCCCGGCAAAGCCGCCATGGTCAAGAAGATAAGCAGCCGATTCGCGAACGCCGGCTTCACCTATCCTGACTGAGCGTTTCAACCCAGGTTGGCCGAGCATCAGACCGCCAAAGCCTTTTGGATTGTTAAAAGCTAGAGGTTCTTCGTCAATTGGCTTTGCCACAGCAATATTATCGCCATTTCTGCTACGCAAGAAGTAGGCACCGCCTAACCCACTTGACACCTGCATGGGATCGACTCCAGAGGCCAGAGCTATGGCAACCTCAACCACGAGAGCACGCAGTCTAGGATCCTGACGGCCACCAACAATCTCAATCCTTGGATTTGCGTCGAACTCTTCCTCCACTGTGGTAGTTATGGAAAGGCATGGGGTGGATAAGCTTCGGTGGATGTTATCGGCTTGATCAAATGCTTGCTTTAAGGAATGGGCTAGATTTCTTTGGCTATGTTCAAGAAATTTCTGATCGAGGTGAGTGTAGGATTGGAGTCTGCATCTCTGGGATCGGCTGAAAGGCTTAAATCCATGATGTTGATCGACCGCTACGGCCATTTTGAAGAATCTCATGCAGGTGAAAATGGCAGCAGCGGATGCCAAGGGCAGCTCTTCTCAGAAGACCCCCCACCCTGAGTATTAGAGTTCCCATGCATGCATGCGTATATATTAGTCAAGTAATTAATTAATCACAATCATCTAGGATTATTAGCACGCAAACTACATATGATGATATAAGTCAGATCAATAAAGAATCTCATGCTTTTGTGCATGATTGAATCTATTTAATTTCCTACACTTTTCATTCGCTACAAAACAAGCGATAAAGAGTAATATTACTCATCATCTTAATTCTCATCATCATTTCATGATGTGGCATTAAATAAGAATATTTATTATATTTTACTTGTGAACTTATCATCTAATGTCATGCACATTATAAGATAATGAGAAGATGATAAGAAAATTTTTTCTTTTAACAATAAACATTGATGCCGCACCTTTACAAATGTTTTAACTTTAAATCCATATATATTCTAATTCCCAATAATTATTTAGGAATTAACTAGGGACAAGAAAATAAAACTAAAAAGAAAAACTGTTCCAAATTAACTGCATTCGGAATATTTATATAACTATATATATATATCCAATAAAATGCAGCAGCACAAGGAAATGGATTTTATCACTTTACCAAATTTTGGCATACACAGGGTCGACTCCCAAAAGTCTTACGCTGGGATCATTCCTTTATGCTGGGATCTATCGAACTACCGGCCAATCTTCACCCAATATTTGTTCTTGAATCCAACATCACCTGAATGTAGTCCGCGTACGAAGAAGAAAAAAAAAACAATGCTGATTAAAGACGAAAACCATATGATATATATATTTATCATGTATGTATGTAATGATGTTACGTTGAATTGAATGGAGTCATTCATATTTATATATATATTGAAAGAAGATGGATAAAAACCATACAGACGTACATGTGAGCCAATTATCCCTCAGTCGTTCGCACATAAATCGCCACGATTTTCTGAAACATAAGAATTAATAGAACGTCATGCATGCACGAGTACTAATGCTTTCATCAGAAAAGGATAAAGAAAAAAACAACAATATTAATTTTTTTTTTAAAAAGGAAAAAAAATTCTAGAAAAGCTGACCGCGTTGAAACAACCTGCAGTTTTCAAAAGAAATTATAGGTTATGAATTATATGAATTATATGGAGTTAATTGGAAAAATCAAAGAAAAGGAATCGAAGAAGAGTACATGCACGTACGTCGGTACATCGTACATGAATGCAAGCATGTGATGATCACATTTTTTTCGTATAATCCAAAGCAAACAATATGAATATATACACACAACCGACGATCAAAGAAATGAGAGAGGGGGAGAGAGAGGGAGAGAGAGAAGCATACCCTGAACACTGGTTAAGGCATTCAGGTATACGAACGAACAGCAACGGGAGCGTGACAGAACCAGACCAAATGATCAATGAACCCCAGGCCACCACCCCCAGCACTACCACTATCTAAAATTGTGTCTGCCCGCGCCCCTCCCCTGGTGCTCTCCCCTCTTAATCTCTATTTTCTATTTTTATATATGTTCCTTCGTCGTCGTAGATTTATTTTGAAATGCTAATTAACAATTGATCTCTCTCTCTCTCTCTCTCTTGACTGTGATCCCAAGGAAAAAGGTGTGGTCATCGTACGTTGTCCATCTCTTTCTGGTTCTTGGGGTTTAACCTGGGTCCTGCATGCGTGCCTCATCTCAACCGTCCATACATTAGTTTCTTCCTAAATAACGTCTACACTGTTTTTCCCGTGCTCCTATTTTCTCTCTTGCCAAACGGTTTCCTATTTCCGACATTAACGTCGCGCCATTCTTTTTTGAGTCTAATTAACTGTATTTTTGGTCGGTGATCCAATCTTTATCTGCCACCAAACGCAAAGATATGGGAACCGGAAGAGTAATACCCCACGTGGCTTAGACTGGTTGGTTTTGTTCCCTGACATCTTTTTTAGCTTTTTCTAATTTCCTTGTTTGGACCGGTTTTCCGGTGATCCGGGCCCAATCACTGCAACCTGGCAATTTGACCAAAATCATACCAGTCTTTAGTCTAGGAAGAACCCAAAATAATAAAGAAAAACCCTTTAATAACCTCACCCTTAGACCTTAATCCTAAATTGCTCCCTGTTAACAATATGATTTCCAAAATTATTTGGCAATCCGGAAGTATGGGGATTCTTGCCTCATTTCTATTTCTATTTCTATTTCTATTTCTATTTCTATTTTATTGCACCACTTATTTTAAAATCTTAAATTAATATAAAAATATCGATTTAATTATTTATATTTATTCGAACGCTCATTCTCACGTGTAAAATAATCACTTATCCCAAAAAAATTTTAAATTAATGAAAAGAGGTTGATTTAATCATTTCTATTTAGATAAACTATTTTTTTAAAAGAAAATTTAAAATTAATGGATAATGCGTCGTTAGAATGTACTAATAAATACCATAACTGTAATTAGTAGGTTACTAACTAAAATCTCCAAAAAATAGAATGAGAATCGCCAAAAGTTGGAACATTTTTGCAAATAAACAGACTTTCATTGATGAGAAAGAATACTTCCTCCAGAAACATTATTGTTACTTATTAGCATCTCCTTTATCCCATCATATTTGTTAACAATACGAATTATTGTTTGCGAGAATTTGGATGATTAAAATATGCAGGCAGCATTAATTTAGTGGACCGCCAGAGTCTCCTTTTGTGGAACGCCAGTTAACTCTGATGCCACCGGCAACTTTTCCTTCCCATTGGGAACCAGCTGTTTCTCAGTACTCGTGGCTGCAGTTTCTTCATTCACTTGAATTTCATTTCCTCCCACAGGATATGATCTTCCACTACCTCGTACGAGGTCTTTAATAGTGGTTTTGAGTTGATTGTCCTCCATCAACGATTCCAGCGTCACATGTACACCTGAGAACAACAGAATCCCAAAGAGAAATAATGAAGAAAATATCACGATATGCAATTCTAATATCTCAGGTGGAAACCGAAGCCCAGCTTGGATAAATAAGAGAATAGGTCAAGGGTGATCAGCTTAGTTTAGTCTTTAAGGGAGAATCTCGATACATACGGTATCTCCAGTAGTGCTTTGGATTTGTGGGGTCATTTATTGTTTCCTCTGCTGCAGGCCGTGTTGTGTATTCTTCTTTCAGTGCCAACAGATCCTGATCACCAAATGACACAATTTATATATATATATATATATATGCAACTGAATACACGTTTATCAATCAGTAAGACGTTTAATGCATGAATACAATCACAGGGAAGCCACAAGGATTTTTAGTATTGTGTTCCATACTGGACTTCCCGCATCGACATTGAAGTTTTGAACGCACAGTTGGAAGATATGACAGAGTGTTCTAGAACAGCATCAGAGAACTCGTTATTAACATCACCATCACAATACCTGAAGAGGGAAAATCGCCCACATTGATGGGGCTTCCACATGTTGCCTTAAGATGAAATGTGCAATATCTGGAACGCATTGACTGGGCGGCAACATGTCAGACCCAACTACACTCTTAAAGAATCGACATCTTCTTTCTTCATCTTCTTCCCACCAAGCACGGAGGGTTGAGCAGTCATGGCAGGATGGAGCACATACCTGACAAATAAGATGAAGATCCTACAACTTTAATAGGAGGTATTTCAGCAACATAACCAGATTGCGATATCCAAAATCCTGAGATTTATCAGGAAAAAGAAAAGGGGATATTAAGTTCAAAGATTTGATGTACATGGTTCACACAACAAATTCTGAAATCATCTATGCCAAAAGAAAAATTACATTAACACAAATGCAAAATATGAAATCAAATCCTGCCTCTGCCACTGCATCCTAAGAGTTCGTAATGAAAATATTTCGTGTTTTTTTTTTCTAATTTACGATTATTGTTCTAGATATTACGCCATAAGACTAGCCAAGAAAAATAAACTACTAGTATTCCATTCAAGTAGTACCCATCAGCACCCAAATATAATGGCTCAAGATTGACTAACAGTATGAAAAGATCTTACCATCATAGAGTATTGTACTGAAATTATCCCTTTTAGGAGACTCCATAAAATAATGTCATAAATGGGCACATAGTAAACTAGCAATATCACAGGATCTTACCATCAAGTAGCCGTATTGAGAAGGAACACCAAACTCCAAATCAGGTTCACTAGGCATACGTTGAATGCGCAAACCTATTAGTGCCAACTCTTGCATGACCTGCATCAAAATTAAACCGTTAGAAGACATTTTTAGTCTAACACAGTCCAAACCAGAAAGATGACTCTCCATATGAAAAGGGAAGAATCAGGAATTGCTCTATGAACATACAGGGTGGACACAAGAAGGAATAAGACCCAGATCTTCCCCGCAGGCTAACATATCTGATGCGTCAAGGAGGGCAGGCAGGGTCTTCAAAGCATTTTGCCGCCACAGACTCTCTTGCCGATGGAAATAGTAATCATTGTATAATCTTTTCAAAACATTTTTGCTGTTTCATTGAATAGTAAGTAAGCTGTTCTGTTGGTAGTTTCTCACAAGAGTTGAGAAAAGGGAAAGTAGAAATAATTCTTTTGGCCACCGAGAAAAGATAACCAACATTAATCAACTATGGATACACACAACATTTCACACACTAAAAAGAGATCTCAAGTACCTGTGATCATCCAAATCCTTAAAATTTGAAGTATCCTCAAGATTGAAACGAGGATAGAACTTCCTTGGATCCTCTGAATCTCTGATAAGAACTATATTCTGCAGGAGCAATTGAAAAGTTCAAATCTAAGACGAGGTAACTAATGGCAATTCTAAACAACCCACAGAACACTAAATACAAGTTCCCTGTATATAATCCACCTAAAATGATTAACAAACAGTTCATGAGTTGAGATTAAAAAAAAAAAAATAGTTCTCTTTGAAATTACCCGAAGAAGATCAAAAAGATCATGCCGAGTCTTGTTTTCACTCTCCAACAGCAATGAACTTTCTGCACATGACTTCAGCTTGGCAGCAATTTTTTTCTCCGTGTTGCAGTCCTCTTTAAACTAAAGAGAAATTAAAAACTATTTTGTGAGGCCCCTCGGTCTAATGTTTGACAGAAAATTCTAAACTAACCCTCCAAAGATAACAACTAATCTAGGAAACATACAATAAATCACTTATCCAATAAACTAATAGTATCACCTCATAACAGTGCTTCTGATATTCATTAAGAAAATTTGAGGCAATAAAAGTCCAGTATGCTCCAAATTTTTGCTGAATCGACAAAAGAAAAAGAGATAAACATCAGTATAAAAGTGTAGAGTAAAACCTTACAACAAAGAATTGAATAAGTTAGGTTTGGAGAAATCAGATTACAGCTAAAAAGAAATTTCGTAACCTGTAACAATTCCTGCCGAATATATGGACGACTCAAGCGATCAAAGTCCCATATTCCTTCTCTTTCAAGTTCTTCCTACAGAAGAAGAAAACTAATTATGAATAGCAACACTGAAAAAACAAGAAAAACCAACTGCTTCTCTTTGCAGCTACTATGGTCTACCTTCTACCTCCATTTATCCTAAAGAATAAACTAGCTCCTTGATTGGAAAACTAAACTAGCTCCTTGATTGGAAAACTATAACTTTACCTGACTCAAAGGGATAGAAGGTCGAAACTTTCCAACTAGACCTGTCATGGCATGTTCTGGAAGCTCCCAGATTCGAAAGATACCCAATATGTGATCAATCCTGTAAGCTGTAAAGTATTTTGCCATCTGCATAGGAACAAAGACAAAGGACCTTTGGCTTATACATGAAAGTTAGTGAAGGAACACAATACTAAAACCAGGGCACAAGAAGGGAAGGACATTTTACAGGTAAATGAAACCCATCCACCATGGGTTATAACCGCTTCGTCACTTGCACCCAGATACTTCAACTTGCAACTTGGACTATATTTTAAAGTTTCAGAATCATTTTACCTCTTCCATAAAAAATAGTTGTTAACTAGGACGAAACCAGATGTGAAAAGACATAAATACCCTTAAAAGCTTAGTTTTAACATCAAGGATAAATTTTGTCTTTCCACACATCCGTTCAAATTAACACCATCTATTTTTTTTTTCAACGGATGGGCCAAACCCAAATTATACTCTGTTAAAATTTATAAGCATATGTGAAAAAAAGGAGGTATTCTTGGGGTAAAATGTCATCTACTTTTAGATAACAAAACCTGAGTTAATCGAGCCCTCCACCAAGAATAGTTGTCTATTGACATTTCCTCCCAGTTATAAGTAGGGAATCCCCAGTTCTGCCCATTTTTATCAAAATAATCAGGAGGTGCTCCAGTAGATGTGTTCATGCGAAATAGATTTGGATAGACCCAGGTATCCACACTGTTTCTGTCAACGCCAATAGGGAGGTCTCCCTTCAATACCACTCCTTTCTTTCTAGCATATCCCGCAGCAGCGGACAACTGTCATTATGTGATGTTAGATATCAATGCCTTTTTGTTCATTAGCGTGAATTGATGTAGATATATGAGACAGAAAAATTCTACTTACTTGTAAATGTAAATGGAATTGGATATAGTAATGGAAGCAAATTACGTCATAGTGCAAGCTGTCTTTTGCGACAAGTTTCTCAAGCTGTAAGCAAAGGGAAATTATTGTAACAGATGTGAAAGTACCTGTAATGAAAAAACCAACTCCCCGCTAAACCAAAATAAGTCACAAGTATTATTACCTTATTTTTTGAATACTGGGAAAACCGACCCCATTGGCTGTGATCTGATGTTTCAAAAAAGTCCCTCAAAAAACAGAAGGCCGCATAGGGTTTTAACCAATCCTTTTCCATTAAAACACATCATTCAGTATGGAAATTAAGTTTCAAAAGAGAGCAACTGAAAATAAATTAAGTCCAAATACAGCAAGCAAATGGCAACAGTATAATTCCAAAGACAGAAATACCTCATTCTCAGAGAAGTATTTCTGAAAGGATTTGGAGTGAAGTATTAAATCTTTCTCCCGGCCAAAAATTTTCTTGGCAATTGAAAGTTTAGTAGCCAGAGTAGCCTCATAATCAACATCCTGCATAGATACAAACCTAAATGTATTAGTATAAATGGATAGTATGTGGAAGAATGAACTATCATTACCATAAATTGGCCAGTAAAAATTTCATAATTGTCCGTCATGCACCAGAAAGATAATCACCACAGATGAAGATGACATAATTTGTTCTTTTAAAATATGAAAATGCAAATAGAGTAATACGAGATTCAGCTTCTTAATATTTTATTCTTTTCAAACCAACCCGATTTCCTTTTCTTTATAAATAAACTGTTGTGTTTGAATTCTGTTTGCTTAATATTCAAATCATTGCTGAGGTCAAGAATGTGGGTAACAGTAAAGATGAATTTTTTTTTTTCCTTACATATATAGCAGATTAGGGCATTTATTTAACTTTTTAGCAAATTCCTAACAGAATTTCAGGTAGAAATCGTCATCATATATAGATTTGAAAATGGATGTAGCAGATTCTTCATCACAGAATTTCAAGTAAAACTCGTCTCCTTTTCTCTGAAAATGAAAGCAAGCTAAAATGCATCTAGCCAAGTAAGGTAAGTTGCGTCCCAGCTAATGATTTATTCAGGGGGTTTTGGACTTTTTGGCATACCAACACTACCAGTTAGCATAGTATCATGCAAAACAAGGGGTGAGGGTTCACTTTCAAGAGAGGCTACACAAATTTATGTACCAAATTAATTCAGGGATGAGACAAGAAATCTATAAATAGTAGTGAAATGGTTTGAGTTAAGATGTTTTATTGGGTTTTGGGAAAGGAGAGAAAAAGTTGAATAAAAATATTATAAAGTTAAAATATTGCTAGAATATAATTTTTTAATATTATGTTTGTTTTAAAATTTGAAAAAGTCAGAATTTTTTTTTTTTTTTTAAGTTTGGAAAAGTTGTAATGATTAGGTAATGATGCTTTGTCAACAGCTATAAGCAATTATCAACTAGTAAAGGCATCTTCATTCATGGTCTGGGGAGCTTGTTAAAAATGTTACATATCATTTGGCACAACAGTTAACTAGACGGTATAATGCCAATCATCACAGGGAAAAAATGTTGGAATGATTACCTTTCCATCCAGCCGTTGTTTTGCCTCCTGAATCTCTAGCTGTTAAGAAAGAAAGGAAACAAGGCAAGACAAGCATTTCAGGTATCCGCATAAATTATGGGAAAAAGTGTCCTTTTGTTTGAATGAAAAATTAAAAGGCCAGGCACATCACCTTGATATCATCTGGAATACTATCTGAAAGTGCCTGAACTTTCAGGTATAATGGATGCAATGCAAATACAGAAAGTGAGCTGCACGATCAAGACAATAGAGGAAAAATGTTTGTCAGATCACAAGTGCACATCTGTGACAATTATTCAAGTATATTTGAACTGAAAAAAAGAATGTGACAGAAAAGTGTAAGATGTCATTAATCTCATACAGAGACAATACAAAAGAAGTAAGAGGATTCATGAAACCAATCAAGGTGGTAAGTTCAATTTCAACAAACCTAAGTGTATTGAACTCACCAAAAAGACAATGTGAAACATTTAAAGTATCATTACTGTCTAAAGACTGGAAGAAGGGGATTTGTAGAAGTAGAGAAAACAGTAGGTTACTTGGGGGCGGATGGAAAAAAATTAAAGCTCTACAGCCCAAAATATAATTTTTATATGAAACTTGGGCTTGAGCATACCAGCCAAAAGCAATACCTGTAAGGATATGAATCCCACCACATCCCATGCACGGATGTATCGTTGATTGGTAAAAGCTGAACTAAATGGAACCCAGAATCCACAGCCCAGTCAACAAGCAACTTCAGGTCAAGGAACTCTCCAACTCCAAGATCAGATTCCGACCTAACAGAAAACATGGGAATTGCAATACCAGCACCACGCCAAGGTAATTCCTGACAAAATAAATCAATAGATAAGAACCAAAGCTCCTCAGCAGCACGAAAATCACTTGTATAGAATATAGATCCAACATCATACTCGAAACATGCCATCTGAAAGGAAAATGTATCTTGGTTGATTATCCGAGGAGCCAACTGCTAGTTCCCGATTGGGACCTGTTTCTAAAGAGAATTTTCCAGCCTTTCCATACTTACTATACTTAAATGTGGAATAACCGTCAAGGAAAAAAGAGAATGTGTTGGTAAATTGGCAGGTGTACAAAGGAAAAAATTCACTATGCTATCAAATGATTGAAGATGAAGGCAAAAAGGATATTGTATTGGTAGATCACCCTTTCGTAGCACACAATCACCTTGCCAGATTGAATTACCAGCATAGCTAAGTTTAAACCCATCCTGAATCTTCCATTGTCCCAACTTTACATGGCTACCTATCACATAAACCTGCACAAGCCCGGCTTCAATTGTCTAACAAGAAGCGACATGGAAAAGATTAACAACAGAATTTATACTATCAAGTTATATGAAAAAGCAGTAAAAATCTCATCAGAAGGAAAGAAATATACTGATGTGTCTTCTTCTACATTTGGGCAGCAAATTTTGAATTGGATGAGAAGTGTATCTGCTGACAAACAGAAGTAAACAATCTATTACTAAGAAAAAACCACTGTTCACAACTTAATATCACATCCGAAGTTGCTAAAGAGCTCCAACTGCATTCAATTACCTTCCCCTTCCAGGTTATTCTGAATGGAACCTAGAGGTCTCTCTACATTCAGATTCCAACTTCTGTTAAAGATGACGTTTTTGAATGCGCTTCTGAAAGGGAGGTCATCGGAACCAGTCTGGATTTGATCAAGACAAGTTTTTCAGTAAAATTTTCAATGTCAAGAAACAAACACTACTGTAAGTAAATTATAGAAGCCGTTAAAAAATAAATTACAGTTGAATAATTTTCATCCTAAAAAAGAGAACCATAGTTAAACCTCAACCCAATGTCTGAAGGGATGCTATTCAGACAGAAGCTAACCTACCTGAATCTGAGTCAACCAAAGCTACAATAGCTTGAAATTCTCTGATGCAAAATGGGGGAGACAACCCCAATCAATCTAGGAATCGGCAGGTTGAGGTATCAAGGAAACTCAAAGCTTTAGCAACATAATATGTCACTTTGTCTAATGCAATCTTAAGACACGAGAATAATTGTGTTCAAATGAGGAAAGGCTATTGCTTCTTTTCCACAGTGTTGAGCAGCCACCTTTCATACGGTATCACATATTAAATAAAATAACATGATCTCTTTGAATATTGATTAAAAAGGAAGGGTACCTAAAAGTTATTGATCATGAATGTTTGTTTCTTATTGCTACTGTAGTTACTACCATAGTGGAACTTGATCTTCTGTCCTTTTGTTAAATTTCCTCTCAAGATTTGTCTTAAATTCTCTAGCATCATAACTTATCTTCTGAGCATGATGGAAGACACATTTATTCATCAACAATCAAAGCAATGAATATTGGGTTCAAGTTTTCCAATAAGAACCTACTGTGGCAGTACAGAGAATATCTAAGGAAAACTGATCAAGAGAAGCATGTGATTACAACATATGATGACATACGTGACTTCTTGACTTCTATCAAGTGATCTGTCGCTCCCTTTTTTATGTCCTCGTTAATATTTTTTTCATTGATTACAGAAAAGACTCTCATTCCATTTGATGACAGAAAAGAATGAGAAATAAAACTATTAAGGGGAAAAATTCGGATTTTACAACTATGCTATGCTTGAGTGGTTATCCTGAGAGGCTTTCCTTTCTTACCATTGTAAGCAACCAAACTACATAATAGAGATTAATGAATGTGAGCATCTACTTAGAACTTGTAACAAAGAAGTAAAAGTCGGGTTCCAAAAAATGGCAAATTACAACGTGGCACTTTCAACGAATATGACATCCATAGGAATATAGTAATACTACAACTGGTTGCAGAGAAACAAAGAAAGTCAGGAAAAAGGAGGAAGTTTCGAATTTTGAGCCTTTTGTTTTGAACTGTGAATAGATTCCAGATTTGATTCAAAAAGAAACTAAAAGTTCCACCTTCCAAAACGAACCAAAGTAAAAAAGTACAAAGAAGAGATTATTATAACGCCACATTTTCGATAAATTGAACTTATTATAATCGAAGGACACTCGGCCCGTTTGGTTACACAGATGAGATGAGATGTTTTAAATAGTAATGAATAAAATATTGTTATAATAGAATTTTGTAATATTAATTTTGTATTTGAATTTGAAAAAGTGAAATTGTTTATTATATTTTGTATGGAAATTTGAAAAAGTTAAAATGATGAGTTGAGATGAAATGAGATGAGTTTTTTAGTTTTGCAACAAACAAAAATTAGAAGGATCTGGCTTGCCTCCAGTTGCAAAGTAACAGGACATCTCCTGTTATTAGATCTAAGGGCTATTATTGCATCTTTTAAACAAAAAAAAGGGTGCTAATACTGTGTTGGAGAGGAACATGTTTTATTTATTTTTTATTTGTTAATTTCTGTCAAAATTTTACTACAAATAAATTTTAAAGATTCTTGTTTTTGCTACATTATTTATGTGTAGATATATAAATATATTATTTGTTATAAATAGTAGAAAAATAAAAATATATTAATGTCTTCCATGCTAGCACTTGTAAAAATATAAATATTAAAAAATAAAGAAATTTTGTTCCCCACGCTGGCCCTGGCAATAAATTTATGCCCAACACATTGCATCAACTATAATTGTTTTAACCAAAAAATTATTTATTTAATTATTAAACACACTAATAATAATAATAAAAAAACCATCTATTTATCAATTAAACATAGTAACTAGTATCATATATATTTATATTTTTTTTAATATTTATATACAAACATATAAATAACATAACAATGGTCTCTTTAAATTTATTTTTATTAAAATTGCAAGTATATTTTCAACATGGTTGGATTTTACTTGCCAACATACAAAGCTGGCCGTTCAAGTCTCAACAGGAGGTGTCCTGTTACAGTGAAACTGGAGGCAAGCCGGATCCAAATTAGAAATACCCAGAGCAGAAATCTCGTGGAATCCGAAACATCAGCAATGAGTATGATGCCACTAAAAGTAGCTACGTTGTACTTTCAGAAGGAATATAAAGAAACCTTCAAAAGTAGTTAAATGCGTAAAGCAATTTAGAGAGAGAAGCAAAGCAGCACCTGCCAAAGGTCGTGGAATTCCACGACCTCACCACCCTGAATCCCCTCTGGCAGGAGCAGTTTTCGCCTCTTCCCCATCTCCCATCTCAGAACATTCTTATCATCGTCCACCACATAATAATTATACTCGCACCCGAAACCACTCGGAACCGCAACACTTCCAGTCCATACGAGCTCGTCACCTTGATGAACAGGGTTCAGTAACAGGCCCTTCTTGACATTCCATGAACCAAGAACTGCCTCAGAGCCGCATACAAGCAGGCGCTGACCCCAGTGCGTATAGTATGGCAATCTGAAGCTCACATTCACTGATTTGGTTGCCTTGGTCCCAGAAAGCAGTCCCAAATTCATCATTTATTTGAAAATTGGATCAGCCCCAGACGAAAATCCTCAATATCTAGCAAAGCCCAAGCGAAACTTGTTATTATTATTATACCCAGATTGAATTGCAGATTCAACCAGAAAAATACTAGTAATTTACAAAACCCAGAAAGGCGGAGATAAAAAAATTCAGAGAATTGAGGCGAACTTCTACTTGCTTTAAGAGAAAATGATTAGGACCCAGATAAAATCCTCGAAGTTTAGATTGAAACCAATCGAATTCAAATGAAACATGAACTACTAGTAATCACCCTTACTTGAATTTGAAGATATATATTTCGACGTTAACTCGGAGGAGTGGTGGGTTTATCAACGATAACGAGTGGAGAAGATACAAGGGGGTCTGTGAGTGGAGCTTGTCCGGATCGAAGAAACAAAATAGCATACAAAATGTTATCACTTTCCCTAGTCCAGATTTTTTGGTTGAAAAAAGTTGATAGATTTTAAGCGTGAAGATTGAGTGAGCGAGAGAGAGAGAGAGATGGTGTTTGCGGTGGATTATTTAAGATATTTTTTTCAGGAAAAGACTGGAAGCGAGTGTCATTTCGCAGCTTTCACGGGAGAATCACACTGTGACAGTTGGTTGAGACCCAGAAATTGGCGCTCCTCCGACTCTGTGTCCACATCTCTTTTATTAAGTTGCAAACAAAGGTGTTTAAAATCCGTGATATTCCATTGCAAGTGTTCCATTTTTATTTCTTAACAAGTGAGTGAGGTATTATTAGGCTGATTTTTTTAGACTGGTATTTGTTTCCCTTACTCTTAGCAGAAGCACCAGAGAAGGGTGACATTTTGAGTAGGTACTAGGTAGTAGAATCATGGTTTTCACACTCTTTTTTTTGTCGTCTTTTACTTTCTTTTATTTTTTCGATTAATCAAAATATAAGTGAGAAATTGGAATGCCATCCCTATTAAAACCTTCCAATATTTTTTAAAGGAGAAAAATATCACTAAGTTAATTTTTGGGTTAATTAATAGAAAATAAATATTACATGTATTTAAAAATTAAAAAAAAATAAAAAATAGAAAAAAGGAGCCCCAGAAAACAAAACAAAAACAGAGGTTTTGTCATTTTCGGCCTACTCCTCCTCAAGAAGCCGACACTCGGACAGATTCGTATACAACAAAGAAAGAATTTCCACTCTAATATAATAAAGTGTCTTCTGAGAAAGACTTTTATTGCTCATTCACCGTGGAGTCTTGCCCTGTTCATTTTCACAAAATTTTCATCTCAATCTCATCTTAAATTGATCATTATAATTTTTTTAAATTCATATACAAAATAAAATAAATAATTCAATTTTTTCAAATCTCAATATAAAAATAATTTATTTTAATAAAATTTTATTTAACTTATTTTATCTCATCTCTAAAAATAAATAAAGCATAGTAATGAAAATTTTAAATTTTAAGATGAATATTATTATTATTTTAAAAAGTTAAATTATTTATTATATTTTATATAAAAATTTTAAAAAATTATAATAATGACATAAGAATTTAAGATAAAAGAAAAAATGATATGTTTGGTAAATTTATAAAAAGTGCTTTAATCACGTAAAAAAGTTGAAAATCTATTTTTTTTAAAAGCATCAAATTGAAGCTTTTATCGAAAAGCTCCTGCAAATAACTGTATATTTTTAAAAAATTAATATAACTAACTTTAAAAGTAATTTAGAGACATGGTTACCAAATAGTAAATGACTTTTTAATAGTGAAGCTTGTTATTTAAGTTATAAGCTATAAGCCCTAAAGTTATAAGCTATATTTTCCAACACAATCCCAAAGATACACTAAAAGTTCCACCTTCCAAAACGAACCAAAGTAAAAAAGTACAAAGAAGAGATTATTATAACACATTTTCGATAAATTGAACTTATTATAATCGAAGGACACTCTGAAAATTAGAAATACCCAGAGCAGAAATCTCGTGGAATCCGAAACATCAGCAATGAGTATGATGCCACTAAAAGTAGCTACGTTGTACTTTCAGAAGGAATATAAAGAAACCTTCAAAAGTAGTTAAATGCGTAAAGCAATTTAGAGAGAGAAGCAAAGCAGCACCTGCCAAAGGTCGTGGAATTCCACGACCTCACCACCCTGAATCCCCTCTGGCAGGAGCAGTTTTCGCCTCTTCCCCATCTCCCATCTCAGAACATTCTTATCATCGTCCACCACATAATAATTATACTCGCACCCGAAACCACTCGGAACCGCAACACTTCCAGTCCATACGAGCTCGTCACCTTGATGAACAGGGTTCAGTAACAGGCCCTTCTTGACATTCCATGAACCAAGAACTGCCTCAGAGCCGCATACAAGCAGGCGCTGACCCCAGTGCGTATAGTATGGCAATCTGAAGCTCACATTCACTGATTTGGTTGCCTTGGTCCCAGAAAGCAGTCCCAAATTCATCATTTATTTGAAAATTGGATCAGCCCCAGACGAAAATCCTCAATATCTAGCAAAGCCCAAGCGAAACTTGTTATTATTATTATACCCAGATTGAATTGCAGATTCAACCAGAAAAATACTAGTAATTTACAAAACCCAGAAAGGCGGAGATAAAAAAATTCAGAGAATTGAGGCGAACTTCTACTTGCTTTAAGAGAAAATGATTAGGACCCAGATAAAATCCTCGAAGTTTAGATTGAAACCAATCGAATTCAAATGAAACATGAACTACTAGTAATCACCCTTACTTGAATTTGAAGATATATATTTCGACGTTAACTCGGAGGAGTGGTGGGTTTATCAACGATAACGAGTGGAGAAGATACAAGGGGGTCTGTGAGTGGAGCTTGTCCGGATCGAAGAAACAAAATAGCATACAAAATGTTATCACTTTCCCTAGTCCAGATTTTTTGGTTGAAAAAAGTTGATAGATTTTAAGCGTGAAGATTGAGTGAGCGAGAGAGAGAGAGAGATGGTGTTTGCGGTGGATTATTTAAGATATTTTTTTCAGGAAAAGACTGGAAGCGAGTGTCATTTCGCAGCTTTCACGGGAGAATCACACTGTGACAGTTGGTTGAGACCCAGAGATTGGCGCTCCTCCGACTCTGTGTCCACATCTCTTTTATTAAGTTGCAAACAAAGGTGTTTAAAATCCGTGATATTCCATTGCAAGTGTTCCATTTTTATTTCTTAACAAGTGAGTGAGGTATTATTAGGCTGATTTTTTTAGACTGGTATTTGTTTCCCTTACTCTTAGCAGAAGCACCAGAGAAGGGTGACATTTTGAGTAGGTACTAGGTAGTAGAATCATGGTTTTCACACTCTTTTTTTTGTCGTCTTTTACTTTCTTTTATTTTTTCGATTAATCAAAATATAAGTGAGAAATTGGAATGCCATCCCTATTAAAACCTTCCAATATTTTTTAAAGGAGAAAAATATCACTAAGTTAATTTTTGGGTTAATTAATAGAAAATAAATATTACATGTATTTAAAAATTAAAAAAAAATAAAAAATAGAAAAAAGGAGCCCCAGATAACAAAACAAAAACAGAGGTTTTGTCATTTTCGGCCTACTCCTCCTCAAGAAGCCGACACTCGGACAGATTCGTATACAACAAAGAAAGAATTTCCACTCTAATATAATAAAGTGTCTTCTGAGAAAGACTTTTATTGCTCATTCACCGTGGAGTCTTGCCCTGTTCATTTTCACAAAATTTTCATCTCAATCTCATCTTAAATTGATCATTATAATTTTTTTAAATTCATATACAAAATAAAATAAATAATTCAATTTTTTCAAATCTCAATATAAAAATAATTTATTTTAATAAAATTTTATTTAACTTATTTTATCTCATCTCTAAAAATAAATAAAGCCTAGTAATGAAAATTTTAAATTTTAAGATGAATATTATTATTATTTTAAAAAGTTAAATTATTTATTATATTTTATATAAAAATTTTAAAAAATTATAATAATGACATAAGAATTTAAGATAAAAATTTTATGATGCCAAACCCAACCTAAAATATGAAGATATCAACGGCATTCATGGAGTTTATTTATTTGTATTATTTATAAGCACTATTTTTCATATCATGTTACAAATTGACGTGACAATGAAATCTTGCCTTTTTTCCCTTTCCACCCAACAATCATTTCAGTGTCCGAAAATTTGGGCATACTATAGAGAAGAAAAGGATGAGAAACAAAAAGGTAATGTTATTCATATGTCGGTTCTCTAATCCCCCTTACATTTCTGCATATTAGGATACACAAAACAGCGGTAAAGCGATGCATGTATCAAAGGCCTGCCACCTATGGGACTTTGACCTGAAAATGCATCTCCCGACTGGATTCCTTTGATAAAATATTTACACGCATAAAATACAGCATATATCCACTCGGATGTGAAACACGCCCTTTGCGTACCTCACACTTACAGAACTCCTCCGGTTCGTCCAGTTGAAAGATACAATTTTTGTCCTTTTGAGTACCAGAGAAGTTATTTCCACTAGAATATTGAATGATTCTCCTCTATTATTATAGATGTAATACGAGAGCTAGGAACAGAGAAAATGGCAATTGAGCGGTAACAAAACCTGCACAAGCTGGAAAAAACAGTGTATTAGTATGCTGACAGTACATATCTAAGATCCATAGATAGTTCTTGGTTAAGTTTAAAACTGTGTCCATGGTTTGAAGTCGCCATACCAAGACGTGCACAAGAAAAGAGTAGTCACAAAACTGACAGAAAATAAAACATAAATTGATCATGTGAGATTTGAAGTACTTTCTTTTTGATAAGTAGAGATTTGAAGTACTTTCTTTATTTCAAGACATTTAACTTGAACCATAAATGTGGCCCACACTCACATTTAGAGAACCAGAACAACATAATTGTACGTCACAAAACAAGATAAAGAAATGATAATTTTATCAACAAATTGTATATGATATGTCAAAGTTATCAGCTATATTTGGAGCAGTAAATTAAGATCAGTATATGTACTCACATGAAGATGGTGATGGTGCAACAGGAGGCACAGTGTCAGCATGTCCTGAATCTGAGTCACTGTTTGCTGGGGGCTGAACGTGAGCAAAAACAACATTTGGCAAAGGACTAGAAGCAGGAATTGTATGATAAATGGGAGCTGGTGGGACTACTTGCGCTTGTGGTGAGGCCACAGGATAATAAGGAGAAATATATGGTGCAACAGTAGGGGCAGAGTGAGAGTGCTTTCTGGCATGCCCTTTAGAACTCCTCCTATGTCCAAGTTGGCAACCAGGAGGCTTTGCTTCATAACTTTTCTCCGGTGCTGGCAAACTTCTCTTTGGTGCAGGTGAACCATCCTTAGGTGCAGGCGCACCTCTTTGAGCTGCAGGCACCCCCCTCTCAACTGAAGGAGCAGGAGAAATTGCAGGATCTAGATGAGTATCATGGTGATGGTGATGATGGTGGTGGTGATGGTGGTGGTGGTGGTGTTGGTGGTGGTGGTGGTGGTGGCTGTGGTGGGGATGAGGCAGAGGTGCAGGAGAAGGTGAGGGACCATTGCCATCACCACCATGGAGGGAGTGTTGCAATATGGATGAAAGCCGAACTTGCTTAACCCTACCAAATACAGTGTTATTCAGGCCAAGGTTTCTTGAATGAGAATGTGTAATGGTCTGAGCCAGTTGCTTTAGTCTTTGTGTTGAGGGAGTATTCCCAACAGCCAGGAGAACAGATGACTGAACAACCGTGGGCGCAGCTACTGTTGAACCTTTCGAGTTTGATAAGCTAACGTACAAGTTCTGCATCCAAGTGGTGAAAAACAAAATTCAGTGTCTGTAAGGTGTATATTGAGACTGATTCATCAGACTCTTTTAGATAAATGACGAGAAATCTTCAAGCATCTAATCATAGAGCTCCATGATCTATAAAACTCCTGAATGTGGGGTTTCTCTCTTTGTATTGGAAAAAGGTTCCAATTATGGTTTATTATAGGTACAAATATAAATTTTAGTTTGTGACTATGTATTAGCTACCAATTTTGCCCTTGCCTATCAATTATTTATACTTAGGCCTTTAAATTTTAAATATGCATTAATTTTACTTTACCATCACTTTGCAAATAGCAGTTACTGATATGATCAACATTTCTTCAAACATATGCTACTAATACTGATGCGGCACGTTAGAGCAGATATGGGTGTTACAAATCCAAAATATATAGAGATACATGAAATTAATTTTGAAAAATAAAATAAAAGAAATAGAAAAGATGTTCCAGTTATGCGTCTCCATGTTTAATCATTTTATGAGGCCCACATGTCAGATAACAAGCCATGTTGGTGTTAGGTGCACATCTGTGCCCAAAAAAAATTAAGAGAAATAGGTCACCATGAGTAATTGTCACTTATATAATAATAGTGGGACGGGATAACGATATCATTGAAGTAAATTTAAAACTTCAAGAACTAAATTGAAATGACATATGGTTTAGGGACAATTGAAAAATATTTTTGTCAAGAACCAAATTAAAAATATTATACAATTTAGGGACTTAATCGTATTTTATATTTACAAGGTAACAATTCTACACCTTCCAACACACAATCCTATCCGCTTCCTTCAAACACACAAAAAAATAATAAACCAACCAAAGGAGATATTCATAGATAAACTGAAAAATAGTGAGCAGAACTGGGCCACTCGTTTTGTTTGCTGAAATCAAGAAGTCTGTAGAGATTGATACGTTGAAATATGCAACAATCACATCACATTTGTGCGTCAGGCAAAGATATGCATTATGTAAGTATTCAGATGAAGAAAGGTTGCCAAACCTCATAGGGTGCCAAGCGTAATCCTGACTTCAGCTGGCTCGTCAGTTTATTAAAATTCAATTGTATTTGATAGATAGGGGAGTTTAAAGTAAAGTTGAAAAGGATTTGTACTTTCTGCAAAAGAAATGCACTCTGAGGGGGGATGATAGTAATTCCTCCTGGGAATTTTAGAACCTCAAAAAAGAATGGTTCCCCAAACAAGGATGTAGTCAGGCGAAGAGAGAGTTGCTGTATAACCAGAGAAACAAAATTTGCCCTGATAAAACTTTGAGTAGTTTGGGATATTACTGAATATTTCGCATCAGGGTCAACCCCAAATACAACCTTGGTTGTGTTTGATCTAGCTATGGGTTCCAGAGATAAGATGACCACCTGTTCCACAATACTGAATTAATCAAAATACAGAAACATGAAGTATATGATAAAAGAAAACAACTGAGAAGGCTAGTACTTTGGTGGTGGGAAAGCCTATCTCATTAAGTATGTCTTCCTCTAGCTGTGAGATATTGTCTTCCAGCAAAGAAATCGGCTTCTTAAGATAAAAACTTGCCACTATATCATGATCTAGACACAAAAAAAAAGTTATATTAGTCACCAAAAAAGATCTAGCAAATTTCACTGCAAAGAATTCAAAATATAAATACCATGATCCAAACTGCAGAGAATTTACGAGGATAACAAGAAGGAAAACAGATTACATTGTTTTCGTAATGCAAGTACAAATCAGAATACTTGAAATGAAGCACGGAATCACATGATCAAGGTTATTGTTACAGGCACATTTTGCAATCTCTATTACACCTGATGCACCGCATTGTTTTTGTAATGCAAGTACAAATCAGAATACTTGAAATGAGGCACAGAATCACGTGATCAAGGTTATTGTTACAGGCACATTTTGCAATTTTTATTACACCTGATGCACCGTTCTGCTTGACAAGCAGCAAACAGTATATTACACAAATGCCTCAGATGGTTCACAGCATGTCTGTCAAGCCTCAATACCAATATCTTAGCACCAAATCAGATTGATCTCAAGTGCAGTAGTGAACATGCATGCCACTCCCAGAAAACATAACCATCAACGATCACCACAATGCGAAAGAGGCACTTTTCACAGCATCTTTTGTTGCTGTACCTTTATCTTTGTTTTTCGACCAGAGGAACAACCAAATATTTTCATGATAAATTCTATTCATCATTCTCTTTGCCATCACCCTCTAATGTGGCATCAACTTAATGAAAAATTATTTATCCTCATTTACTTATCATCCAATCATTTGATACCACACAAGGGAATGGTGAATGGATAATGATTAAGAGGATGGTTAATAGAATTTTCTATTTTTACAATAACCACAGATTGAAGCATGTAGAACCAAAATTAAATAATTATGATTTACTTATCAATAAAACTATAACTATGACAATGAAAGAAAAATTCCAATATCTCATTTATCAGTAGAAGAAATCTAGGAGACCGTGGAACTGGTACGTAATTGAAAACCCTCAAAGCAAACGGGAAACTATTAATTTAATTGTCTCCAAATAGGAAGGATTGATATTGAAAAGAAGAATCCCTCAGGTCAAAACACAATATTAATGGAAATAAATATCAAACATAACCATTATCAAAATAGAAACGCAAAACAAAAAATTTAGCATCTACGTCCAATTCCTGAATGTAGGTCCATATCAACAAATATACCACCTTAAAGTTCGCATATAGGGGAGGGAGGGGGGGGGGGGGGGGGGATACTACCCTAATTTTTCTCCACTGATGCAATTGCCCGAAATGTAGGAAAAGACCAATAATAAATTCCAAATCGTTGATTTTCCGTTAATTGAACACCAAGCCTTGTCAAATTTCTCAATATTTTCCAAATTAGGCGACATAAACAAAATACTCCATTTACTTTCTTTGCTTTCTACATTTTCCCAGTGTAAGAACAGCAAACACCCACCTACAACAATCACCAAGAAATACATTTCAAAACATTCCCAATTTTTGTTTTTTTTTACCAAAAATAACTTCACAGTTTTTAAAGCATATATAGAACATAACAAAAATTGATAAATATTAATAACAGGCCTTTCCTTCGCCCCACATATTTCAGCAGCCAAACAAAAGTCGCAACCACCCCACCACCTAAACCCCAAAAATTAAATAAAACAAACGCCCAAGAATTTCTAGATCCACGCCCTTCAGACAATGTTGCCAAGCACAAATCCAAAAGAAAAAACAATGATACAAAAATGATAAGTAAAAAATAAGGAAGTAGAGAAACAAAATCCCACCTTTGAACTTTGAATCGAGATCCAGATCCCGCTGATCTGCGAACTTAAGAAACGGGGGCAGCCAAAATATAGCGGAGAGGAAGACGGCCGCCGAGAGCAGAAGGACGAAAAGACATCTGAACCCAATGAGCCTCCGAAGCCCTCCACAACACCACCCAAAGCCACAGTTCCCACACGACTGGGTCTGCGCATTCTGGTCCTGCGACTGGGGACCCACTCTGGCTGGCACCGCCCGGTCCTCCTCTGTCTTCCCCATAGTGACCACCGTAATGCAGCTCTCTCAGATGGGTCTCGCTCCATGCTCGATTCTCTCAACTGGGTCAGGCTTGCATGCGTCCATTCTGGATACTCTCGTGAGAAACTGAAACACAAAGAGAACCAAATGCTTCAAGACACAGAGTTTGGCGTTGGTGTCTAATGTCTTGTGTTTTTCTTCTTCTTCTTTTCAAAATTTCGAACTTAATAATTTAGGGTTTGAGGAGCAGAGAGAGAGAGAGAGAGAGAGAGAGTGTGGAGTAACTTGTGCTGCAAATAACAATGCCTTCTAGCTAGAGATGGTGGTTGTTTATCTTTCTTTTTCTTTTCTTTTTCTTTTTCTTCCTTTAGTTCAAGTTTCTGTATGTGTTTTGTTTTGTCTTTTTTATTTATTTATTTGTTTGAATTTTAAAAAAAGAAAGGAAGCGCACTCGTAGCCCACCAACAGGTGGGGGAGAAAATGCAAGTCACCGTGATAGTTTTTATTTATGGCGAAGTGGGAAACACTGGAAAAAGGGGTTAGATTGGTTTTGACTTCAGTTTAATCCGATGCAGAATTCTGAAGATTGACAGTGATTTTTGTGATAAGTTATTGTTTTCACGATTTGGTCAGGAGGAAGAAGACAAATGGTATCTCTGCTTCTTCCGAACCAAGCTAACTTTATTGCCTTAACCTTTTGAATTTTGATACCTTTTGAAATCATGTATATTTCAATATTCCTATAGTTGGTGGCATTTTTCCAAACAGTTTTACCACCTCCAACACAAAGTTCCCTCTTTTCATTTTTCTTTCTCATGTAAGTTATTTTGCGTATGTATGGAATATTATTTGAATAGTAATATTACTCGTTATTCCAATTATTTTTATTCTAATATCATATTATAAATGATAAAAGGATAATAAAGAAATTAATGATGAATGAATTTTTTGTTATTTGAAATAGGAATTATAGACTGTTAACAAGAGTGAAACAATATTGACCAAGCAAAATGCACTGACTGCTATTTACCAAATCTATCACCTTTTGGGTACCCTTTTTCTTGCTGAAGACAAGAATGTGTGGCCCTCCTCTATAATTTTCTTCCCTTCCCCCCTCTCCTTGGAGCCATTTATCTTCCTGGCCAAAACTCCTTGACCGACATGCGTTTTGTGCTATAATCTTTTGAAAATTATTGAAGATAGATAAGTTAATGACGAAATTAATGTCATTCTTCCTACTAAGAAAACACACGTGTCTCGCGCAATGAAGGTAATGTTTATCCATCCCAATGTGTAATATTCGTATGGTCAGCAGTCTAACTATTCAGCCCTCTTTGTGCCGCCATATCCTCCATTCAATGCAAGTCGTAAATGTATAAATTTTGTAGAGTTTTTTATTATACAAAATATGGATCTTATGTAGAAAAAGTGAATTTTTCATAATTTTCCGTAGTAAATCTATTTTTTTTATAAAAAAATTTAATAATACAATATTTATACATTTAAAGTTTATATATATCTCATTTATCTTTAATCTGAACAGTTTCCTTTTTTGTTTTTAACGAATTCCATTTCTTTAGCTTTTTCTTTCAGTGAAATCATATTTTATCCGTTGAGTACTTTTTGGTTCCAGAAAATATGAGCATTGAGATCGGACAGTGCCAGATTTTAGCAGCCCCACGAGTCGATTTTAAAGCCAGGGAATCACTTTTCAAGAGTGTTTGGCTAATATCAGCGGGTACGAGATCTTAAAGGGGTGGGTGCGCGTGACGTGAGTGAGCCATTGGCATTGGATTTGGGGCTACAACTTTTGCTTGTCGTTGGAAAGCGAGAGGACGTCCGGTGGAGTAATGAGCCCTACGCGCCGATCACGGGGATCGATTCAAAGCAGTAGTGCCGTTGAATGTGGATCGGGAAGGCCTACCCCCGTGACCCCAATTTAAGCACACCATCTTCCATCACAATTCAACTCTGTGCCGACACTCTCGGAGTGATATATTATACAATGAATGTGCTGACTTTTTAGTTTTTATTAACCAGCCATACCCCATTTTATAAATAATGGTGAGGTGTTGTTACCATTTAAAAGAAATTTTATAAAAATAAATTTATAAATTAAGATAATTTTTTATATTATTTTAATTATATTTTATAATAAAAATAATTTCATAATATAACGTAACATATCCAATTATATCAGTTTTAAAGTTTATTTTTATAATATATCTTTGTAATTAAATAATCTCTCTAATAATATAGCTAGCAAAATTAACATATTACAATTTTATTATATTTTCATCATCAGGTAATATTTTCTAGTAACTTTTAAGTTTTTCTTTAAGAAAATATCCCACGATGATAAAAATTGTCCATTTTCCCATGTGCTAGTATTAGCTCAAAATTTTTTTTTTTATTTGAATTATTCCAAATGATACGAGCGTTTGAGGCTGTTACAAAGAGAGCAAATTGGAAAAGAATATTAGGTGATTCGATAATGAAATAAAATGAGATAATTTTAAATAAAAGTTAAAAATTAAATAAAATATTATTAGAATATTATTTTTTAATATTATTACTATTTTAAAATTTGAGAAGTTGAATAATTGAATTGTTCATTATATTTTATATGAATATTTAAAAAAATTATAATAATAAGTTGAGATGAAACATTTTTAATTCAAATAAGATTGTAATTTTATATTCATTATGATCACAACTAATAATTTCTTAAAGAACCGCTCAGATTGGTTACTAAAAAACCAAACAATTTCATCTCATCTCATATAATCATTACAGTTTTTTTAAATTTCTATACAAAATATTATAAATAATTTAATTTTTTAAAATTTTAATATTAAATTAATATTAAAAAATTATATTATAATAATATTTTATTTATTATTATTTAAAAGATGTCATCTCATCTCATCTAAAATATGTAACTAAACATGAGCTTACTACCATATAAAATTAGTGAGTTGCGTTGAATTTTCTAAAGTTTGTTTACTATTCGGCCCGATGTATTGACATCAAAGATTGATTTTGCTCCTTTTTACCAGCTCGAGGAGTTTATCTGTAAAGTAACGTGCATGGCACGTGTAGGTATGTATGTTGTCGCCGTTACGTGCATAAGGCCATGGAGGTAGGCCCATCACACAAGGGTAGAGGAGTAGGGCCCCTACATTGCGCGTGGGGCCTGTTTTCTCAAATGAGATATAAAATTTTTATTTTATCTAATTTCATATATCTTATTTTTAAATATAATTTAAATATTAACATTTTAAATTAATTATTATAATTTTTTAAAACTTTCTAATAAAAAATAATCTTAAAATTTTCAAATTTCTAAATAAAAATAATATTATAAAACTATATTCTTACAATATTTAATAAATTTTCTCTTTCATTTCTTAAAATTCAAAAAATATCAAATTTAAACTATTTGAATATTATTTACAAACTATCTTATTACTATTTATAAAATTTTCATCTCATATCACTTCACAAACTAGCCCTAAATATTATTATTCGATTTTACATATACAAAATTATTCCATATTTTAAATTTTAAAACTACCAAATATAATGAAATAATATGATAAAAATAGAGGTATCTCGGTACTGTTCAAGCCATGGGGAAGACCAATTAAAAGCTATTGGATTTGTTTTTGGCACAAAGGCAAAAACATCTTACATATAATTGATATCATGTTTGTTCACCTAATAAATATATAAATCGCATTGTTCATTATTGATATTCTTGATCCCAAAAATAAAATTAAAAAAAAAAAGAAAAAAAAAGTCAGCCTTTATTCCCAACGCTAGGAGGACTGACCATGAAAAAGTAATGGTATATATGATCGTAAATTGTATGTTTAAAAAAAAATGAAAAGAGAAACCCATTTATTAATAAAATAGATGCTATGCATTTATTTAAGAGAAATGTTAAATGCACTTAATAAAAACTTATAAAAATATTAATTATCTACATGTCAAATTTTGATATGCTAAAAATTACGATTTTAAATTTTAAATTTTTTTTGATAAAATGAATTTTATAAATAAAAGTGTAAGTAAAATTGTATATTTATATATATAAAAAAACAAGAGTATAAGTGCATGTAGCACTATTCTTATCTAAAAATAATTCATTTTCATAGCAAATAATAAGGTTTAATAGATCCAAATAAATGAATTATCATGCAAAAATTGAAATTGATTTATCTCTAGCTAGTCTTTCATTTCATGCAAATCAAACTCTCTCTATATCTATTGGTTAAAATTTCATATTGATATTTACTACATTTTTTTACACATAATGTTGCTTAGCATTTTAGCCGTGGATGACCATGCTTGTAAAATGTATTTAGATTACCAATTAACAATCTTTTAAGAAAATAAAAAAATTAATATATATTTTAAATTTTGTTTATTTATTTTTAGGGAAAAAATTATTATTTTAAGAATTTATATTTATCATTTTTATACACTATACATTATATATATTTTTAAATTTTTTATCTTATCAAACATGTGATATATGAATGATGAGTAAAAAAATTTAATTAATTAAGAATAAAATCAAAATAAATTTAAAAAAATATGGTAAATAATGTGGAGAAATAATGAGTAAAAAAGTTAAAAGAATTTTATTCCGAAACAATTTAAAAAAATAATAATAATAATAACGTTGTCCACGTAAGGTTGTTGAAATGTTAGTGCCCATGGCATTTTTTTTCCTTCTCGGGCTCAGCTCGGTTTCTCTCACACGTTCGCAAACACTCCCTGCTTCCTCTATCTCTCTCTCAATCCTTCTGGGTCTGCTCTTCTTTTCGTTGCCCTAATTTCCTTATTCGAGAATGGGAAAAGCCGTAGTTTCCGACGAAGAAGGTGAGCCTTTAGAAACCCTAAATTTACTTTCGTTTATTCGACAAACGAAAAGCACTAGGACTTATTCTCACATTGGTCGTCGTCGTTGTTGGATTTGAATGCAGATGAGGTCGAGGTCGAAGAGGAGGACGAGAGGGATCCCGTACATAGAGATGCAGCCCGTGATGTCGACGAAGATGAGGACGAAGAAGACGGTACGGGCTTTAGGGTTCGGTTTTAGGGATAACATTTTGTGGAATCTGAGGTTACTGGGTTTTGTTGCGTTTTTTTGTTTGGTTGAATTCTTTGGGGTTTAGTGGATTTATTAGTGTGTGAGTTGTTCAAGGGCTCAAATTAGGGTCCGTATTTGCATGGAGAGTAAGAACGGTTTATGGGGACGATTTTGGGGCGAAGGTTTTTTTTTCTTCCTTGATAGAGATGTTTGGTTGATGGGAAAATGCGGGAAAGGGAACTCGTTTCGGGTTTGCCTTTTTTTTCCCCAATATTTCAGATGCAAAAGCCACGTGAAAACATTAATTGCGTTTCTTTGGCGACAAACTGCGGGAGAGGCTTTAAGGTTTTCGTTAGTTTGGACAGGAGAGCTCGGGAAGCCGAGCTTGATCTAAGAAAGATAGGCCCATCTCAACAATATGAAAATGTTCTCTCTCTCCATTTTGTAATTTTGAGAAAGCTTAGATTTTCTTTGGGTTCAGTTAAGAGTGACGTTTTCATAATTTTGGGAACGCAAGCAACATGATTTTTTTTTTTTTTTTTGATCGGTAAATAAGATTTTACTGATCAAAAGAATATGTTTCCTCCTCAACATGAATTTATAAGAATTGAGATTCTGAAATGTATTTTCTCCCAAGTAAACACTGAGCTTTGAAGAGGGTTGATAACTCGATGAGAACGTTCTAGAGTTTCCTGTATGTTCACATATGAAAAAAAAAAGTATCCCTTGTGTTCTGTTTTGGGGGCGGGGGGACGTTTTGGGAGTTATCCACCCTTGGACATTATCTGTGTGACTGCTCTGGTAGGCGAGACTAATTCATTTTTGTTTTTGTTTATTCTTAATTATTCCTGCAGAAGAAGGGCAAGATGAATATGAGAAGGATGGATTTATAGTGGATGACGTTGATGAAGAAGAGGAACAAGATGAAGAAGAGAAGGAAGACAGTGACGAGGAGAGGCAGAGGAAGAAGAAAAGGAAGAAAAAGTGATTTTTTTCCTTGAGATTTATTTAATAATATTTAAAAATGTTTTTTTTTTAAATGGACTTGTTTTATGTTTCGGAGATTGTAAGAACAGAGATCAATTACTGTGTTTAACAGGCTAGTTTTTCATGATTTTATTTTATCTAGTGCGCTTATAACCCTTCATCGTGTTTGAATCCTGTGTACCTGGGTGTGCCTTTCACCCTTTTTAATGAGTGTTTTGTTACCTATCATCTATAAAAAAAAATGAAGTCAGTTTTTTGAGCAAACCTTTTAAATTCGTTGCTAGTTTATATGTGATTCCTTTCACCCTCTCCTCTCATTAATTTGAAAATGTGGTAAATTACTACTCTTTTACTCGTCTTTATTTTTTATTTTATTTTCTGACATTATCCCGGCTAAGTTCTTGTTTCTAACTACCTTGGTTTCTGTTTTTTAGAGAGAATTATACACTCGATGAAGATGATTATGAACTCCTTGAGGACAATAATATTACCATTCCCCGTTGGAAGGTTGTGAAATTTTGCTGATATCTTTTTATTTCATCCTCTAATATTGTTTTCCACTCTGTAGATCTGCATATATGTAAAGTATGATAGTTTGCGTCTCAAGGTTTTTTCTGGAAACTTTTTCAGCAGAGCAAAAAGTTTAAGAGGCTGAAAAAAGCTCAGGGGGTTACTGAGGAAGAGCCCTCTGGGTTCTCTGATGAGGAGGAAATTTTTGGAAGTGGTAAAAGTGGGCGGACTGCTGAGGAGAAGCTCAAGCGCAGTTTATTTGGTGACGATGAAGGTATTTTTTTTCTAAAAATAATTGGTTTATGTACCTGTTGGCTGTTGATTGACTATTTCGGTGATTATAGCAGCTCCACTTGAGGATGTCGCTGAAGAGGAGGAACAAGCTGAAGAGGAGGATGGGGACATTGGTGAAGAGGATGAGATGGCAGACTTTATTGTGGATGAAGAAGATGAACATAGAGCTCCTCCCAAGTACATATTGTTGTGTCGTGTGTGCTTTAATTTATATTGACGTATCCTTTTTTAACCAAGCAACTTAATTAACTATAAACTAATTGACTTTTGTAGAGGAGGGAGGCGGCTAAAGAAAGGAGCAAATAGGAGGGCACCGGGAATTTCCTCATCTGCTTTGCAGGAAGCTCATGAAATATTTGGTGATGTTGATGAACTCCTGCAACTCCGTAAGCAAGGCTTAGATTCTAGCGAATGGAGGGAAAGGAGACTTGAAGATGAATTTGAACCAATTGTTCTTTCTGAGAAGTATATGACAGAGAGGGATGACCTGATACGAGAGCGTGATGCCCCAGAGAGAATGCAGGTTTGACAGGCCTAAGGGGATAGACCTTTATTTTTTATAATGAGGAATCCTTGAGATTGTGTAAACGCAACATATCTTTTACCCAGTTAAACCCTGGGAGGATTTTCTTTTATTTCACATGAAAAAATCTTTTTTGTAAGTACAAATACCACATTTTATTAAAAAGTGCTTGCGGCACAACCCAAATGTACTAGGGGTATACATTGGGGAATGCCTAATTTAAGGGGAGGGAGCAACGATTGATAAAATTTACATTTGATGCAAAGTGGGTATTGTGAGGGACCATAGTCCACCCGTACAAAATTTTCAGCAAAGAAGTTAGAAATTTTGGCTATGTTCTCTCCCGCTTTCAAAGTCGGAGTTTTCATGTTTCGCATGAGAACATCTAGGTGATGTGTTGAATAAACTGTATATATTTCTTTGCTCTTGTATTTTTGGCAGATATCTGAGGAAAGTACTGGTTCACCTCCGTTAGATGAAGTTAGCATAGATGAAGAGAGCACCTGGATATATAGTCAACTCGCAAGTGGTACGGTACCTTTATATGGCAAGAGAGGCAAGGGGACGCCTAAGGATGGGTGGGATCTTTCTATCAACAAGGATGATATCATGAGATTTTTGGACCTGCTACATGTGCAGAAATTAGATGTCAGTTTTCCTTATTTGCACTTGTGGTCCCTTATTTGCACTTGTGGTTGCTCTTTGTTGAATATGATCCAATTTCTTTCATGCCTTCAGATCCCCTTTATTGCAATGTATCGGAAGGAAGAGTGCCTAAGCCTATTGAAAGATCCTGAGCAACCTGAAGCTGATGATGATGATAATCAGGATAGGAGTGATAGGACACCCACGCTTAAGTGGCACAAGGTAAATGTACTAGTCATGGCATGCAGTTGAAAGTGTATTAAACTTGCAGAGATGATATTTATTTGTTGTTAATGGTGAGACTAATAAGTGACTAACATTTGTATATATAAAAGGTACTTTGGGCGATTCAAGACTTGGACAGAAAGTGGCTCCTACTTCAGAAGCGAAAGAGTGCCCTTCAGTCATACTATAATAAGCGGTTTGAGGAAGAATCTCGGCGTGTTTATGATGAAACAAGACTCAATTTAAATCAGCAACTTTTTGAATCAATCATGAAGTCACTCAAGGCGGCAGAGTCGGAAAGGGAGGTTGATGACGTTGATTCCAAGTTTAACTTGCATTTCCCGTCCGGTGAAGTTGGTGTTGATGAAGGACAATACAAGAGGCCTAAGAGGAAATCCCTGTATAGCATTTGTGGGAAAGCTGGCCTATGGGAGGTTGCGAGCAAGTTTGGCTACAGTTCTGAGCAATTTGGATTGCAGCTATCTTTAGAAAAGATGGTGAGTCACTCTTGACCTGAAATTGTTATTCTGTTGAATGAAACTCAGGGTTCCTGTTTCACTGGATTGTAGAGAAATGACGAGTTGGAGGATCCTAAGGAAACACCAGAGGAGATGGCATCAAACTTTACATGTGCCATGTTTGAGACACCTCAAGCTGTGCTTAAAGGGGCTAGGCACATGGTATGTTAGTTTCTTGTCATCAATGTAGCAGTTTCCCTTTATGATACTTGGTCATAGGCAAAATATTTTGACTGCCAAATTTCTTTTACTGGTCCAGGCAGCTGTGGAAATCAGTTGTGAGCCATGCGTTAGGAAACATGTGCGTAGCAATTTTATGGATCATGCTCTGGTATCAACATGTCCAACACACGATGGCCTTGGGGCAATAGATCCTTTTCATCAGTTTGCTGGGGTAAAGTGGTTGCGTGAGAAGCCCTTGAGTGCATTTGACGATGCACAATGGCTCCTTATCCAGAAGGCTGAAGAGGAAAAGCTTCTTCAAGTTACTATTAAGATGTCAGAAGAAGACTTGAATAAGTTGACAAGTGACTTTAATGAGTACTATCTTAGCGATGGTGTTAGTAAATCTGCTCAACTGTGGAATGAGCAGAGAAAGTTGATATTGCAGGATGCACTTTTTGGGTTTCTTCTACCTTCGATGGAGAAAGAAGCAAGATCTTTGTTGACTAATAGAGCAAAAAATTGGTTACTTGTGGAGTATGGTAAGGTTTTGTGGAATAAAGTCTCAGTGGGGCCATATCAAAGGAAGGAAACTGATAGCAGTTCTTATGACGAAGCTTCCCCAAGAGTCATGGCTTGTTGTTGGGGTCCTGGAAAGCCGGCAACCACTTTTGTGATGTTAGATTCATCAGGGGAGGTGCTTGATGTGCTTTATACTGGATCCCTTACTTTGCGGTCTCAAAATGTTAATGACCAGCAACGGAAGAAAAACGACCAGGAACGTGTATTAAAGTTCATGATGGATCATCAACCCCATGTTGTTGTTTTAGGAGCTGTGAATTTGTCATGTACTCGCCTGAAGGAGGATATATACGAGGTTAGCACTACTATATCTTTCCATTTGGTCTTCCTGATATTCTAATCATTGATCAGATTGTTGGAATTATGGCACCATGCAAGGCTCCAATGATTCATGGATCTTATAGTTTCTGTTACTCTTTCTTGTGTTGTCTTATCATTTATGCTGCACGAGGGAGTGAGATGCAATGTGCACTTTTCCTTTTCTCTTTTTTTCTTCTTCGGCTGGGATTTTCATATCCTCTATCTTTATAAGATAACTGTAGCACTGTTTTCACAATTGCACATCTACTTAATGAAAACTTCTGTTTAAGGAATACAAGTAATTTGAGTTTTAGGGTTTGATTTATATGCTTATTAAAGTTAGGTTATGATGGGTCCTTGCAATATTGATTGTGAATTTGCTTTTTTTCCAAAGTTAATACCTAAGGACATGTTGGTAAGTGAAAATTTCTGTAATCTTTTGGAGAATTCTTGGAAAGAGAATTAAGATGGGTTTTCTAATGCATTTTGTGAAAGTTTGTAGGTAGAATGAGAAGTTTTTTAAAAATTTTCTGAGGTGTATTTTGTATTGTGGTTTGTTAAAGTGAATAGGTAGAATGGAAATTTTGTTTGGACAAGTTTTGTGAGTGGCGTTTTTGGTTTTTTTGTAAAAGTTTTGGTTTTTGTGGGCTTTTATACACGGAAACTTAGGCAAAGGATCAAATGCTTTTTTCTTTTTTTAATGAAAAAAATTGGTGTTCAAAAGATGTTTGAATTGAATTAAAAAAAATTCTAAAAAATTCTGAAAATTTCTGGAAACCAAACATGACCGAAAATCTTTTTTGATCGGTCATCAATACTGCATTTTGTGAAAGTGTGTAGGTAGAATGAGTTAGTTTTTTTTTACATAGCCCGAATCATTCTACTATGGTAGAATGAGAAGTTTTTTAAAAATTTTCTGAGGTGTATTTTGTATTGGGGTTTGTGAAAGTGAATAGGTAGAATGGAAATTTTGTTTGGACAAGTTTTGTGAGTGGTGTTTTTGGTTTTTTGTAAAAGTTTTGGTTTTTGTGGGCTTTTATGCACGGAAACTTAGGCAAAGGATCAAATGCTTTTTTTTTTCTTTTCTTTTTTTTAAATGAAAAAAAATTGGTATTCAAAAGATGTTTGAATTGAATTAAAAAAAAATCTAAAAAATTCTGAAAATTTCTGGAAACCAAACATGACCGAAAATCTTTTTTGATCGGTAATCAAAGTATTTTATTCATAAAAGTAGGTAAAGCCCAAGTACAGAGGAAGTATACATGAAAAATACCTAACTAGAGTTTACAACAAACATGACTGAAATACTTTTATTTATGATTGCCATTTTTCTATTAAATATCATTTTAAAAGAACCTAATCTGTTTTGGAGCTTATGATTTTATACACAATGCTCCACTGATGTTTCATTCCTGCCTATCAAAAAATATTTCATCCTGTTGTTGATTGTTATGTTTCCTTAAAAATGTTTATGGGTGTTAAAGTGCATATGAAAGATGTATTTTATTTTTGTTTTATAGATGGCGGCTTTAGGCAAGATTTGGACAAGGGACAGCAGGGAACTAGTGGGGAAGATTGTTGGTTGGTGTTGTTTGTGTAAATCTATTGGAAACCCAGTGGACCTTCTTTTAATTTGTAGTGGAACCACTTGGGAGTTATTTGCTTTGGTATTATCTTTTTTTGGGGATTGTGTAATCCCCACCATGGTTATTGAATTACTTGCTTTCTGGATTGGAAACTTTGGAGTCCTTTCTAGGCAATTTTTTTATAAGTAAAAATGTATTAATATCAATAGGCGTAACCAAGTACGCTGGGTGTATACAAGAGAAAACAACTAGCCGATAATAGAGAGAGCCCCTAATGAACATCGCCTAGATGGAGAAATTAGAAACCTATCCAATATACACCAAGGCAGATTGGGACACAACACGCCTCCCCAAAGCAAAGCAAATCACTGTAACTACCCCAACCCCTTGTTTCCCACAAGACTAATACTCCACCCAAATGATCCTACGAGGATGGAGGAAGGCTTCGTACTCCTGCCCTTCCGCTAGTCCTCTCTCGACTTGTACTACCTCCCTTTGCATCGTAGTTGATTGCCCAAGTAAGGCGCTTTAACTCCCTGCTCTTCTTAAATCTTGATTTTGTTTCAAGCAAGTGACCCACCTCAATAGCAGTGAGTAGTGCTGTGAATTGGTTGTCAAACCTTTCTAGGCAAATAAGCTTTCAGTTTCATCATGCTTTGACGAAAGATTTAGAATGGAACAATCATACAGATGCCTTCAATGGTGTAGAGCTTCTGCTAAATGTACTGAAGTCTATGTTAAGATCTAGATTAGATGAATTATTTGGGCAGTATGTAGTAGTGCCCTTAGGTGGTTTATTTAGGCAGTATGTAGTAGTGCCCTCAGATGATTTACTTAGGCAGTCTATAGCAGCACTCCAAATTTTGGAAATTCTATTGTACCCTATGTCTACTTTGTTTTTTGTTTTTGTTTTTTTGTTTTTTTATGAATTTATTACTTGATAGAAAATTTTGTTGTTCAAGTGTTCTACTCTGGTGTCTGTTGCATTTCCTTGTTTGGATGTATTCTTGATTCTCTAATGGTTCCAAGATCTTCAGATGTGAATAGATTGTGTTCCATTGATTATTAGGCACTGGGGGAGAGAAGTGAGATCACACATATGTCATGCTTTTGTTTTAAAAGTCTGGCGTAAGAATAGGCTGGTATCACAATAGTTCGTTAACTCTTACAATGTCTCAATGGCAAATAAAAGATTAAATTTGACTCGCTGTAATTTTAATATCGTGAGAATATTGTTGTAATGCATTTGCCTTTGATTTATTTTAAGTTGGTGATGTGAGCATCAGCCTTTCAGTTTTTTCCCCTTTTTATTCCTTGCCCCGTTGGGTTATCGCATAAATCTGGTTTAGCTTTCTGTAGACTTGAGTTCCATGACTATATGATGTTTTATAAATCTCGTTCTGTGGAATGACTAAATCAGTTCACATTTTTAATTTCTCATTTGATGCATGTGGTTTTATTTAGCGTACTTTGCGTCTATCAGATTATTTTCAAGATGGTGGAGGAAAATCCCAGAGATCTTGGTCGTGAGATGGATGGGTTAAGCATTGTTTATGGTGATGAATCTCTACCTCGTCTATATGAAAACTCTCGGATTTCTTCTGATCAGCTACCTGGGCAACCAGGTACGTGGTTCTCTTCTGTTTTTTATTTTTTATTTTTTTTTAAATGCATTCTGGTGGATTTCTCTAATTGTTGGTTCATTTTGTCAGGCATTGTTAAGCGAGCTGCTGCCCTCGGGCGATATTTGCAAAATCCTTTGGCAATGGTTGCTACACTATGTGGACCAGGAAGGGAGATTTTATCATGGAAACTAAGTTCCCTAGAGAACTTTCTTGCTCCGGATGAGAAGTATGGAATTATTGAACAGGTTATGGTTGACTTAACAAACCAGGTGGGCCTTGACGTTAATTTAGCCATTGGCCATGAATGGTTATTTGGTCCTTTACAGTTCATTTCTGGAATTGGGCCCAGAAAGGCTGCATCTATGCAGAGGTCCATGGTAAGAGCAGGGGCAACTTTTACCCGAAAGGACTTTGTCACTGTGCATGGACTTGGTAAAAAGGTGTTTGTCAATGCGGTTGGTTTTCTGCGTGTCCGGCGGAGTGGATTGGCTGCTGCTAGCTCCCAATTCATTGATTTGTTGGATGATACAAGAATACATCCAGAATCTTATGGGCTCGCACAAGAGTTGGCCAAAGATGTTTATGATGAGGACATAAGAGGTGAAGCAAATGATGACGATGATGCCTTGGAGATGGCAATAGAGCATGTTAGAGAAAGGCCTAGTATTTTGAGAGTCCTTGATGTTGATGCCTATGCTAAGAGCAAGAACCGTGAAAATAAAAAGGAAACATTCTATGATATTAAAAGGGAACTAATGCAGGGTTTTCAAGATTGGCGTAAGCAATACGAAGAGCCAAGTCAAGACGAGGAGTTTTATATGATTTCAGGTGAAACCGAGGAGACCCTTGCTGAGGGAAGAATTGTGCAAGCTACAGTCCGCAGGGTGCAAGCTCAGAAAGCAATTTGTGTGCTGGAATCTGGATTGACTGGGATGCTCATGAAGGAAGACTATACAGATGATTGGAGGGACAGTCCTGATTTATCAGACAAGCTACATGAAGGTGACATTCTCACTTGCAAGATTAAGTCGATTCAGAAGAACAGGTATCAGGTCTTCCTAGTTTCTAGAGAGAGTGAGATGCAAAATAATCGACATCAGTACGATAGGAACCTTGATCCCTATTACCATGAAGACCGGAGCCAGCTACAAAGTGAACAAGAAAAAGCTCGCAAAGAAAAGGAGCTAGCGAAGAAGCTATTTAAGCCAAGGATGATTGTTCATCCTCGTTTCCAGAATATAACCTTGGATGAGGCCAAGGAGGTAAGTTGTCAAAAGTGTTTAAGTTCTAATAAGAAAAATAACATTGTTAATATCCAATGGCATGGGACTGTATCCCTCTTTATGTATTGTCTTGGACCCTTAGGAGGTTTGGTTGGACTTTCTTGCACTCTGAAATAATCTTGATTTTGTGAGGAAAATGGGGTCCCTTTATGTATTAACGTATGTGATTACTTGAAAAAAGTGGTTTGACCTGTATCTCTTCAAAGACTATAAAACATCATTTATACAAAGAAGTGATGCCCATATAATTTTTGTTTTCAGGATGTACCCTGAAAAAATTTAAATCCCTAGGGCATATATTTTGTGTAAAACAACCTTATATTTTGGCTCCAGAGGGATTTTGTGGTTCTTGGTGTAGTTGCTCTTTCTGCATGCCATTGTAAGGATAAAAGAGCATTTATATAATTCACTTTTTTAAGTTGAGATCTTATTTTCTTTTACTTATTGGAAGATTATGAAATTTCATTCTACCTTTCAGATTTGAATGACGTGAGATATTTTAAATTGTTTCAGTCTTGTTTGCTGATGATATTTTGTGCTTGGGTTTTACTTGAATAACCATGTCTTGAAAGGACAGAGTGAAATTTGTTAACTCTTGCAAAGTCTTTTTTATATTTTTTGGTATTGTGTTGGCAATATTTGATATTGATTATTGCTGCCGTGCTAAGTTCCAATTATCTTTTTTATAAGTATTTTTTTAAACTAAATTTAAAGTTAAAACTCTCACCTGTTATATCTGCAGTTCTTGTCTGACAAGGATCCTGGCGAAAGTATTATCAGTCCCAGTCGCCATGGGCCTTCACATCTGACTCTGACTCTCAAAGTTTATGATGGAGTTTATGCTCACAAGGACATAGTTGAAGGTGGAAAGGAGCACAAGGACATCACGAGCTTACTTCGTATTGGGAAGACATTGAAAATTGGGGAGGACACTTTTGAGGATTTGGATGAGGTCAGTACTGTTTTTTGAGGTTTGTTCTCTGATTGGTTGTTTTTATTTAAAAGAATAACGACAGGAGTGCTTTTTTAATAAGTTCTGGATCGCTTAGGAGCTTTCACACCCAAAGCAAGCTGAATCTGCTTGGCACGAACCTAGCAAATGAGCTTATGTATTGTTTTGAAATGCAATGAGTAGATCTGGTGAGAGAATGAAATCACAGTATCTTCTCATGGAGGGAAAGACTGAATGCATGCTCAAGTGTCTACAGGCTATAAGTTTCACTTCTAAATGAGTAGATGTTATGTACACCAACTGTGTGGATGTTATATTTATTCCTGTAAGAAATGCGTCCCCCATGTCGAGTGTTGCTTAATTTCACATCACAGTGGCTCAAACTATTTCAGCATAATAGTACATCTACAAATAGGCATTTGAATAAAAAGATTATCTTGATGTAGAAAAATATTATATTCTTCCCGTTGTATTTGTGACAAATAAACTGATAATCATTTTTCTGTTTTTACTGACCAAAACCCCAGGTAATGGATCGATATGTTGATCCTTTAGTGTCTCACTTGAAGGGAATGCTAAGTTACCGCAAGTTCAGAAAGGGAACAAAAGCGGAAGTTGATGAACTCCTCAGAATTGAGAAATTGGAGTATCCTATGAGAATAGTTTATTGTTTTGGCATCTCTCATGAGCATCCAGGCACATTCATTCTGACTTATATAAGAAGTACAAATCCGCACCATGAGTATATTGGTTTATATCCGAAGGGATTCAAGTTTAGGAAAAGGATGTTTGAGGACATTGATCGGCTTGTGGCATACTTTCAGAGACATGTTGATGATCCTCAGTCAGCGCAATCTCTCAGATCTGTTGCTGCTAGGGTGCCAATGCGAAGTCCTGCAACTGGGGGCTCTTCGGGGGCATCCATGGGTAGTGGATGGGGTGGTTCAACCAATGAGGATAATTGGAGAGGCCAGTCTTACGACAGGGATCGTTCTTCTACTCCTGGTTCAAGAACAGGTAAACTCTGCAGAAACATGAATACATCAGGTCTGTTTTGTGTTACAGTGCTGTTCTCTGTTTTGGTCATTTTGTAATGTAAATATACGATTTATATGTTGGCTTCTAGCTGAGTGTTCCTTTTGCCTTCTTTCTTTGGTTGATTGCTTCAGATTCCCACTTTTTTCTCATGCAGATGTTCTTTTGATAAACACCTCGTCGGCTATAACTTCTGTTCTATATATGTTTTTGCTGCTGATTTGGCATCAATTTCGTTTATTGCTTATTTGCTTTGTTGTTTTATCCAGAACTTGACTTCTCTGTTTGGTTTGACAGGACGTAATGATCACAGAAATGGCAGTGGCCGAGATGGACATCCGAGTGGGGTACCAAGGCCATATGGTGGGCGTGGACGTGGTCGGGGCTCATTCAACAGCACTAGAGGAAATAATTCCAGCAATGAGAGGCAGGATTCTGGTTATGATGCTCCTAAATGGGATTCGGCTAACAAGGATGGGGAAGATGGATGGGGAAATTTTCCAGGTGCCAAAATTCAAAACTCACCTGGCAGGGAGGCCTTCCCAGGTGGTTGGGGTAATGGTGGAAGCGACAGAGGTGGTAGTAGTAGTTGGGGTGGGGATGGGGCTAGTGGCAGTGACAATGGTGGGTGGGGGAATGGAAGTGGTAGTGGCGGAGGAAATTGGAGTGGTGCTGGTGCAAATGATGCCGCTCCTGATAACAGGAGTTCAGGGTGGGGAACTACTCCAAAGAGAAGTTCTTCACAGTCGCAGCCTGGGGGGAATGGATGGTCTGGAAGTGGTGGTGGTGGTGGTTGGTGAAGCCACGTAAGCTTTAGGATATCCCCATCCCCTTTTCCAGGTCTCTCCTTTCCAACTAGTGTCGGATGTCCAGTTGGTAGAAGTTGGGACCCATTTTGGACCTTCCGGGGCCTCTCGAGTAGTTATGGAATTGATTGTAATGACCAATACTCGACGCTTTTGTATGTTCATTTACAAATTATAGTACCGTGGTAAAAGTGTCTTATCTATTGATTGGTGCAGGTAATGGCTTTCCTTTTGCCCTTTCTCATCTATTGATTGGCTCCAGAGTATATTCCTTTTACTTTCACACGCGCGCGCGCGCGCGCACACACACACACATATATATATATATATTATTAATTTTATTTATTGTTGTGAGGTGCTCTTGCTTCCCACAAATTCTAATTGCCTCTGAATCTCTGATACACTATATTGAGCATAAAGGAAAGAAACCTGATCCTGGCTATATAGAGTTTACCTAGATTACATTTCATTATTAACCCCAATGGGTTGGCCTAAGTGGTGAAGGCCTTAGTCTTGGGTATCACTCTCTTCAAGATTTAAGGTTCAAAGTCTTATGGGTGCAAATAATTATTATTGGGGTCACACCCTTTGGTGAAAAGTCATTGATTTAATTAGTTGTGCAGGGAAGCTTTTGAGGGCAGTGCACAGAATCGGAATTTATTTTTCATGGATGGGTCCGAAGGGTCTGACTTGGAGAGGTTCTCTTAACATATTAAAAAAAAAAAATACATTTCTTGAAATAAATCTTGATCGAACAAATTTTATGTTTAGTTTTCACAATTTACTCAAAACTAATTTTTTGTAACGGGTAGTGAAGCAAATGATAACGTACAGGAATGGTTGCGATAAATTAGATTTATTTTATAATAAAAAAATTATTTAAAATCTGATTTATTACATACATTTATATCATTTTATAAATTTATTTTTATAAAATATTTTGTTGGACCAACTAACAAGACTTGTTAGAAATTCCTTTCAATAATCCGCAGAACTATCAAGTTTTAAAATAGACTCTTCATATTTTCTTACTAAAAGAAACAAGAAATAACCCATTATTATTGTGCAGTTTGATTCAAACCCGAACCCGAGTATACCTCCTTATAAATCTGTTTAGGGTTTTAGGCCAAGTGTGCCGTCTTTGTGTCGACTTCTGCGAAGACATCTCAAACGATCAACACGAGCACGATGACTGCTGAGACCCAGGAGGAGCTTCTCTCTGCCTACCTTGAACAGCAAAAGATTAACGTAAATCTCTTTCTATTTCAATTTTTTGCTTCTCATTTAATTTTTTGAATGGGTATTTGGACTTTGAGAGTGTGAAGCTTTATACGACCATGGTTGGTATCTCGTATAATGAGTTTCTGAAATTCATATGATATATAAATTCTTTGGAGTTAAAGACATTCGTCGAATGCCAGAAATGGGTCTAATAAAACTGTGATTAGATGACTTTGTGATGGTATGACACTTTGGATTGACTTTTGCATTTCTGGTCGCGTTATGTTCTTCTTTACATTGCTTTGATGAAGTTATGAGCTTCAGTGTCACAAGAAATTTTGACAAGGGTTTTCAAGTTTCTGACTGAAGAATTTAGAATATTGTTTGAATTGTTGTTTTTGCGTGAATTATGGAGGTTGTGAAAAGTTTCTTACTCTGCGAAAAAAAAGAGAAAAAATGTCCTAGTATTGTCTTGCAACTTTGTAAAAAACTTCGAGTTCCCTATTTGACCCCAATTGCGAAGGTTGTTGGGAGGACACAAACCCTCGAGTTGGGTGCCTGCATGTCTGACGGCCAACTCAACTTTGTGTCAGAAGGAGATATCACCCCGTCCTTTGACCAGTCAGGGGGTAGGTACTGACCTTGCTTCCACTAATGGTTGTTATTGTCGGCAACCAAACAAAATCCGAAATGACTATTTCACAACCTGTACAGTATACAGCCCAATCAATCAATAAAACTCAAGGAGCCAAAACGCTGACCAGCTTGCACACCCGGAACCTAACACCAAGAAATTGACCAAGAATCCCTAGATCAAAGAGTTTGTTGAAGGAATCAAATCAGAGAAAAGGAATACCTGAGATTGACAATAGGGCGTCCTCTCAAGGTCACTGGAGGTTTACTTGGCTGTTAACTTCAGGGTCATGTGGGATTAGTCGAGGTGCGCGCAAGCTGGCCTGAACACCCACAAATATTTATTAAAAAAAAAAGAAAAAGACAATAGGGCATGATATCAATAAATGTATGCTCAATACAAGAAGACTGTTGTCTCTACAATTGCCATGCCCAAAATGCAGAGTGCGCTCATTGAGATTTGCATAGAAAGATAGCTAGTGTATGTGAGAGAGAGAGAGAGAGAGAGAGAGAGAGAGAGAGAGAGATGAGAGATGAGATGAGTCATGAGCACAATGGTGAATGGGGGTTGGAAGATAGATTAGGCAGAGGGAGCTGAGTATTCTCAGTTGATTTTCATTGGCATTTGAGCACCTAGGGCTTGAGAATAAAATGTATTTTTATATTTAAGGCAAAGTTTTGAATACCGTTCCGGTGACCGTTTCGGTCGAGGCACTGGAATGAAATATTTCAGTACTGGTACCATTTCGGGATAGTCTATATATGGATAAATTAATTATATATATATATAAAACTATATTCCAAAATAACGACAATATAAGTCATAAACTCAATAATACTTCTCAATACAAGTCTTAAGAACACACGTATTTGTAAAACTTAACAATACTTCTAAGTTCTCAATCCAACTATAAAAAAAAAAAATCACTCATCTTCATCAATAAGACAATAAGGATCAACATTCATAAAGTTAATCAATAAGACAATAAGGATCAACATTTGGACTCTGGGTGCCGGCGGCGATAGGGAGAGGATGGAGGACTAATTCACCGAAGGAGAAATTTATCCTCTATTTAACTGCTGCGTGCTGCCAACCACGAAAAATCAAGGGAAAAAGAAAACCCTAGATTTTGAGTTATTTTTACGAAAAAGCCCTTGCCCTTTCACTGTAATTACAAAATCGTCCAGGCTCTAGCCCCTAATTATTTTACCGGACCAAAATCAACATACTGGCTGAAATACTGAAAACTGGCTGTTATTGATTGAAACACACCGAAATGGCTGGTATTTGACCTGGTATGAAACTCAGCCCTCTCACGTGCCGGTTACTATTCTGGCACAGTAAATTTCGGCCATTCTGGCCGGTACGGTATTTTTTTCAAAACTTTGATTGAAAGATCTCACCCAACCTGAGCCCTTCTTTGGAATTTATAGTTCCTACATAACCCATATCACGACTAGGGTGGAACCCAACCCACCGACTTGGGTATGGTTCAGTTGGCTGGATTGGGTTGTCGCCCAGCCCTAGTGGGTTTAGTATTCAGTTCTAGCGTTTGCTGTAGAATGGGGCAAAATTTTGTGGATGCATCATATATGGAAGATGCTCCTATATGCCTACTATGGTGTATTTGGAGGAAAGGAATGATAGATATTTTTTAGGAGCTTGAAACCATCTCCTTCAAGATTGTTTTTTTGGGCAGTTGCAATTCATAGGTTTTGTGGCCCTAAGACTGTGTAAGAGGATTTTGTAGCCCATGAGGTCCGACATGACTGTAGCAGATCAATAAATCTTGTTCCTAGATTAATTTTTGCATTTCAGATGTCATGCATTCAATATATGAACTTGTTTTACTATTTTTTTATGTAAGTAATAAATTTAATTGAAAAGCGTAAAATGCCATGTACATAGGATGTACTTAGGCACATTATTTTTGGTTTGGTTTAAGTGTTCAATATGGGGTAGGGCTGTACAAAATACCGAAAAACCGACCAGAACCAACTCAGACCGGCCTCCGGAGATCAGAACCGGCTGGAACCGGAGTAGAACCGGTCGGCACACGGTGGAATTTATTCAAAACTGATGTCTAGCGGTTCAGTCCTAGTTTGAACCTGGACCGGACTGCTGAACCGACTGATGGTTTAAATGTTTTTTTTTTTAAAAATTATACATATGAAACGGCGTCATTTTAGAACGTAGTATTTGAAAAAAATATAAAAGGAACGGCACCGTTTTAACTCTAGGGTTAACACGGCACCCATTCCTCTTCTTTCTCATTTCTTTTTTTCGCTTTTAGAGTTTTGCCGCTCCCTCTGGCCTCCTCTCTCTCTCTCTCAAGGCGCACGCAGCCACGCAGGGCCACCTTCGTCGCCAGCTCCCTCTCTCTCTAATCTCACAGTACAGTTCATCATCTCTCTCTCTCTCTCATGCGCACGCAGCCACCGAAGACGCCAAGACCGAGGACGATGGTTTCCTCCCCATTCATCGGCTGGTTTCGGTTGAGATGTGCATCATTTAAGGGTATCAGTGCGGTTTCGGTTTTGGACAAAAAACTGCACCAATACGTCGGTTTTCACCCCTAATATGGGGTAAGGATTTTCTCTCTCTTGCCCCCCCCCTCTTCTCTCTCTTCTTAATGGGCTTGGTCTGGTTCAATCATCTGAAAGTACAAGGTTTTTTGTGGTCTATATTCTTTGTCCCCTTACAGTACTTTCTTTGATTTGCGAGCCAAAGTTTTGATGATTGTTGCTGATTCTTTTTCATGCAGATAATTGTTAATGATGAGAATTAGCTTTTTGCAGTTTTGGGCCTAAGATATGATAGCCTTACAAAATTTTGAGTGATATCCTTGCAGCCTGATGAGCCTGTAGTCGAGGATGAAGACGATGAAGATGATGATGATGAGAGTGATGACAAGGAGGAAGATGATGCTGAAGGTGAGAGAGTACTATTCGTGACTTATTCAAGTTAGGAGATAACAAACTCAGCTAGAAAGAAGCTCATGTAATACATAGTTTTTTGCGGTCTTTACAAAACCTTGCTAATCATTTGGATGATGTTCACAATGTTTGGAATGTAGATGAACTACTTTAGCAGTAAGCCTGATTTTATGGTAAGTTAAGTACTGTCAGGTAAATTCAAGATTTTGAGGGAAATGTGCAAAACATCTTGAAAATAAATGCATTCTTTGTAATTTCTGATTAACAGAAGCCAATGGTCTTGAATCAATTTGCACCTCTATCGCTATACGAATTGGGTGATTGGTGAGATCATGAGTTCGACTCCCATGAATGCATGGGTTATCGATGGAAATTACGTTCTAATTAGCTTATTATACCACTCTGTTTTCTTATAGAAAACAACATTCTAATTAACTGAGGTATGATCTGTATAATCTGCTTGCTTTTCTTATAGACAAAAACACTAATTAACTGAGGTATGATCTGTATAATCTGCTTACTTTTCTTATAGGGAAAAAAAAAAAAATTCTAATTAACAGAGGTATGATCTGTATAATATGCTTACACCACAGAGAGGTATTAGCATTATATCTCACAATTTTTTGAGATCGGGCAGGACAAGGAGATGGACCTGCTAGGTCTAAGCAGAGCCGAAGTGAGAAGAAGAGTCGCAAGGCAATGTTGAAACTTGGAATGAAGCCAATTCCAGGTGTCAGCCGGGTTACTGTAAAAAAGAGCAAGAATGTTAGTTTTCCATATACTTGTTTCGTGTCTCTTGCTGTCGCTGCTCTATTTTTTCTTCCTTGGCTTCCTCATGTACTGTAAAAAATTGATTTAAATCAGTTTTCTTTCCTCTCTCCAGATTCTGTTTGTTATATCTAAACCAGATGTTTTCAAGAGCCCCGCTTCGGACACATATATTGTTTTTGGGGAGGCAAAGATTGAGGATTTGAGCTCTCAACTGCAGACTCAGGCTGCAGAGCAGTTCAAAGCTCCTAATATTAGTAATGTGATTTCAAAGCCTGAGCCATCAGCGGTGGCACAAGATGATGAAGATGTTGATGAAACTGGTGTGGAACCTAAGGACATTGAGTTGGTAATGACACAAGCTGGGGTCTCGAGATCAAGGGCTGTGAAAGCACTCAAAGCTGCGGATGGTGACATAGTTACTGCTATTATGGAACTGACAAACTGAGGCACTGTCATTAAGATGTTTCATTGCAACTAGAGGACCATACATTTTCCCGCTCCAAGTATAAGTTCTTGAATTCGCTATGGCAGTTTTGAGGTTGCAGCTATGTTATACTGTCTTTATTTTCTTCTATTTCCTTTCATGTTCAGAAGATAAAAGGGTTTTTACTCGTTCACCTTCTTGATAATGGTTCCAGCTTCATTCTGCTTCAGGTGTCATTGCATTATAATGTTTCAGTTTTTCTTACAAGAAAGCAAAATGCACGCATTTTTATTAGGCAATGAACTCTCGCACTAGTTCGCATTATGTGTGAAACATGCAGTTTCACATATTTGAGTTATACGCAAGATACATGATATGAATTCCCAGTTTTGCAAACTTAATTCACGTAATTTCTGGAAATATTAGTAAAATCGAAGCGATATTCTGGAAGGATAGAAATGGTTAAAAAGGCTCGAGGTTACGACCAAACAAAATCTGTCCGGCTTCGGTTGGGGAAAAATGGTAAATTTTGAAGTCATTCGCGCGACCTTATTACTGGTAATTCTTGAGCAAGAGCAGTGAGCAGCATTCCCTTGTTTCCATACTTCTGTAAAGGAATGCGCATCGGTGAATACCATGTCCACAGATAGATGATTGTCTCGATGCTTTCAGGTTGATAGCAGTACGCTTTCCTGAGAAACATAAACATTCACCAAAACCAAAGAACTTACCCTTGAAAACCATGTCAATGTTTCAAAATCCGAAAACCGATGTGGAAACGTTAGGATCAAGAGTGACATCTGACCCTCCACACTCCACAGAAAGTAGTTGGCAGTTGCTATGGCAATCGAAAACACGTCCGAGTTCTCATCTGTTCCAGCTAGGATGGTCACAAGATTGTTTGAGGGTCCGTCAATTCTATTTCAAGTCAGAATCACCATCAAAACTGGCTCAATTGTGAAAGAAAGGTTGTTCACCTTAAATTTTGTTAATCCCTAATAACACCTGTTGATGACAGATTAAGTGACGGTCTATTAAGTGATAGACATAAAGATTCACTTAAAATGTAACCATAATCAACAAGGATGGCTGGGGATTGACAAAATTTTAGATGAAGAGTAACATTGCTCCAGTTGTAATGCTCACGGGTCAACATTAAACTAACATTAACGAACAATTAAAAGGCATAGACATAGAAGCAGCATAGGTAATTCACCCACAACTAGAGTCATTTACATAAAAAGCAGCAAAGAACAAAACAGAAAAGACCACCATTCACTATCAAGCAACACACTCCAGTCCACTTATCTTTCTGACAATGGCAATAAATGCAAAACCAAGTTCTGAACTTTAGTCAAAAGGCCATCCTGAATAACCCGTATGCTGGTTGTTCTCATGAATGGTTGGAGAGCTGCTTCCAGCAGTTCCATTATGGTTAGAGCTAGAATGAGACGAACGGAATGGCCACAGATAAGAGAATGGATTCCGTCTTCCTGGATTATCCCTGCCACTATTCTCCCTTCCATTGGCATTACCACCATGACTGCTACTTCTACTTCGACTACTTGAGCTACGGCCAATATTCATTCCTTGTAGTGGCAGTTCTTGGCGGCACACAGGGCATGAGTTGTGCTGTACTAGCCATGGGATAATGCAGTCTGAGTGATACATATGATTACATGGCATTTGCCTCGCTTCAGACCCCAGCTCGAATTTATCTTTGCAGACAGGACAGTGTGAATCAGAACGAAGATGCCTCTGAGCAATCTTAATGGTTGGCATCGCATCAATTGAAGATCTAGATGCCGGGGGAGGGCCTCGCCGATCGTTAGCTGAAAGTTGTTCAAACAGCTCTTCCAGTCCTGGACCTATAAAATAATCACCAGCATTACCCCGTGTAAGACCAATCCCAGGGGTCCCATTCAAAATAGCTTCAATCCCACCATTTCCAGACAACCTAAAAGGAATTTGGCCTCCAAAGATCAGCAGAGGACCAAAACCAGGAGCATGTTCCGGAACTGAATCTGATCTAGCTCTAATGTCATGGCTATGGCTTCTGTCTGCCAATCGATGCCTCATAAAGGCCGAGAAAGCTTCCATAACTCCTGACCTCCTGTCGTGATCTTCATCAACATCCAGTCCAAAATAATCAAATGGGCTGATGTGCACCATATCATCAAGTTCTTGAATAAATCCTCCATTACAGCCAGGGCAAACTGTATCTCGTCCTCGCAGTCGAACTGGTCGATTGCAACAGTAGCACCAATGGGTGTTTCTTCCATTTGACATCCTTTTCTCTCCCTCTCCCCTGGCAAATTCTTGAAAAACAAATCCAAGACTCGTCCCTGCAACTCCTCAATCTTTTTAACTCTTATAGGAACATGCTGTCTAAGTTTGCAATATAAATTAGATATCACCTAAGCATTTGAAAAAAGTAGGAGTAAAAAAATAAAAGAAACAAATCAACAGGACTGCTGAATTATAATATCAAAGCCTCATCCCCACTAATAGGACCAAAAGTGAATATTGGAAGTGTTCATAGCCATCAAAGAGAATGGCTGTCATTGTCACCAATCAAAGATGACAGTAAACAAATAACAACAGAGCTTCATCAAATGCAAATCTAGTTACTATCAGTTGTGGCACCACTCACGGCACACCCCAATACTCAATGAGACTCCACGTGAAAAACACTATGTCGCACATAGTAGAAATGTTCAACTTAAGCATTTCAATATACCACAGAAAGTATAAAAAGCACATAAATATGCCGAACAGAAGCACCAGAAGGCAATCTGCAACAGAATTGAAAGAAAGGCGAAGCAGGAATTTTCCGAATTTTAAGCTTTATTTGTTAAGTTTTTCTAGGTCAACAAAAATAAAATAAACTCCAGATCCATCCTGGAAAATATGATTAAATTCTACAGATGAACAGAAACAGTTACTTAATGCGACAGATCTAATCCAGCACTTCAACATAAAGAAAATTGACCAGACCTTCGTTTGTTGCAGAGAAAACAGTGGAAAATCAAAGAAAATAAAATAAGAATAACCAAAGCATCGTCCGTATCATTTCTGGTTTCAAAATCATAGAATGTTGACATCAATCAAAACCCAGGGTCAGAATAAAGCTTAAATGCATTACAATTTTGGTCATTTATAGGTTTCTAACCAACAGAAAACCCAAATATCGGATACTCTAAATTTCTCAGTATCATTTTCTCAGCTACATACCAAGCAGAATATGAATCAGAAACTACACAATTATTTCATTCGAAAAATTTATTTAAAGAATTTCAGAGACTGTGTTGGGTCGTACCTTTCAAGAGGAATGAGTGGATCAAAAGTCTCTTGCGAAGAGCGAGCGAAAGAGAGAGAAAGAGAGAGAGAGAGAGGAAGTTGAGGAAGTCCCTAGGTCGAGTCGTCGACACTAATTGGGGTTTTTTTTTTTTTAATTTATAAAAAATAATTTTCTGGAATTGGGATAAACAGTCAAATCATTGTCTTCTAGTTGTAAAAGAGTACCATTATTTCATATTTTTTTATGATCTCATACTGGGCCCACTTGGACTTAAACGAGCTTCGTATTAGACTTTAAAAATCTCAATCGGGCCTGGGTTTAAGTCCATTAGAGAGGTCCAATCTGCAAACCAATGGAGGTAAGTTTTATCAAATGAAAATCTTAATTGGTCTTAGGCCTTAGCCCAATTTAAACAAAGGATATAACTGCAATAATGTTTACTGCACTGAAATCATAGAGCATTTAGAGTTTGTTTTATAAAAATATCTTATCAAAATAAGTTTACATGCTAACTTAATATAATATGTTAGATTTACTTTATAATAAAAAGTTAGTTATAATCTAGCGTATAATATCATGCAAGATCCAAGTCGTGGGTTCGAGAGTTGGCGGCCGGGAGAGAGAGAGACTAATATTGACATGAGGCATTTTAGCATAGTGTTGTATGTAATGAACACATTTCTTAATCAATTTATATTCTGGTAAATTTCTTTTTTCTTTCAACCGGACAAACGTGCAAGTAGCACCCCTGGCTAGTATATATATCTATGAATGGACAGCTTGAACCCAAAGCCTTCAAGGACCAAATTAGTGTTGAAAGTCTTGATTATGAATTGGAAAGCCCAATCTATGCTTATTCCTTTCATTCGAAACCAATGGTCTTATATATGGTCAATGGCACCACCCATGCATAGTTCTTAGGTATCAATTTTGGGTCCATGATTGTGGGGTTCAACTCCGATCCCCAACTACTAGAGATGATATTTCTCAAAACATTTCCTAACAAAATAACATATATATATGTGTATATATGTATGTATGTATGTATGTATATTCTCATTCCAATTATTTTCCGTTTCGGTTGGCTTTAAATAATGGTGAATTTACTTGCGTTTTTATTTTGCTGCATGCTCTCAAGTCTCAACAACATATATATATATATATATCCTGATCACCATGGACCGTTTAAGAGAATTCTCATTTAATTGGCTAAATGCATCTTCAAATTTTAGCTAATATCACATGAATTTTCATTTGTCTTTTCTATTGAAATTCAATCTCCACAATGGATTATCTATTTATTTTCTATATAATAATAAAATATTATTAATTTAATACTATTTTATTTAATTTATTTTATCACGTTTTGTAGTTCTATCAATTAAATGTTAATAATAATTATATTTGTTGATGGGAGAAAGTATTATTTATTGAGTTTTGCTACGTACAAGCGAATTGGCATGCTGATCTGCATACTAATACTGCTACTTTCATATTCAAAATTTAAATTGACACAATTTTCATTAAAATCTAACTTTCTGACCAATCATGTTAGATAAGTGCGTTTATTGATACGCAGAATCTTCCATATTTGGTGAATAACTATAGCTAATATCCAAATTATTTTAATAATGTCCAATCCAATGTGAAGTTTTTTTGACACATATTAACTAAATTTTAGACATCCTTAAATTTTAGCTAAGCTGATAAAGATGCTATAATTTGAACACGTAAGTACAACATGCTTTTTACAACTCTTCAAGAATACACTTTCAGGAAAAGAATACAATATTTTCAGGCAGCTTATATCCTTAATCGGAATCTGAAGGCACTATATATTAAGGAACTTTTGCACCTAAAAGTGAAGACAGCAGTAACCCAATTTTCAGAAATAATCTAAAAGAAAGGAATGAGATGAGTGCAAGTGACTTCCTCTTTTTCCTTTTTTTTTTTAATTTTTTTTTGGGATCCCCTCATTTTTTTTCGTCTTTTTCCCCACTTTATCCACGTGTAATTTATTTAATTTTATATTTATTACGAGATAGATATACTTTTCTTGTATTGAACGTAAGCAAATCCAATCATCTGTGATCTTTGGCATCAACTTTTAATCCAGAATATTTTGTGCTTTTTAAACATGACTAATTACTTTTATTCTTTTAATTTCGTATATATGATCATCTTCTTTTGGGATATTAAAGTGAAAAACCAGGAACCAATTGCATCCATGCAAAGAACCTTCCAGCTAGCTAGCTAGTACCCTTTCTCGATCGTGGTGACCACACGGGTTTATTTTAGATGGCCGCAAGCTTATCTCGGAATCTCTTCCAATATCTGCCTCATCCAATTTAACCCATTCATCAATCACGCAACATCAACATTTTAGCTAGCTAGCCTCGCCAACAAACATGCATATATATATATATATATAGTCATTTTCCAAGAAAGTGAAAACCCATATGCATGCATGCATGGATTCCATGCAGTTTCTGAAAGAGAGAAAGGAGATGAGAGAGCCAAACAACGTGATGATCTCTTAAGTTAAGTCTTATTAACGAAAGAAATAGCGAGTCTAGTACTAGCTAGTTACTAAAATAATTAAGACTTGCTTAGATTAGCTAATTAATTGCTTAACCATTTCTGCACAAAAACAAGAAAAAAAAATTAAAGATGGATGTGGCCAGGGTTGTAAGAATTATGAATCTAGAAAGAAAACAATCAAAAGAAAGGTTGATGAAGCAGAAACTTTCTGCTGTATTGTATTCGTTGTACAATATGCTTACAAGCTGTGGCAGCTTTATACAGAAAGGGAAAAGAGAATCCTAACAAATTAAAGGAATAAAAGGAAATACGTATAGCTATATAACAAACACTAAAATTACATAAGGGTACATGACAAAATAGCAAAAGAATGGTCCTTATGGTAAAAGAACATAGGGACCACAATGTGTATTCTGCACATTGGATGCAGAGTGAACCTGCATGTCAGGGTCCGTGGATGATCCACGATCAACATGTGCTTCATGATCTGAGCCTTGATAAGTATGCTGCTCTAATACCCTCCCACAAGATGGAGAATAGATGTTAACTATTTCCATCTTATAGAGATGAGAATAAAGTAGATAAGAAGGCAAAGCCTTGGTGAAAATGTCAGCTAGTTGTGAAGTAGTGGAGACATGAGCAGTTGTTATTGTGCCCTCTAAGATTGTCTCGGATTAAGTGACAATCCACTTCAATATGTTTGGTTCTCTCGTGAAATACAGGATTAGCTACTATGTACAATGCAGCTTGATTGTCACAGAATAAATGAGCAGCTTGAGGATGAGAAATAGAGAGATCTGCAAACAAATGTCTCCACCAAACTAACTCAGTGGTAATGGAAGACATAGCTCTATATTTTGCCTCAGCAGAGGACCTGGAAACCATGGTTTGCTTCTTAGATTTCCAAGAAATGAGGGACTGTCCAAGAAAAATATAGAACCCAGTTACTGATTTTCGAGTATCAGGGCATGTGGCCCAATCTGAATCACAATATCCTGTAAGCTGAATATCTGAAGTTGATTAAAGGAGAATGCCTTGTCCACGTGAGTTTTTAAGGTACCTTAGGACCTTATAAGCTGCAGCAAGGTGGGAACTTGAGGGGTGATCCATGAATTGGCTAAGAACATGGGTGGAATAACTGATGTCAGGCCTTGTAATAGTCAAGTAAAGGAGTCGACCAATGAGTTGTCTATAGAGAGTGGGATTAGGTAAGGGAATGCCACTAGATTTACTGAGTTTGTGATTCTGGTCCATAGGAAGTTTTAGTGGCTTAGATGCAAGCATGCCCGAGTCTGCAAGAATGTCTAGTGTGTATTTTCTCTGACATAGGTGGATACCAGTAGGATTTCGAGCAACTTCAATACCTAAAAAATATCTTAAAATTTCCAAGTCCTTAATTCTGAAATGTGTATTCAAAAAATCCTTGAGGGAAGAAATGGATTCAACTCTATTACTAGCAACTACTATGTCATCAACATAAACAAGTAGTGCTGTAAAAGAATTTGCAGTATGACAAGTGAAAAGACTGTAATCAGATTTGGATTGGGTGAAGCCAAATTGAATAATAGAAGAGGAGAACTTGTCATACCACTGTCTCGAGGCCTGTTTGAGGCCATAAATGCTTCTGGGCAGTTTGCAAACTTGGTCAGGATGACCCTTGTGGTATCCTTGTGGTTTTTTCATGTATATTTCTTCTTTGAGCTCTCCATTAAGGAAAGCATTGTTGACATCGAATTGATGGAGATGCCAACCCTTAATGGAGGCTAAGGCTAGAATAGTTCTGACCGTGACAATTTTTACCACAGGGGAAAAGGTTTCATGGTAATCCACTCCTGGTTGCTGAATAAATCCTTTGGCAACCAATCTGGCTTTCTTCCTTTCAACTGTGCCATTGGAGTGGTATTTGGTTTTAAAAACAAACTTGCAATCAATGGGAACTTTGCCAGGAGGTAGGTCAGTAATGGTCCAAGTGTAGTTAAGATCTAAAGCTTCAAGTTCAGCCTCAATTGCTATACACCAATCAGGGTCCTTAATTGCTTGTTTGAAAGTGTGAGGATCAATGTGTGAAGAAATGGTAGCAGAAAAAAAAAGACAGGGCAGGTGATAAATGATCATAAGAAATAGAAGAAGATAAAGAGAAGGGAATACCTGATGAAGAAGTCATGGCCACTGATTGAGTGGGAGAGATAGAAGAGGCTTGTTGACAATGAAAGTCCTGTAGGTATTGAGGGGCTGTTCTGGTTCGAGTAGATCTTCTAAGAACAGGTGGATGAGAGGTCTGTGATATAGATGAAGTAGATGGGAAAGGAGGAGTGAGGGAAGGTAGAGATGAAGTGGGAGCTGGTGAGTCTGAAGAGTTGGGGAAATTACTGATGGGTGGAAGTGAGGTTTGAAGAGGAAGTGGTTGCTGGAAAGTGGTTGGAAGCTGGGAAGGTGGTGAAAAAAGTTTAGGTTGGTGGAAGGGGAAGACATATTCATGAAATGTCACATCTCTGGATATGAAAATTGTTTTAGAATGGAGGTCAAGGAGTTTATATCCTTTGACTCCAAAAGGATAGCCAAGAAGAACACAGGTTCTGCCTCGAAGATCAAATTTGCTTCTGTTGTGGGATTGAGTGGACGCAAAACATAAACAGCTGAAAATTCTCAGATGAGAATATGTTGGGGAAGAGTGGAAGAGAAGTTCATATGGGGTTTTGTTGGAAAGCAAAGGGCTAGGAACACGATTGATAATGTGAGCAGCAGTTAAAATACAGCCATTCCAGTAAAGGCTAGGAAGATTGGACTGAGTTTTTAAGGCTCTGGCAATGTTCAAAAGATGTTGATGTTTCCTTTCAGCAACCCCATTTTGTTGAGGGGTTGCCACACAAGTTTTGTGATGGATGATGCCTTTCTTGTTAAAGAAATCTGTCATTTGGAATTCAAGGCCATTGTCACTTCGTAGGATTTTGATTTTAGCACTGAATTGTGTTTCAACCAGATTGTAGAAAAGCTTCAATGCAAGATCTGGTGTGAGATTTGTTTGTAAGTAGATAAATCCAAGTACTTTCAGAAAAATCCTCTACAATGGTTAAAAAATACTTGGTTCCATCATATGCTTCCACTGGGTTGGGACCCCAAATGTCACAATGTATAAGTTCAAAGAGAGTGTTACTTTTAGTGGAACTGATAGGAAATGGCAATCTGTGATGTTTTGCAATAGGACAAACATGACATGGGTTGGTAGCAGAGATAGTAGAAACATGTTGTTTAATGGATGGATCTTGTATTACAAGTAATTTATTAATGGGATTATGCCCCATTCGACAATGCCATAGATATGAAACTTGATTAAAATGGTGAGAAAAACAGAGATGTTCTTATGGAAAGAAAGTGAAAAATAGTCAAGAAGGGCTGATGGCTTGATTGGTGCTGTGGTCAGGTGGTATAAGCCATTCTTCATCTCACCCATGCCAATCGTGGTCCATGTCAAAAGATCCTGAAGAAAACAGATTTGTGAAAAGAAAATAAAACAGCAAGACAGAGAAGATGTTAGCTGCTTAGCTGAGATCAAATTGAAACTAAAGGAGGGAACACAAAGGACATTATGCAAAACTAAAGTGGGAGTGATGTGGACAGTGCCTATCTGAGTAATTGATGCTGAGTGACCATTGGGTAATTTAACAACAAATGAGGTTTGAGAGGTGATAGAAGAAAAATAGTAGGTGTTACAGATCATGTAATCTGTAGCACTTGTATCAATAATCCAGGAGATGTGCGTGTTAGTGTGTTGTGATGGAGTGAGAGAAGTAAAAGAAAAACAGTTACCATTCATGATGGATGATGGAATGCAATCTGTTTGGACAGTATTGATTGAGTGAGTAGCAATTGAAGCTTCCTTTGACTGTAATAGAGAAAGTAGTTGATGGTATTGGTCTTTGGTGAAGGTGGGGGTATCATGAGATTGGGTTTCTGGGTCGAGGATGGTCATATGGGTAGAAGAGGGGGCAGGTTGTGGGGTTTTTCCATGGAATTTGTGTCCAGGTGGGTAACCATGCAACTTATAGCATTTTGCTGCTATGTGGCCAGTCATATGGCAGTGAGTGCAAATGGGTGCTTGAGCATTGCCTGCTTTGAAACATATGTCCACCGTGTGACCTTGAATTTGCAATGAGTGCAAAAAGGTCTATCACGTTTAGGCTGCTGGGAAGGTTTGGGAAATGGTTTGTAATATGGTTGTTTGACTGCAAAAGCCATAGCATCAGGTGAGGGAATGCCATTAAGGGCAACATGGTGCATTTCTTGTTGTTGGATCATAGATAAGATTTTATTGATGGGAGGTAAGGGATTGAGTAACATGATCTGATCACGGGTGACATTGTGGGATTCATTAAGACCCATAAGAAATTGGATGATACAATCCCGTTAGTAACGATCAAGCAAGACAGTAAGCTTACCACAAGTGCAGTCAGGCAAAGGATCACATAGAAGTAATTCATCCCAAATGGTTTTGAGCTTACTAAAATAAATGCTTACTGAGTTAGAATCTTGTTGTAAACTAGTGAGAGCCTTCTTGAGTTGGAAAATGCGATGGCCATTCTGTTGAGTGAACCTATCCTTGAGTTCAGACCAGATTTGAGATGCATCATCGACTAGGGCAATGCTGGACTTAAGAGTTGAATTGATAGAATTATGAAGCCAGGAGACAACAAGGTCATTACATCTTTCCCAAGCAGCATAAAGGGGATTTGTAGGATCTTTTGGTTTGGTTAGGCTTCCATTGATGAAGCCAAGTTTATTCTTGGCACGTAGAGCTCTACACATGACTCTAGACCAAGTAGTGTAGTTGTCGGTATTAAGAAGGTCAGGGACCAGAGGAAGAGAAGGATTGTCTCCATGGTCAAGACGATATGGGTTGGTGATATTATTGAAATCAAGAAAGGGGGATTTGGAGGTTTCAGTAGTCATGGCAGAGTATTCTTACGCACAGGCTCTTGATACCATGTAAGAATTATGAATCTAGAAAGAAAACAATCAAAAGAAAGGTTATTGAAGCAGAAACTTTCTGCTGTATTGTATTCGTTGTACAATATGCTTACAAGCTGTGGCAGCTTTATACAGAAAGGGAAAAGAGAATCCTAACAAACTAAAGGAATAAAAGGAAATACGTACAGCTGTGTAACAAATACTAAAATTACATAAGGGTATATGACAAAACAGCAAAAGAATGGTCCTTATGGTAAAAGAACATAGGGACCACAATGTGTATTATGCACATTTGATGCAGAGTAAACCTGCATGTCAGGGTCCTTGAATGATTCACGATCAGCATGTGCTTCATGATCTGAGTCTTGATAAGTATGCTGTGTATGTTGCTCTAATAGGGTTGACCAAAATTCAAATTGACTACCCTTGTCATTCTCAGAATTGAATGTTGCCGGTGGTACGTACGTCTGGTATATATTTTATTAACAATGGATGAAAGAAAGAGAGCCAGCAACACAAACAAACAACTGACAAGGAAATTGCCCCATGCAAATTAAATAAAAAAAATAAAAACAAAAATATGTGGCCAAACTTCTCCTGATCAAAAAGTCATTCCAACGATCAACACAACACACCAAACGATCGAGTTGCGTCCAACAGGCCGTCTGATCTATGCGTAGCACTCTTGCGTACTGTCGGCATATATAGAAATTGCCAAAGCTTTTTGGTCATGCCCAAGGCCGCAAGGCATGCAAGGCCATCATGCTTGGGGATCAGTGGGTTTAACGTACTTGTCGTATATAATTCTTTGAGACTTTGGTCAATAATCCTTAATTAATAATTTGCATTAATATTAATGGTCTCTTTATATATTTATACGTGTCATAAGAATATTATTGGCTGCAGCTAATACCACAATCTTATTTGAGATTGACGATCATGATTTTCTTAACTCAAAACTATTAATGAGTTTTGTTATCTCCATATAATATATATCACAAAAGATCGCCTCGATCTGATCCGGTTCAACTGAAATAAAGATGTAAAATATTCATTAAAGTGGCAAATGATTTAGTCCAGATCAGCAATATGTAGCATAGGCCTTTTCGCTGCGACATTTAGTCACAATTAAATCAGACCATTTTTAATTTATTTCAAAATCGCTTCAAGCAACATCTCCTTAATGAGACATGGGTGGAGGTCAAGTCATTGGCTCTACATCTTCTTCTTTCTTTCTTTTTTTCTTTTTCCTTTTTACTGTGTTGTATTTATTATTTTAAGATGAATGTTGTGGCCTCCCAATCCATAGATCACTATCGTATCATGTAACTGTTATATTATCTATAATATGCTTGCTTAGAGAAAAAAAAAATTGTCAAAACGATCAATGTGCAGTAATATTCCCGTTAAAGAGCTTAATAATAATAATAATAATAATGGTAACTTATTGATTAGAAGTTTAGAACAACCTTTTCAAACTTTTTTGGTAAACAATCAATGTTTGGGCATTTAATGAATCTCATCAAAATTGTGCCAAATACACATGCAAAGATCTGCATGGACGGTTGGTAGGTTAAGATTTGCTATCGAGAACTGAAGAGGGCGGACGTGTTGTGCGTACCGTGTCAACTCTTGTTGGGTAAATGAAAGCAGATTGAGCAAGAGAGGGATCGTTCCATCTTAATTAGTTTGTTATCACATGAGCTTAATTCCTGGATCAATCAAAGGAAAAAGGCGTACAGGTCATCCCAGAAGACTTACGTGGTACGTGGCCCTAATGCATGTGTATCATGAGTATGCGGTGGGACTTGATCAGGGAGTCCCTAGCTACCTATAGACATAGGTCACCTATTAAATATTGAAAGCTCCATACATAATTATTTTTCCAATGGACAATGCAAGTCAATGCGTGAACCACAAAACTGTGGGACTGATCATCTTCATTTCTTTATTCGATGGTTGAAATTTAAATATTGCTTTTTTCATTGATTGATGGCATACATGGAGTGTTTCATGAAATATGTAAATTTCTACAAAAAGTTATAGGCTAGCTAGCATGCATACCTAGCTAATGAGGTTCTTAAAACAATATATACCATATTTATATGTGTACAATATCCTTAATTTGAACTTGAATATATAAAGATCGAGACCAGAAGTTATACACACACATATATATATATATATAGGGAATATAAAACAAGGTGAGGATTCTAGATGGGCTTCTAGTTTTTAATTCTATTTCTAATGATAGTGGGATATTGTTTAAGAAAGTTAATTTGTTGAATACTTGAAAATATTAAATGAGACTTAAGGTGCACGTACGTATATATATACCATCAGCCATGGAATATTGCTAGTGATCTACCTGCTAGCTCGTCAAAAAATTACACACTTTAATTTCTAACCTTCTTGATCGGTCAACATATCGTCTCTTCATGATTACAAGGATTGTGATTTCTTATCATTTTCTAATTCAAATAAATATATTTTTTAATTTAGAGAGAGATAGACATGAAATATATATATATATATATAAATATATTAGCGTTATATTCTCGGTCCGGCACCGGTTGCACAGTTTTAATATATTAAATACGATTTATTAGTGTTATATATAGACCCAACATCATACAATATATAATCCATATATTTATTTTTTATTTTTTTAAAATGTTTTGAGTCATAAAATTGTTTCAATAATTTGATATGCAATCGTACGTGTGGTTTTCAATTACGAAAAGTAAAGGAGGGGGGCCGGCACAAGGTAAAATTGGAAAGCAGCGTGCATGCAAACGCCGCTATAACAGGGGAATAAAATAGATGCTGCAGCTAGCGGAGCCAGCCAAAGAGCTGAGCCGACGTTACCGTAGCCAAATGGGTGTATAATATTAACTTGGGGAGCAAGAACTGGGGAATAAAAAATAATTAAAAATTAAAACGCAGAGCTTTCGGTGTAAGCATCGGACGTCAAGTCAAACCCTATCTGTACTCCTGATTATTATTTTTTAATACAAAACAAAAATTATATATATATATTTAACACCCTTATCACTCCGCGTCACCTCTTCGTCATGTCACGTTAGTCCTTTGCGTCACCGCTGGCGTATTTTTATCCTTTCCCTTTCAATTTTCATTTCAAAAATTTTGTTCTAGAATGTGATGACCTTTCCTTGCCTCTCTTAACACTCCAATCTAATTTCAATTATCCTATTCTCCTAAATCTGCCATTGCTTCCCACTTTGCTCTTCCTATTTGATTGGGTATATTCTCAAACAAGTTTCACTCTTTTTCGCCTTTTCTAAATTTCTAATTGATTTATTTATTTTATATAATTTTCATTAAAAAAAAAAATCAAGAACAGGTTTGGGAACTTTACTACATGGGATATTTGGCAATCATCTCATCAATATCCAAAGTAAATGAATAATTCAGGATTTGTTTTCATTTAGAAGGTATTTCATATCATCTTATAATTATAATTTTCTCAAATTCTCACATAAAATATAATAAACAATTCAACATTTTCAAATTCAAATTCAATTTTTTTAAATTTTAAAATAATAATAATATTAAAAAATAAAATTCTAATAATATTTTATTCAATTTTCAACTTTCATATAAAACTATTTGATCATCTTATAAGACTATCCAAACGAGCCCTAATAGTACTGGATGCATGGAAGTTTAGTTATTCAATCTTCAATGTGATTGATTACTGGCCTTTTACCAATTAGAAGATCAGACCAATATTAACGTCCATGCATTCCCACGGAGAAATTAGATTAGTACATGACTATGATCATAAAGATCAGGTCGTGCAATTAACCACTAATTTTCCAACGCTATGAAAAAGGGGTGAGACAAAAAAAGAAGAAAAGAAAAGCCAAGTAAACTTATATATAGTGTCAATGCAGGTGCTTGACCGGATCAATATAATCAATACAATTATATATAATAGTGTTCATGACCAAGTCAAGTCACCAGTCCACACTGATCATGTGCTAGCTCCAACTCACAATATGTCACGTTGTTATCAACTACTTAAAGGGATTCTTGAAAAATTATTTACTTTTTTCTCTAACTTTCTCATGAGCATGCACACATGTGTACACACCTACTACCACCATATAGATTATATATATATATATATCTATTTATCCTTAGCCTAGCTACTTCTTTAGAAATATTGCATAATACATAGCTCGAAACGATGCATATATAATACATATATAAGCAAAAGTTGAGGTGATTTATTCAAAAATATGCCCTTTGTGGAGTTTCGATAGCTTATAAACAACGACCAGAGCAGACAATATTTATAAAACCCAGCATATTCGAGTTTTCATATATATAATTTTTAAGGAAAAGACATAAGAAATAAATTAAAAGCTTTTTCTATAAATTGGAGAAATTAGAAGCATGGAAAGAAAGAAAGAGAGAAAGAAAGAAATTTTTCTATAAATTGGAGAAATTAGAAGCATGGAAAGAAAGAAATAAAGAAAGAAGCGTACCCACCGACCGTTGGCGAATGTTGGAGCTGGCGGCATTTACGAGGAACATGATAGGAGACATGTCAACTCCAATGTTACCTAACCCCATATTGGTCCGTTTGACGATGAGTGAATTGAATGCATGGGGTATTCTTTTTATGGTGAGAGTAGCTACCCCTTGAGCCACGTCGCATTAAACACCCTAACCCTTTAATCGATCCTGTTCATACATACTTTCCCTTGCAATTCGATCTGTTCTTATCCTATAATCTATTAATAATCAAACAATCTACGTTTACACATTTTTTTCTGAATTTCACCGGCATGCCAAATTCACCTGCATGGTGTCTGTCGTTTTTTACGTAGCACAGTATATGTATTGAGAAGGGGAAAAATGTGGATGGATCGGGGTACGTGCCATACTGCCATTATTATTATTACAGTACAGAGTCTACAGACAGGGGCTGAAGAGCAACCTCATTAAGAAATTAAAAGGAGATGGAGCCCACACGCTTCCAACGTCGCATCTCAAAACTCGGCATCATCATGTGATCTGCAGTGCATGGATATCTTATAATATTAATATATATATATTTATATATATATTTTTTAGATGATTTTTTTTGAAAATATCAGCAGCCCACATTACCCGTGACTGACAAGCAGTTTTAAGGTCAAAATTTGTAGACGAGACGTTGTTCTAAAATGTGCAGGACAGGGAATATTATGGTTATGGATGATAAGTAGCGAATATATATATATACACACACATATATGGATTTTTTTATGAATTTTCTAGGAATATGAAAATCGAAACATCCTTTGTAATTGTCTCAACAGATGAAAGTACTCACACCTCATTCTTAAAATTATAAAGCAAAATATGCAAACACAGTTCTCCAATTTTTACTTTAAAAAAAACAGTAGATAAATTAAAATTATAGCGTGCAAACGGTAACGGCGGCGGCGCAGATTTTGAAATGACGAGAGGGGGGGATTTTGAAAGGTAAAAAGAAAAAGGGCGGAAACGATGATAAACAATTGAGAGAGAGAGAGAGAGAGGAGGAGATTGGGAAGCGAGCTTAACGCGTAAGATGAGAGGGCCGAGGACGCGGCTTGACCGTCCGTCAAGACTCAAACCGAGCTTAACACCGTCCTTTGCTACTACTAGAAAACGATCACACATTCACACCAACGACTCCCAACAGTCGATCCCCATATACTAACCATGGTTACTTTTAACATTATTACGTACTACTTTTTTTTTTTTTTAAGAACAATTTGTATTTAACCCAGCTTACATCATGAGCGTTCATATCATTTTTCTGAAAATTTATAATTATAATTTAATTATAATATATTTTGAATTTCATGTCATCAAAAGACAGCATTTAAAAAAAATGGAAATTATTTATATGAATAATCATTTATTTTGTTAAAATAATATATACAGTGTCTGATGTGGTAATATTCCATCGGAAGGGAAGTAATCATCCAGTGTGCAGCTTGACTCCTAGCTATAGTTTTGTGCCGTACGGAAAAGCTGACGCGTGTCCCTCACAAAACAACGCGGTTTCTTCTCCCACTGACCGCCCCTATTTATGCCCCTCCCCCAGGCTCAATTATCCTTCCCTCTCATTTCCTTCCCCTCGACACCACCCGAATCCCTTCTTAAGAACTTTCGGCTACCGCCTTATCTATTCCTTCCTTCTTCCTCACAATCCACATGCCGTATATGCGAATCGGATAGGCCGCCATTTGGAAAATGCTTTGAGCGTTCTTAAAGCCTCCTCTTTTCGAGCTCTGTTTCTACTCATAGACAGAAACACTAACCCTGTGGCCTAGTAAACGTAAGGACTATCGATATGGCGTCGTCTGAGAACTTGGCGAGTATCGAACCTTGGGCCTTCCGTCCGGCCTTCGCGGATTCGTGGATATCCGAAGCTTTTGCTCGCGACAACGACACCCTCACCAAGGCTCTCCAGAAATCTTTCTGCGGTGCTAACTTGGACTTCCTGCAGACTGATGCCATCTCTCCCTTCCTCAACCTCATCAAGCCCGACACGGCGCCCACCACCCCTACCGTCTCAAGTCTCTCTGGCGGCTCCGAACCAGAAACGGTGGCCCCCCAGAAACGCCAGCGTAACTCGATTCCGGCGGCACCGGCGGGAAAGGTTTCGAAACGGAAGTCTCGCGCTTCGAAGCGGTCCCAGACGACCTTCATCACGGCGGATCCGGCCAACTTCCGTCAGATGGTACAGCAGGTGACCGGCGCCAGACTCGGAAACTCACAGATGCCAGTGGTGCCGATCCTGAAACCAGAACCCCAGAGACCCGGCAGCAGGTTGCCGGGGCCGGGATGCTTACCGACCCTCGATACGTCAGCTTTTTTGCTGGACCATCACCAGCAGCAGGCGATGCGACCCAACTCGGCTGCTGGAGCCGTAACTGGGGTTTCTAGTGCTGGCCAACTCTCTTTCGGGCCAAACATGGGATTAGCTGATGGTGGCGGTATTGGTGGCTTAGATTTCGACACTTTTCCGAGCTTTCCCACTTTAGAGTCGTGGAAAGTTATGTGAAACTTCCAGGATTAAATTTTTTTTCTTTGTTTTTTTTGGGTTCATCAGATATGAATATGTTCCTTTAATGTCTCTTTTTGATCTTTTGGGACCCAGGAGTACTGGTAGTGTAGCATATTGGGGGGTGGATCTGTTTGTAAATGTTAGGGGTTACCATGTTTTGGATAGCTCTGGTTTCTGTTGCATGGTTTCTCCTTGTCGTCAGTGGTGTACCGGTGATATGGGAATATCATGGATGACTCATGATCTTGTTTATTCCAAAATTTATGTCCATTAGCTAATTTTGCACCCAATAATTAACGTGGGTTTTGGCTTCTTTTATTTTCACTCACATCAACACATAATAACCGTTTAAATTTTTGAGAGAATCAAATTCAAGGTTCTGCATTCCGGAAGAATTTGAGTCATTTTCCGAGAAAAAAAAGTAATCTTCTTTTTGGCCATTTCTTGGGTCATTAATGGACTAATTACAACAGCTAACACATGATGATCAGAAATATTTGAGAAAGCAAATTAGATGATGCAGATAGCAGGTTCAGGTTGCTTTTTTTGACTTGACCTGTTTGCTAGATGGTAGGTGTAATGGCTTAATTATAAACAGATTTGCACATCCTTGTGGAGATTAACAAATCATTTAGCAAATTGAACTAGTTATTTTATCGTGCAAGTTACCTGGTAAATTAATCCTATTATATTTCAATAAATAAAATATAGTTATGGGGTGATACGGTGTGATATGCATCATGGGATAGTTTACTTAAAATAATTTAATCTATATGCATATAACCTATATTAAATTAAAGGTTCGAAGTGTTTATTGAAGTCAAAAGGCTTAATTTTTAAAAAAATCAGCCCTATGTTGCGTTTGGTGAGAGAGTGGATGACTTTAGTCTTGCTTTTCAGAGTACAGTTTTCCCCAAAGATCATTCCTTAAATGATGGCGTTGTTGTTGTTGTTATGTTTGTTATTATTATTATTATGACGAACAAAGTTTGCACTTAATGGCAAAAACATACCATTGCAAAAGTGGCTAGAAACTTATTGTAGATTGAATAGCTGTAGAGTTGGTTTGGATTAAGAGATTAGATGTGATAGTTTTAGATTAAAAATAAAAATTAAAAAAATTATTATTAAAATATTAATTTTTTAAAATTTAAAAAAATTAAATTATTTATTATATTTTAGGTAAAAATTAAATTATAATTATGAGACCAGACCCTTTCCAAATCCAGGCCTTAACCCATGTTCCTCTTTAAACCTAATCGATGGGGCACACGAGGTTTTTCATTTCATTTGGAATATTGAGCTTAAATCAATCGATGTATGAGGATGAGATATGAATTTAAAGAGGAACACGTGTTTTGGTACTGTTGGGTAGCACAAATTTCAGAGCAAAGTAGCATGCATGGCATGCGTTTGTGTATAATTGGTGGATGCAAATATATATCCTGCGTGTTTCGTCAAAGCAGCCAGTACACTGCCGCTGCTCGTCTACATTCACGTGAGCAGTGAGCTCAGTCACTTCATCAATAACTATTGACTGCTGCCCAAGAAGAAACATCGGTTCGAAGTTTGAAGTTTGAATGTGAGGTGAGACCCATAGGCAGTGTGGCAACAAAAAAATATCAAATATTATTATTATTAAAGTTTTGATAATTACAAATAAAATCTTATATTAATATGTGTATTAATATTAATTTTTTTATATTTAAAATTTAAATTAATATTATTTTTAATAAAATTTATTTTTTAATATAATTAATATATATATTAATATGTAGTTATATCTGTAACAAGATTTTTTTTTTATTATTATCAGCATAAAAACGTTAAGTATTTTATAATTTTATTCATGTGTTTCTCCTCGTACAAGCTTGATTCACCCCGTTATGTCAGGTTCCCGGAGTCCAGTAAAATGGCCTGGGAATGGAAACTGCTTCTTGATCAAAGGCTGATAAAAGAAAGCATACAGTACGCCTACTATCATATATAAATGATATGTATAGCAGTACTACTGTGCACCATGTTTGAACTTTGAGCAAAGAAAGAAGTTTTTCCCAGCTGAGAGATGAGTCATGGACAAAGTCTGACAAAGACGGTGAAAAGAAGGGCGGGAGGCTCCCGTGAAATATGGACAGTAAACTTGGGTCGCTGTCAGACCGCTCATGGATCGAATAATTGCAGAGCAAGAAACCCATGGTCTGGGGGCAAGATGACAGATGCCATCACGTAAGCATTCCAAAATTAAGAAAAGGTGATTATTATTCCGTACTAGACTTAGGAAAAAAATGACCATTAGGGCATCTTAATTATTGGATCCAATTAAGAAAAAATCTGTAACTTCTAGATTGATGGGTACAGTTATCCTCCCACTCACGATTCATGTAAAATGCAGACAAAAAATATCGTCGTAATTAATACCATATCTATCTTTACGGAATTCAATTTCATTACTATATAGTCATGTGTATACATACATATATATATATTATATGAAGACTGAAGACTACCTTCTCAAAAAAATAAAAAATAATAATTGACTAAATTTCTGGATCGGTACTTGGCAATTGATAGGGGAGAAAGCTGAGGCTCTGAATACTGAAAATAACTCGGAAGTCAAAACTTGATAAAGATGAATATTGTGGAAACAAGAGTTGAATGCATGAACTTGTACAGATTTCCAATTTTCCACTCCTTTTTAGTTTACATGTGAACCAAGCTGTCATGGCGTCTAGATGCAGGAAATATATGGCTGCTTAATTCCTACTGCTAAACATGATGAAGAACATACAAAAAAAAACAATGGCACAAATTTTGTCAATTAATCATAACTCGTGAAGCTCTTTTAGTTTCTAGTCTCAACATTAATTTTCTAATTTGATTGTTAATGCTCTTTTCGTTGCAATTAATTGATCGCTAAAACTTATTTTTCTTGTAGTGTCTAAAATATCTGTCTCTCTCTCTCTCACACACACACATATATATGGTCTTCTAAATGAAACTTAACTCAAGTTTCTGAAATGTCATGAATTTTTTGTAGAATATTTATATTTTTCCCCAACTAGTAAGATTTTGATGCCCATTTCTATTAGATGCATGGCATTAAGATCATTATTTAAGATCTTAGTTACATGTAAAGCTGGTATTTGGAATTTATAGTTTGGCACATATCTACTTTGCTAGATCTAATATTATCACTTGGGAAGGTGATTTGTTATCTATCTCGTTTGTTTACACAATTAAAATGAGATGAGATGTTTTGTTTAAAGTTAAATAAAATAATATTAAAATATAATTTTTTAATATTAATTTTATTTTAAAATTTTTAAAAATTAAATTATTTATGATATTTTTTAAAAAAAATTAAAAAAAATTATAATAATTAAATGAGATTAAATAATTTAATATTTAAGAATCAAACTAGGGCTTAATTAGTCAGCAAATGACTTGAGGACAAAATTTCCATTAACTCTTTGGTGCAGCAATCAAAATATTTTGTCAAATGTCAATTCAGATACATCTGACATTTGAACCTCATATTACTTGACATCTAGCCAAATTTGAAGAGAAATGGACGGAAAAGTCTAAGTCCCATTTGGTTATATAGATGAAATGAGATGAGATGAGATGTTTTAAATAGTAATAAATAAAATATTGTTATAAGATAATTTTGTAATATTAATTTTATATTGGGATTTGAAAAAGTAAAATTATTTATTATATTTTGTATGGAGATTTAAAAAAATTATAATGATGAGTTAATATGAGATGAGATGAATTTTTTAATTTTGTATAAACAAACAAGGCCTTGAGCATTACAATCCCAAAATTTATATAAAGCTTGCACATCATGAATTCCTCTCAAACTCTCACCAAATCAACACAAAGACGAGAAAATTTATTAGGTGGCTTTGAAAATCAAAATATATTTATAAAATTTAATTTTTTGGGATTTTTTTTTTTAAATTATTACTGGAACTCTTTAAAATCATGATTCCATTCAGTATGGGCGTATGCAAAGTTGCGAACGGAGAGATTACGGGTCAATTGTTTGGGGAACGAGTCAAAGGTGGTGGGCTGTACGTGATGGTACGTACAGTCTTGTTCTTTTCCCTTGTCTGACTGTTCCTTTAACCTCGGCCACGTCACCCCCATCATCTTGACTCCTGACTTTTCTTTTTTGTTTTAAAGCCTTGCCACGTATCCAACTTCACGACCTACCGACTATTTCTCCTCGATCAAGAGCAGCATTAATTGAGAATCAACGGTCAACAGTTGCGCAATTTCCATCCGGAGTAATAATATCGTGTTGTCGCCCGCAGAGTTAGACCATGACTGCCCAATCGGAATTTTCCTATTGGGGACGAGGTTGTTGACCTAAGAATCTTGCTATGGTTGAATGGGGACCACATATGGGTGACGTGTTCTTTGACTTGTTGTAGTCACTGTCAAACGCGTCAGTTTGGTTAATTAAAGGGCGCTTTTTGTCTCTTTTCCAGTCGGCGGGTTGATTGCTCCATGACCTCACGCTTACGGCTGCACTGCCTCATAATTCTCTTCTATTATTCAGAAACTTTTTTAATAAAATAAAATAATACAGAAAATGATATTACTAAAATATACAATAATTACATAAAAATAATTATATATAAAATTTTTGAGATAGTAAAAATATTTTTATTATAAAATAAATTTAAAATATTAAATAAAATCATATTAATTTGAAATTAAGTTTACTTTTATATAAATATTTTTTTATAACGATAACACTTTTTATTTATTTATTTCAAAGAGAGTATTTGAAAGATATTTAAAATCCGTGTCTAAAATTCAGTAAAATCGATTTGTGATCAATATAGATGAGGATGATTATATGCCTCACAAACTTTCTGTATTGTATGACTAAATCCTTGAAAATAACTGAAACCTGTCGATCATATGGTCCGAGAAGAATTATTGCAGGGGATTGAATTCAGAATATTTTCTATTTATTTCTCAACCCAAAATATAAAAGGGCGCATTGATTGGATCACCATGCATTAATTAACAAACAAGTGGATGAGTAGTGCATGTGAGGTTGAGGTCTCGGGACTTGAAAAAGGAATTCAATGTAAGATACCATTGGTTATTAGCTAGTGGTTTTATACCTGCAGACATCCAATTGGCTTAATATAATACTTAGGATACCAAAAGCTTGATGTCTGAATTCTTTATTGATCATTGATTGCCTGCCATTTGATCCAGTTGATGTCGTCTTCCTGAGATAATTCAGAGCTAGTACTCCGGGGATCATTAGTAATGCCATGATAATGCACAAGCAAGTCATATATATATATATATTTCAAGGAGCTATAGCTAGGAATATACAAAAGAAAAATATTGGTGATGCTCCTTGGGCGCTCTCTGAATTGTCAAATACCTTTTATTGATGTATCTCAACTTTGTGCATTTATATTTGCACATCAAGTTCATTGATTTGATGACTTTATAGGATCTAGTCTCATAATATGACAGTACTTCCATTCACTTTTAAATTGACATGATTGCTTTAATATTTATATATAACAAATGCATATTGTCCATATCATATATATATATATATATGAAAGTTTAAATGCACTAATGATCAGTACAAAGTGATCTACTACTCTTAGGGTTTTGCCCTTTATTGCAGTACTTGTTCAACTAGCCACAAAGGTCTTGGAAAATTTAAGAGTACTACAGACAGGTCCAACACAAAAACGCCTTTCATAACACAAAAGCATGTTGGTGAAGAAACTAGCAAGGTGTTAGTGCATCAAGACAAGTCCTGTAAGACCAAAAAGACAATACAAGTACTAAAAGGAAAAAAAAAAAAAAAACAGATCACAAGTGCTTTAACATTTTGCAGTTATCTAAAGTTGTAGTTGGAAAACTGTGCTAGAAGGCATCTGCATATCTGACACAGTACTAGGGATTGAAAGATTGTGCTTTCTGGGAAACTTGCATACCTATTTTGAATGTATCTCCTTGTGTGCAATAAAGGAGAGGACAACATTCCATACAAGAGCAACAAAATTAGCAGCAAGGACCTGAAATTGCTGGGGGACAAATCGGAAGTTGAGAAATTGGAAAGGTATCCACAACTTCCAATTTGCAAGAACAGCAGCCAACCATTCTTACACAATGACAAATAATTTAAGACACAAAAGAAACTGCAGAAACTCCTGCCTATTAAGTCTCTCTAAACATCATATCAATAAACGCCTTTAAAATTTAAACCACCTGCTGAAGCTTTGGAATGACTTGTGATGGCCTTCCTTCTAGCGTCACCAGCGTAGCTAAGAAAACTTGAATAAATATAGGAGAAAAGAGGAACTGCAATATTATCGTCTTACATTCAGAAACCCAAAAAACAAAAACATGCTGTCAAGTGACAAAAAAAATTATTCTATGTAGGTCACCTGATCTAGTAAAAACCGCAGGAAAGCACCAGATGCTCCAGGCAATGTTAGCAATCTACTCAAATACAAATACCTAAAGATACATCAAATTGTGAGAAAGAATGAAGAATGAAACTCCGTAGAAGCCAAAAATGGTGTGTGTATATATATATTTATATATATTCAACATTCATATTAATCTTAGTTTTTATTTTTTTTTATTTTTATTTTATTTTTATAATTTTTTACGCCCAATGCTCTCATTGTTACAGACCATCCTTGTATTTTGATAACCCGAAGGCATATCCAGGAATAGAAAGAAAAATGTAATTTCAAAGAGTTTTTCTATAAAAAGCTGCTTATGATGGTGAAGTGGGAAACCTTGATTGGGTAGAATGTATGTACATGAAAACTACATCAACTACTAAAGAAACGTGAAAACGCTACTTTGCTGTAAGGAGACAATGGAAAATGCAAAAGAAATCATACCAATCTTTGTTAAATCATTGCATCGTAATAACATATTAGGTGAAAATAATAATAAAAATTGGCGTTGTTATATCATGTTCAATTTCCATCACGCAGAGTCATCGTTTGTTTTTAGATATTAGATGAGATGAGTTAAAATTAAAATTAAAAGTTAAATAAAATATTATTAAGATATATTGTTTTAAATTTTTAATATTATTTTTGTATTGAAATTTGAAAAAGTTGAATTGTTTATTTGATTTTATATGAGAATTTGGAAAATTTGTAATGATTAAATGAGATGAGATGAGATGAAAAGTTTTGTAAAAATGAACGGGTCTAGCTGAAGCATTACCAGAAATGCAATGTGGGACCCACTATACCCAACAGCTTAAACAGGAAGGTCCTTTTCAAGTCTAGCAATGGCACTTGATCAATCACAACCTGAGGCACATAAGTTCATGTTTAATCTTTGCAACATGAAGTTGGAAAATAAAACAGAAAGCAGCAATTTTTAACTATGTAATATAACTGATCTGTCTTGACTACAGCAAACGCCACAGAAACTCCACTCCACATCATGAACAAATGTAACCTATTGCATCTTTCGATCAACACGTCTTGATAAAGGTGCAAATTGCTGATAGCCTAGCTAAAGCCTGTACCATAGATACACACTCGATAGAAGGAAAAATGTTTAGATTGTTCAAATGGTCAAGGGATTTAAGCCCCACAGAAGAATCACTCATTGTGCCTGTTTAGGTAAGGCTACCTTTATTGCCTGTAACTTTGTGTGTAAAATCTTACCTGAAAGCAATATCTAGCTGCTTACTACCCTCAACACGTCCATCAATTGCTCGGGTTAGTATTGAAATGGACCCACCAAGACACTATTTCCCTTTTAGTATTAATCATGTCTACAAAGAATAGAAAAGTAACATACTTGTTGACAGTCTAGTTAATTACGGCATAGTGGGATACACGATAAGCTTTTTTTCTCTTGTTCAACTCCATAAACATATACTTTCTTTATTCTCTTTGGATTGCACAAGTCTTCCGTCTATTTGGCACCAATTTTCTAGATTATTTTGTAGTCTTATTATACTTTCCTTTTATGTTGTTCGTTTTCTTCTAAAGAGGCTTTATCTTTCTATCCTTGTAATTCTCATGCTTATCTTTTATGTATAAGGTCTTCCATAAGTGAGAATAATCAAGAAAATTGAAGTGCCTTCCTCTTTCATATAAAAAAAATAAAAAAGAAGAAGAAGAGGAAGAAGAAGAAGAAGAAGAACTTCTGAACTCACCCATCTTGGCATCTTGCAGTTGCAGCCAGTGGTCTTGCATGCTGCGATTTTTCACTCATTTTCCATTTCGTATACTTTTGCAAGACTGTTCCACAACTTCATTAACACATATCGAGACATACATATTTTTGTTGTATTTTTTTTTTTTTTAGGACAAGAAACTGCACAACTAATTCCTACAACTCCATTAACAGATAAATGACTAAATCTCATACAAAATTCATTAATCGCATAATGAGAATGAATTACAAAACGCAACTGTAAAGTAATAAGATGATCTCCAATAGTGGCAGAGCATTGTATAAACCAACTACACTAGAGCATTTTTGTATCAATACTCCAAAAATAAGCTTACTTCCACGTCCTCGAACACGAACCACCAAAGTCTTCAACGACTTCTGAATCTCTAGTCAAAAGGGTAGGTTTACTGTATTATCTGGAAAAATGTTAACGAGATCTAGTAAGTAAACCCAATAAGTAAAAAATAAATGAATCCGAATGTGAATTCAACTTCTTGTATTGATTCTTTTTTTTCTTGTAAAAATGTTCATCACTCTTTTTTTTTTTTTTTTGCTTGAACTGTCCTCTCATTCCTGAGGTTCTGGTATTCCGCCCCCGCCCCCCGCCCCCCCCCCCCACATCAACGATCACTCTGATGACCCAGATCCATTTTCTCTCCCAATCCACTGAGCTTTGACCAACCCCAGAATCAAGGCTAAAGTGGTTAAAGGTCATTTAATATGTCTGAAGGAAAACTGGGTATTAAGAAAAATTCTATTTATCATTCCTACACACCAGACTTTTTTTTCTCTCTAATCAAATATATGGTATATGGACAATGAGTAGAAGAATTCAATTAGTTTATGAAGAATAAAATTAAAAAAAATGTTGTGTGTGATATGTGGGGATAATGAGTAGCAGAGCTCAGGTAGTAAATATTGGTGGTGTAATCATGGTCAGTTCACAAGCTCTCCTTGCAAAGAAAAATTATTTACTTACTCTGGACAACTACATGCACCCCAATAAATTCTCTACCTAGTGATCTGTGCCGTGCCCATTGACTCTCATGGCAGTTAACTGAACTTGGGGGAGCTCATCACAAAGAACTCTCATATGGGTCTTCTCCATTTAAATTTTAACATACCATTTAAGTGGTTCTTAAAAAGAAAGGGAAAAAAATTGCATTGAAGAAGAAGTCATTCTTAAGCATTTTCCTTGCTTCAATCATTTGGGGAATTCAACAAAGTTGTAAGCAGGGTAATGAAAGTTGCAAGCCATGATTTATATGCTATGAAAGGAAATCTTAAAAGCGCTAGGAAAGTTGATTAGTTATCCACGTCAAGCAACTTTCATGCCAGGAGATGACACCACAGAACCACAACCACAGAGAGAGAGAGAGAGAGAGAGAGAGAGAGAGAGAGAGAGAGAGAGTACCTCGAAATCATACTATTCCTTGGTCATCTAAGCTGGCATCGTAGTGTCCCAACTTATTCTCTTTGGGTTTAGAATGACGGAAGTAGAAAAATTGATATAGTATCTAAAAGGATAGTTAAGGTTTCTACAGCTTCTGTATAGTGTATCCACAGGATCTTAGCTGGTGCCAACAGGACTGAACAATTAAAACATCCAACTTTCCAAGCAAACCGCAATCTACAGCTTTCCTATGCTTCAGCGTTCAATTTTTACACTAAATAAATTCTACCCAAACACATTGGGACCATATTTTAAGGATACAACTGTATCGAGAAGTAAGCATCCTCCTGCATCCACCAGCCACGGTAGATTTGGTTTAATTCTTGACCAATCCAAGCTGCTTACAACTATGCTGCACAAAAAGACAAGTAATGCTCTTGTGAGAAATGTGTTAAAGCTCACAATTTAACACCCTAGTATAGAGGTTGTACTTTAGTTGAAGTAAGTAGCACAAACTGATCAAATAAGGATAGATGATACTAACCTGGCTATGTAAGTAGCATTTCCAACCAAAGCAAAGATGAACATGAAAGGATTAAGCCCCTGCATATCATGTGAGAAAAGTATTATCTCTCTCTCCATCAGCTACGCACACGATATTGTTCCTAGTTTCTTTTCTTTTTTTAGAAATGGGGGAGGAGGGTTGCTAGAGCTGTATGTACTACAAGCCGACGATGCTTCATAAGCAATCCTTCTCAAGCAAAAAGGAGTTTTCCACTCATATTATCATAAAATATATGAGAAACTACAACTTAATCGGTGAGATTAATGCTTACCTCAGCATTGCCCCTTTTAATCTGCAAAAATGGATCAAGAAGTAGAAATAAGTATAATATTATAGACTCTAAAGACTTATTATTGACTTTAAACATTAAATCACCAGGTAAATAGAGCCCAGGGGACATACCCAAATGGACCAAATATAACTACTTCCACAACAGAAATGGGAAAGTGATAATTAGTCCATTATTTTTCTCATCCTTCTGCTAATGTAAACAGAGGTAGCATTTAACCTATTTGCCTTTTAGAAACCCACGTGTCACTAGAGCAGGTCAAACCAAAGGTATGTACTCACAATCACAGTCCACGCGTTCGCCACCATTGGTGAAAAACAATAAAAATTTGTGGGATGGAATATACCAGAAAAAAAATAGAATACCAGAGTCATCTAAAAGCTGCTTTGAAAGGTATAAGTCTCACATTTAAGAAAATTTGAGGAAGCCTTCCACCCATGTATAGAACTGCCATTCCCCAGCCAAGGAAACTTCCAATACCCAGGCTTTCTTCAAAATCCTTTTCTTGCAACTGCCCACCACCTACCTGAAATCCCCGTTTACAATTCAAAGATGATTAGTGCTCAATATTTGAAGGTGTTTTCTGTTCAAATATATTTCAAAATAAATTGAAAACTAAAACAGAATTTCCCAGTAAAAGGATCCAAGAGTCAACAGATATGAAGCCAGGTGTTGTAAGATTTTGGCTTTCTATGCTCACAAGGTACATAACTCATCTTAGTCCATACCTCATCCACAGCCAAAATACTAAGCCACCTTATCAGTCTGAACCCCAATTTCTAAATAATAGGCCACTTACTCAACTAGCCTTGGCCCAATAACCAAGTAAACAAAACATTAGAAAAACCGGGAGACCCGCCAAACAGAGGACATCTCATATGAGAAACTGATATGATAGGCTTTCCAAAGCGTCATTCCATGGTGTAACCTGCTATAATCATGTAAAGGAAACTAAATTACCATTCTGCTTGCCTGCAAAAGCTTTCTGCCTACTTGTATTACAACTCCTTCATTTTGACTTTTGAACGCTGAATAGAGTTTGCTGTCCGCTGACCGATGGAAATTGTAAATACCAAGAAAACTCATAACAGAGACCTGAAGTAGAAAAATATTAAAAATATTGATCCCCGCAATCAAAATCAGATGCCGGTTCAGGTAATCTAATCTAATTATAAAATTCACCATGTAAAGCTCACCACACAAAGAGTAGTCTTGATGCTTGGGGGCGGAGTAGATTGTCTGGACTCAAGTCCACCAAGCAAGGGCTCTTCAATAGAATTATGAGCATGAAGAGATGCATAATTCATTCTTTGTGCTAGAACAGATCTTGTCATGGGAGTATGACTCCTTGATAGAGATCTTGCTGACCTGATGCATATTCGATCAAACTAATTTAACAATGAGGATTACATTATTGGCTGAACCATGTTATGATTCTAAGGAAAATCTACGAAGTAAAACATATTAAAACTTCCACACACACACACACACAGAGACAGAGAGAGAGAACCTTAATCACTTTAAGCAAGAGAAAGATCATAGGGAATAAAGTGAGTGTTGTACCCAGTCAGAATAACCGCAACCAGATACAAGTAATGAAACCCAATTATGATTTCTAGGCAAAACCCTGATGTTAAAAAAAAGTGCTTTTGGGCAGAACCAGTGTATGCTTTGAAACTCATCTCCTTATGGTCATTGAATTTAAGGGACACTGCATATTCACTATGGAATTTCTGGATGGCCACACAAAGCTTAAGCTAATTGCAATTTAACATTTATATCAAACATTACTAATACCTTCCTACAACTGGAAAGTTTCATGAGTAAAAAATAACAAACATACTATATGGTATGTTATTTCTCATATTAGCAGTTAATGGTTTAATCTATGAACCTAGAGTGGACAGGTGTGTTTTCAAGAATCTAAAGGAGAAAAGTCAATTACATGTAGTATAGTTCTCTTTCAAGAGAACCACTTCGAGGAATTTCTGGAAGAGGAATAGGTGAACTCAAAATATGTTCTCCACCAAAAGTGTCAGACCCATTACTTCTCTCAGCGTCATTTACTTGTTTCCCACCAATATCACCACCCCCCGGTATAACTTCTACTGGTGCCAACAACTTGTTAGGTTTTGGATCCTGTGTTACAGATAAAAAGTTTTACAGGCATGAGTTCAGAAGAACATCAAAACAGAAAATTAAAATAAGTCGGCAAAGTGCCGTAATGAGTTCACCAAAAAAAGCATGTAGATAGCCACAAGATTGGACATAAAAGAAGAACGTGGATTCACAAACAAAGTAAGAAACAAAATATGACTATATCCAAACTGAAGACTTACAATCTCTATAAACTATTACTTTCACCAGTAAACTTCATTTTTAAACTTTTTCTTCCAAAAAGGAAAAAAAAGAAGAAGAAGAAGAAGAAGAAGAACTTCGTATAAGAAGGTTAAAAATGGCTAACTTATCTTCCACCCAAATTATTCTTGTTCCAATTTCTCAGTTTACAAATCTATTACATGGTAAAGCTATTAACATTTTAGATTCAGACCCAATTTAAAAAGACAACTATGATATCCAATATTTTAATTTAAAACATGGATCATGAAAATCCATTCCCAATGAAGTTAGATATGAGAAGAAGCAGGGCAGTATGATTGATATTTCGTTAGTGCAGAATCACATATGAATATTACAAAATGATAAATGTTATTCATCAATCATTATCTGTTCTTCATCCCTTGATTTGGCATCAAAATAATATATAACTATTTGTTATCTTTCAATTAATCCCATAAGATACTTTGAAAGAATTCTTAAAGCACAAGAAGCCTCGAACCACTAGAAATCTTCAACCGTTTAATTTAAACTGTGATCAGATTTAAAGCGGAGATACTACTTCTGAGTTCAAAACTCAGATTTCTTTAGGAACTTTAAATTCCTTTTTTTTTTTTTTTTTTGGGGGGGGGGGGGGGGGGGGGGGGTTGTAAATGATCTTCCCAGTTGTTGAATAGGATTTTCTCTGTGTAAGTTTAGAATAAAATACTTTGTTAACAGGATTTCCATACAGGTAATCAGTTTCAGCCCTTACTAAAAAGGTTGTTTCTGTCAATGTATAACGATATAACAATAGTCTACAATAGATTATATATAGGTAGGTTAGTCAACACGCCCCTAAATAGAGGTGGGCTGCACATGGTGCTGTTAACACGCCCCTAAATAGAGGTAGGCTGCACATGGTGCTGCTGAATATCAGGAGTAATCTAAGTGGTCATAGATAGGTGATCTTCCCGCTCAAAAGTACAGTACACAAGCCATGTAAATTTTATATAAGTGTGAATAAATCCTCTGAAAAAGGATCATCGAATCCATTTAACAGTTTCTAATATTCCCTTGCATTTCATTTTTCATTAAAATTTCACTAGTTCCCAGAGAATGGAGCTTTCAGGTTTTTATCAACACATCAGCAAACATAAACTCATCGAAAAGCTTGTGCAAGCTATTGTGAGAGAAAAGTTAATAAAATTCCAACCTTGTGCTGTCTTTTATTGTATTTCAGTCGATGATATATGTGGCCGTAGTATAAGGCCTGTGCAGTAAGGATCCCGCAAGTTACAACATATAACTGCAGACCACATAACAAGGAGAACTTCAATCAAACTTTCAAGCAGAAGGAAGCAAACTAAGACAAAAACTCAAATCTATTATATTCTAGATCACTCTAGGCTTCAATTGACATCTTACCACTGCCATATAGAATTGTGTTGGAAGCTGCATAAACGAGAAGAAGAAAGTTCAGTAAATCAAGTAAAGCAAGGTATGCATTTCATAAATCATGGACATATCCTGTTTACGCTCTTATACAAAGAGCACGGGCATTGAGATAAAAGTATAACAAGTAGGCGTGAGTGCAATTATGTTCCTTTCTCCGCACAGAGAGAGAGAGAGAGAGAGAGAGAGAGAGACAGACAGACAGACAGACAGGGAGAGACTCACAGTAGCCGGTTCCAGCCAGCAGCCGAAAAGGTTGAAAAGATCCCTGCCAAAGAAGTGCACCCAATATGCAATGACATGGGCAAATAAGAAATCAGGGAGAAATTTTAACTGACATACGAAATCAGCAAACTGTAGCATACATATAAGGAAAAAAATCAACTAAAATGTATGATTTAGCATGTATGAATCTTAAAGTTGAAGGAATCCGGTGAAACTTCGAAAAAATATTCATAAGAACATCGACCGTGACAAAAATTTAATCAACCCAAGGCCAAAAAAATCCAAGAACATGCATACATATATATACAAATAACTACAGTAAAATACATTTTGCCCTCCCAATCTATATGCGGATACACTTTGTACTCTCAAACTACGTAGGGTTTTATATTTTGTACTCTTTAAGTACTCAAACTGCCTAAATATTATAATGTATACCTTCATTAACATTTTTGTTATCACCCATTTTTATCGATCTTAATCGTCAGAATTGGACGGATGTGCTATTTGTTATTTCTGATAGTTTGTATTCTTTTCCCAAATAACTAAACTACAATAACCAATGGATAAATCACCAATCAGGAGTCCCACGTCCAATCGTCGAAGAAAAGATATGAATAATAGTCAGCTAAACATATCAAACTGCAATACCCAAGTATCCATGTCAGCAAGAAAGTGATAGAGAGGCCCTCTGCGGACTTTTCCCTGTAATTAGTGATTAATTGAGGTATCTCAGCTACACTCCAACCGATAATACTGATTAAGCCCAAGGTGAAGGAAACTTCATCTCTCGCAATCCGAAGAGAATATTTCATTGTGTACACTAGTCGCTTCCGAGCAACGCCAATCTTTGGGGCACACTGGCATAGAGCTCTTAAAGAGTCTTGTATAAACCAGAATGAACAGACTTTAATCTGTGCCATGGAGCAGGAGAGAGGGTGTGAGAGATTGAAGGCCATTTTCTAGAGACGATATAGGGGTAAAATGAACATAATACAAAAAAATAAATCAAATAAAAACAACGTAGAGAATGAAGCAGCTCATACTTTGGCAAAATTTATTGACATTTAGAAGACTTGATTGTTTGATGTGCATCTTTTCCTGATTGTATCTCCCAAATTATTTAGTTTGATTCATTGATGTACGTGGAGTTGGTTTATGGATTAATGAAAGTATTTTCTTATAAAAAAAAAAACCCGAGCAAACGTTCATCACTGAACATATCATAATGCAGTGGCACAGTAATCAACAAATGAACATAGAATCGCAGCTCGCATTTTGTAACAAGGAAAAAAAAAAGTAAATTCTATTCTCAATCCGGTATGGTGTTAAGTGTTTATATGGTACAATTTGATTTAAAATTTAAATTTTATAAATTAAATTTTATTATTTAAACGAGGGAGGTGATATTATATGCTTTATCTGAGAATATAATAACTTTTTTTTGTAAGGCTTTCCTTCTAAATTCTTCTCAAATTTGGCAACAAACATTCAAAGAGGATGCCCAATGCGGCAATGCCAAGCCAAACGTAGGCTTCTATAAACGAAAAGTAGAATAAAACTACTGGGAACGACTGAGTTATAACCGGGAAGCAGAAAAACTGGAAAACACTACGTTACCAACTGGGGAAACAACAAAGGTTTTGAAGCAAGTAACGAAATAGAAAACCCACCAATGAATTCTATCCTGACATACGGTTCGCGCGTGAAAATTAAAATAAAATAAAAAAAGCTAATCTTGCAGCAGTCAGAATATATACAAAACCGAAACAAAGTATCAAAGAAATAAATTCTTGGAGTTTTTGTGACATACGATTCAAACGCTCATCCGTTTCTCCGACGAACAAACAAGGAGATATCTCGGTTTACAGAGAACGCTCTTAAAAGATGTAGAGGAAGCGCTGGAAGGAATATCTTACGATCTCTTCCGTCTCTGGTAGCTGTATGTTATTCTCTGTGTTCTCTTCTCTTTTCTGTTTTTGCGTGCATCAACTCAGCTATCATGGAACTATATATAATAGATGGATCAGTCTCCCTCTCGAATTCGGATTAATCGTAGGTAGTTAGTTGGCACGTAGGACTATGTTGTTCTGTCCTTTAAGAATTCAATAAAATATATATTTGTACACGTCACCAATTATTAATAACATTAATAATTTATATTGATTTAATCATTTTGATATTGCATTAAATTTAGGAAAAAGAATTCCAGCCATGCAAAAATGCAAATAGTTATAATCATACAATATTTAGCTATATATGCAATTAAGTCTAAGTATTTGTATTTTGTAAATAATTTCGATTTAGGTTGCGTTCTCATTGATATAGGCTGATTAATAGAGTTGAATGAAATTATAAAGGGTAGTGTGCTACATGCAATGTACCTAAGGAATTTCCAATTATAAATTGCCTAATACACATTCAAAGATCGATTCACTTGAGGTGATCATCTCTCTTTTTTCGATCTTAGTTTTCTTTTTAATAAAACAATAAAGTTTAAAAAAGACATTTTGTATATCTCATATTGAAAAAGTTTAAAAATTTAAATTTCTTTTACAACCCAACTTGTGGACATATTAAAAGGACTCTTAGTGTATGTTTGGGATTGCGGTAGGAAATATAACTTATAACTTTAAAGCTTTTAGCTTATAACTTAAATAACAAGCTCTACTATTAAAAAGTCATTTATTGTTTGGTAACCATGTCTCTAAAGTACTTTTAAAGTTAGTTATATTAATTTTTTAAAAATATACATTCAGCTTTTCGATAAAAGTTTCAATTTTGTGCTTTAAAAAAAAAGTATATTTTCAGCTTTTTTAAGTAATTAAAGCACTTTTTATAAATTTACCAAACATATAATTTTTTTTAAAAGAGTTTTTAAACAATTAAAAGTACTTTTTAAGCTTTCAAATGCAATCCCAAACAGGCTCTTAAGGCGGTTTGAATACTTAAAATATCTTGGTATATCTATGAATAATAATGAAATGACTTGAGTTAAGATATTTTTATTGAATTTTAAAAATGAGAGAAAAAATATTAAATAAAAATATTATAAAATTAAAAAATTATTTAAATATAATTTTTATTTAAAATGTTGAAAAAAGTAATATTATGTATTGTGTTTTGTTTGAAAGTTATAATTTTTAAATAATGATTCGATGAAAAAGTTAAAAATTTAAAATTTAAAATAGTTTTTATTTAAATGATATTTGGGTACAAAGATTTGAGAATAGTTATTGTTGTATCCTTATTATTAGAAGGCACAGGAGAGTTTATAACGACGGTAAGTGGAAAGGCCGAAAAATAGTAATGTCATATTTCTGGTGGGGAAGTAGCCGAAAAATAGTAATGGCAGTCCAAGGCAAGCGCTGCCGAGCAGAAATCAACGACCCAACACTCAACAGCCGAAGTTTTCAATCAGATTGAGCGAGGGACGGGGGCCTTCTATACATAAGAAACTAGAACATTTAGAACACACACGACCACATAATAAACTGCACACATTCCCCATCTCAACTGAAAACATAGAATAAGCAATTAGTAGCTACTTATCTAAAATATCTTTGCATTGTTCAAATTCAATTACTTTCAAAAGAAAATATCCTTTTAACATCCAGTCACCTGCAATAGACACTCTCAGTGTGTAGTAAAAACTCATTACCGCTAACACAACATTCTATGCTGTTACAAGGGGAAATTCCGTAGGTAATGTGGTAAAAAGACATGAAGCACAAAGTAAAACCCAAAACCATGGGCTGATGTTGCTGATTTCCCTTTTTTATTTTATTGAAAGATCTTGCAGAAAGGTCTAGGGTACAGTATGGCGCTACTCCTTGGAAGCCGATTCCATTGTCTGGACTGGTGGAGCTGTGACTACAGCCAAATTCAGATCAGGGGATCCAAAATCACCAGATCTTTCACGGATCTCCCGGTACTCTTGACAAATAGCACACAAATGGCAGAAGAAATGAGTAACAAAGTCCCCGCATGGCGCTTCCTTCATAAGCAATAAAAATGTAGTGGTAAGCTAGAGAACGTTAATATAGCAAAACAATAATTTTATCACAAGCAGTACTTACAATGGAATAGAAAAATTGATTATTAACCTAGTTTACCAGCATAAATCGCTACAAAATATTTTTACATGCCAAGACCTGTTAGGCGTGGTTAACCCAAAAGATTGAACTCAGAGAAAGGGGATAGTCTTAGGTTGCCAATCAGCAGGGCATAGCAAACGTCATTCAAATTTTTTTTTTTTTCTTGCCATTCAACCTTACTAATCATGGCTGCCAGTCGATGAAGCCAGACAAACCAGCAAATAATTTGAGAATCAAAGACAGTGCCCATCTTCTCATTTCTCATCAAAGTTTACAAGGAGGCTGGACTAGTCTAAAGACATTCTCATGGCAACCTAATAATAGGCCTGGTTTTTTTTTTTTTGGGAGGGGCAGGGGAGTCAAAACCTCAAGGGCCTTTAAAGTCTAACCAAGATACAGAAAAAAGAATTACCTTAAGAAGTATTCAATGGGAAAAAATAAATAAATAGAATTGATGAGACTATATCTTCTAAATACATGATTGAATTCTAAAAAAACTTTACCTGCAAATTATACTTTGACCGTAGAGCCCTGCGGTACCCACAAGCATAGCATGAGATAAAGAATCCAGGTAAAGCCAACAAAGTGCCGTCGGTCAACAAGCAACACACAGAATTGAAAAGAGCCCACAAAACAAAATGGGTCAGGCACGATCCTATCAGAGTCCCAGAACCGAGAAATTCTGCATTCTTCCCAAAAAGAAAGCAAGGACAAAAAAAACCTACACAACCTGTACCATGTAACAAACTGCAGTCAGCCAATAATCTTGGTTTAATAGACCTTGCAGATCAGAAGGACAAAATTGCAATTCCGTGCTTCTATAATTTTAATGCTTATCCACTTTTTTTTTTCGTCTAATGCTTATCCACTTACTGACTGTTGATTGAATATTAAGAATTATACCTTTGCTTTGTCCAACATACAATAACATTTTTTTTCATTTGCAGCGGGTGTATGGGAACAGCCCCCGACTAATCCCGGGGGTGCACAGGCCTTTCGCAAGGAATTTCCCGCAAGTACACATTGGGTAATTCAAACATACCATAACATAAATAAATTCAGGGAAGTCACGTCATAGACCCTCAACCCCAATTCCCAAAACAACGAACAATTAGAAGTTTTTCTCCCTCAAACAAGTGCGAATAAAGAACTACCGTCTTATTGATGTTATATACCACTGAACCAGACTGCTCACTCCCTTTCTCTTTGGTTTACAAAATATTTAAAAAAATACAAATAAAGCATCTTTAGACCAAGCACGCCATCAACTGTGGCTCTCAAAACACATACATTCAGCTGGTATCATTATGTCAGGAACTTGATCTCTTAATAGATACTTAGCAAACTAGTATAAATATATTTTCAGCCTCATTTAGTTTTAGAGCGGAATAACTGTAAACAATAACATCCATAGAAAGTAAGCCCAGTACCAAGAAAAAGCTAAAAACAATTTGTCATTTTTACTGATTGTTATATTCAAGAGGCACCTTATAATTTTGCTTCTGATAAATCAAGGTCACAAGGCAGAAAGTAGCGTACAGCTCTGCATATCATCGAAACAAGCACAGATTCCAGAAGACCATTGCAACGGTCCATTGCTGACATGACCATGTGTAGGAATATCTTCATTGCCCAGAACAATCTCAGATGCTGAATCTGACTGTCCCAAAGGCACATAAGGGGGCGGCATATAACTGCTCTGGCTGTTCATCTTTCCCCACTATACACTCAGCCTGTAAACCGTGAAGAGTGTCAGAAGGCAATTACTTAGAACACAAATATTTAGACCAGAAAATCCACAAGCACAAACCCTTACAAACAAATGCATTTACTTATTTATTTAAATCCTTGTAATCCTAAGATTGGGCTGGAACAAAAATTCCTTATTGAATGCCCAAAAAAGGGCCAAATTACATAAGTTCCCATGAATTTAAGAGTGGTTTCAAGATTAAACCCTAGTTTCTAATTGTTGCAACTAGAACCCCATAATTTCAAGCACTTAATAGTGTACCCCTTCCGGCAAGCCCATGTACTGGCGTAAGATTCCTCTGGCCGTCAAAGAAAAGCAAGGGAGAGGAGGGGGCCTTTAGTCTTTAGGGCATATCCCTACTACTTTCGGGAAACAGCCTTGCCTCGGTTGAGTCTTTATCCATGCCTATTGTTCGTACTCTCCCTCTCTTTCCCCTTATCTCTCGTTTGTTGCATAATTTTTACATATTAATGCATGGTCTTAGGTTTGGTGATTTGTTCAAAGGAGGTCCAAGAGTTGTTCTCACAGCAGATATTCGATGTACAGAACGTCAAAAGAGAGTAGCTGAAATTATGTCTAGAATGAATGGTAATTCCACCAAGTTCTTCTACATTGAGATATTGCCCTTTATTATGAGGATTTTCATCAACCTACTTCCCGTTCTCCCAAAAATAGCTGATCACATCAATTCCCAACAATCAGATTATTATTATCATCATGTATAAACAAGACTAAGCCTTTAGATAGAATAACTAGAAAAATTACCTCAATGTTTTTAAGGGTGCCGACCCTGGAGGGCCTAGCTGGTAGCTCCAGTGACCTCGTCGGAATTGGGTCGCCGAAGGGGGCTTGAAGCGAACGGAAGGTGGTATTAGCAAGAGAATGGAGGTGGAAGACCCAAGCGTACGGTTGTGGGTGTGGGTGTTGGTGTGGGTGCAGGTGATGGGTGTGTCAAAGCCGTCGAGCAGAGAGAAAGAGGGAGGGAGGAAGAGGAGAGAGAGAAATGAAGATAAGACTCAAAAAGAGAAGAAAACGTAGAAACGGGCCTCTTGACGTTTCTTTGAAGTTTGGCAATCCATGGAAGCCCAATCAAGCAGACCTCCTGAGCTCAGCCCAAAGAAAACAATGGCCAGGAGATAGGCAGGCCGGCCCGTAGAACAAGCTTAAAAGGAATTAAGCAGTTGTTAAGAAGCCCAAGTAAATTTCTGCTGCGTATATTAATTTTTTTTAAAAATTTATTTATGGTGAGGAATAAATTTCTGCTTCGTATTCGTATTATTGGATAGTGAAAGCTACACATTAGAAGCAAAGCAATTCAAGCATATGCCGTAGAGATGAGATAGATATATGAGTGTGAAAGCCAGAGATTCCTTTAGTGCTGCATGTCAGAAACCACAGCCATGCCAGCAACTTGTCTGTGCATAAAAATAACATGCAAGCAAACGTTGCTTTCCGTCTAATATTCCAGAAGTTATTTTGCCCAATCAACTCAACTCAACCCAATATGTATATAATTAATTATTAAGCTTTTGGTTGATTTAGCAGAAAATAATGTGACTAATCAAGTCATATTATAATGTAGTACTACCCATGATTTTGTCACATTATTATTCAGAAAGTAGTAATCAAATCATGGAGGCCGGACATGATTACACTACCTACCTGGATCGCATTTACACTTTTATCATGACCAGCTACTTCCATTAGATGTCTTGCTCTTGCCGGGACTATTTTCCTGATAATCATTCTCTAATTTCAATCAAAGAGTGCGTATCTTCTTCTTTTTTGTTGTTAAAGGAATTAATAACATATATAGATATATATAGGAGGGATTTGGCCACAAAGAATAAAGAATCATGTTGATAGACGTACAGATTCGAGCTGAGACCAATTTGAACATTTTTGCCATTTAATGTTGACAATTTGTAAATTCGATCGAGCATTTCAGCCAAAAAAATAGTCAAGTGAGAAAAAAAGATAATGAAAATTGAAATGCATGCATGGGATATCTCAAATTAAAGGAATGGAACATTATCAGGCTATATATCTTAAGCTTGAGACACAAGCTGAACTTTGCACGAGCAAAGACATCCATCCGCCCGCACTATTAAGAAACGAAAAAGCCCTCGCAAGGCATATCGCCGGGGGCGAAAATGTGGCCAGAAGCTAAGACTCTGCCCATGATATTCATGTTTGGTCGCCGAGCTAGAAGTGCATCTAATGTCATGTCTGTAAGTGCGTGCTAGTTCTCTTACATATGCATGTCATGTTGAGTCTACCATCTCTTATCTTTTCATTTTCATTTGTCCGTACGTATAATGACAGATTGTGGAACTCTTGGTGCATATGGATTGCGAAGGATGCGAAAAGAGAGTTCGAAAAGCAATCTCGAAAATACATGGCATGAGTTCATCGATCCGTCTTAATTATTATAAGTTATATCTATACATGATCTTTTTCCTTCTGGTTCCTGATGATCTCTTTCATTAATCATGTTTGAGGGAGCTAGGCAGGGGCCTGCTGCATATATATATATATATATATAGGTTTTCAAACCCTTTTTTTTTTCTTTTCTCATATATATATATTCAGATCTTAATTATTTCTCATTAACTTCTTATATATGGAAAGCTCATGTATACTCGTGCACCATTTTTATATTTATGAACATGATCAGTTTCTCAGTTCGTTCCTGGAATAGATCTCGCTTCAGTAATCTGCTCTTATTTCTGTGTCTCTTGCTTGCAACAATTGGCATGGAAGCAGGTGTTGATAGCTTGGAAATAGACATGGACAAGCAAAAGGTGACGGTAACGGGATACATTGACCAGAGGAAGGTGCTAAAGATGGTGAGGAGAACAGGAAGGAAGGCTGAGTTTTGGCCATTCCCATACGACTCCGAATACTATCCATACGCATCCCATTACTTAGACGAATCTACTTACTCCTCTTCCTATAACTACTATCACCATGGCTTTAACGAAAGCGTGCGCGGTTACTTTCCAGACCAAGCCTACTCTACTGTCCCTGATCAAACCGTCCATCTTTTCAGTGATGATAATGTTCATGCCTATTGCAGTATTATGTGATTATACTTGCATTAATCATGAAGGAAATAAATAATAATGCCATTTCAAACGCAAACTTATATTATTTTGATTTGATTTTCATAATGTTTAAGATATTTAACTTATCTTATCTCAATATAATTTTTTTATAAATAGGAATATATGCCTTGTATTCAATAACATTTGAGAAAGTAAAAAATGTAACTCTCAAAGTCTCTTTCTCACTTTCTTTATTCTCTACCTTCTTTTATATTATATTTTATTTTATATCATAGTATCAGAATAGAGGTCCTGAATTTAAATATTGACTCTACACTTTATCGTATTTAATTAAATATTTTATGTATCGAACTAGTCATTAAGAAAAAGTTTGGTTTAGAGGATGAGTGATAAGATATATTTTATCGATATAAACTTTTGAGATAATTTATGGTGATATCAAAACCTTCGATTAACGCTACAAACAAATATGATAGGGCATATGATTTGCATGTAAACTTTTGATAGAATATAAAATAATCAGAAACTGTTTTTCCCTTTTTAAAACTTTACAAGTACCTGTCTGCTTGTTTGAAAGACATGTCTGCTCGGCCACTTTCTTTCCATCCTCTTCCTCGATTTCTAAAGGGGAGTTGTAAGAGTATTGTACAGCTATTCTATGTCAGTTACTTCAGTGCGTTTCATTGGTAAGTTTAAAATAAATGAATAAAAAGTCAAAATTCTGATTTTAGTAATTGTAAAAGCTTTTTAGTAATTTTTTTTTTTTTTTTGAGATGTCGGCGAACCTCTGTAAAATACATCCTTGAGACATACTATTGCAGAGTAAATTCTGATTTTATACGATGCACTTTTAAAAGTTTTCTAACACCAAACTGATTAAATCAATGATTTTTTTTAAAAGGTATGGTTTTAAAAGATTGTTTATACTCATGAAGTGATGAATTTTAGATCTTGAAAGGAGTGATACCTCAAAATCAAAGTTTCACCACTTGGACTTAGGGTTAAGAATCGGCCGGTTCAGTCGGTTTTGATCCGAATTGGATAAATTGACCAAACCAGCCATTTTTGGGCCAGACCGGAATGAATTGATCATGTCCGGTCTAGTCCATGGTTTAGGAATTTTTCACCCTGAACCGGACCGGACCGGACCAAATGAAATATTTAAAAAAAATATTATTTATATAAATAACTGTATAAATTAATTATATGTATCACACTATTACTTAAGTATTATATTTTTTAATGTATAGCTGTAATATATAATATTAGTATATATTAACATATTAACATATTATAAGAGTTATAGTATAAATTAGGGGTGGGCAGCGGGGCCGTGGCGGGGCGGATTACCCCGTCTGGTCACACGGGGGCGGGGTTTCCCCTACCCATATATGGTGTTGTGGGCGGGGCCGGGGGCGGTATGGGGTGATTCCCTGCCCAGGAAATAGCCCGCCCCGCCCCCGCCGGCAGACTCCCCCCCTCCCTCTCGATCCAGACACAACCCCCCCTCCCTCCCAATCCAGACGGAGCCCCCCCTTTCCCGATCCAGACGGCAGAACCTCCCTTCCCGATCCAGACGGCAAGCCCCCTCCTCCCGATCGATCCAGACGGCAGACCCCCCGGCCAGCCAGTAAGTCTGTATTTTTTTTTTTTTTTAAAACCGGGGGGCGGACGGGGGACGATCCACCCCTCACCCCATTACCGGACGGGGTACCCCGCCCCCGTCTATTCGGGGGCGGAGGGCAGGGAAAAAAAATGTCCCCCCGCATGGGCGGGAGCAGGTAGCACCCATAGTATAAATTATAATATATGTATAAATTTATAATAGTATTAGTATAGTTAACTTAATATGTTAGTATTAAATCACTATAACTACATAGAATATTATTTAATATATTAGTAATACTATATATAAATCACTAATATATAATATATTAGTAATACTACTAGTATAGTTATTAGTTATAGTATTGGTATTAAGTCTGTAACTATATATATTTAGATTAATGTATTATAATATTCTTTAATGTATAACTATAATATATAGTATTAGTATATATTAATAATTGTACAATTTATTATATAATTTTCATTTAATAAGTCACTTAATTTTAATTTAGTATTTTAAATAATTTTTTTAATCTTTTTTTTTTTAAATAAAAGGGTTGGACCAACCGGACTAGACCAATAGGTACTAGTCCGGTCCAATCCGGTCCCTAGGAATGTCCAGTCCGGTTCGGGAAAATGATCACTTACCAGACAGGACTAGACTGTACCGTACTCTCCGCTATTTGGACTAACTCCTTGGAGTTCTTTATAGGAAATTTTATAAGAAGTTCAACATTTTCAGTTTTATTGCTGTTTGCATTAAACGACATGCACCTTGGTCTTATACTCAATTTGAAAGTTGCGGTATAATGAAATAGAAGTGGCATAAGTGTAATTTTGCTTGTATATAACGCCGTGGTGAAGTCAACCATTGAAATGAATATAAATCTAACTTTTTATCACCGAGAAATTCATAAGTTGTTATTAAATTCAAAAAGTTGTTATTGTTATGAAACTTATGAATTTCATTAAAGGTTACACGATATATATAGGAGTACAAAAGCTACTATGCGTTTGACGACTAGCACTATGCATTTGACGGCTAGTTAAAAGTGGTCATACAATACAATTTGAATTTGTTTTCTAACACTCCCCCTTTGGATGACCACATATAAAGAATATGCCTCGTTAAAACCTTGTCATGGAAAAACCCAGTGGGAAAAAACCAATGACGAAGGAAAAAGAGTACAATATTCTGTATATCGCCAAGTGCTTTAGGATTGCCTCATTAAAACCTTGCAAAGGAAAACCCAGTGGGATAAAACCTTAGCGAAGGAAAAAGAGTACAATCAGCACAAGTCTTCAAGACTTTACTCCCCCTGAAAAGTACATAATAATATATCTTCAATTCTCCGCATTCCAATGTTGCAGTTGGTAATGCTTTAGTGAATAAATCTGCCAGATTATTTCTTGATCGTATCTTCTTGACATCAATTTCAACTTTCTTCTCATGAATTGCAATGATCTTCTTGTGTGGATCTGATAGATAACTCGCATCTGTATATCCATCTAATTGTGGACTTGATCCAAATAATCACATATTCAGGGCTTCAATTGAACTGGAGATAAGGTACTTCAGGACCTAGAATTTCTCCATCGTCTTCAGGACGAAATGGATTTTTCTGCTCATCAAATTATCGAGCAACCATTGGAGTACTCAGGACTTTATAGTGAAATTCACCATATTGATCCAAGATCATTGAATTCACTACTCTTCTGGAGTTGTGTTCTTCTGGAGTTGTACTCTTCTGGAGTTCTTGTAAATAACATAATTACTAGATGAGTTATCAAAATTAAGCCGCAATCCTCTATATTCAAAAACGGTGGCCATCTTTTTAGGCCAGACAAGCATCGCGGGATTTTACAGTTCTTATGTACCTGTCAGGCGCCGAAAGGCTATAATGCTACATCTGCTATCAGGCGCCGCAGGGCTATGATGCTACGCCTCGTCTCTTGTAGAGAGATGCTTCACGAGGGATGCCGTGAAGCAATAGAGGTGCTTAGTTTTTCTCTATAAAAGAGATATTCAGCTCATCTTCATTCGCATCTCATCTTCTTCACTTTTCTGTAATCATACTGCATTTTTACTCTGCAATCTCTTTCTGCAATTTTATTCTGCAATCTCTTTCTGCATTCTTTTTCTGCAATGGCTCAGCAATCTTCTCATGGCCAATATATAAGGTATTATGCACCTAGCTCATCAGCTGTTCCTGCTTCTACCACAGGTGCTAATCTGACTAATAAGTCAGATGTTGAAGCTATCTATGAGCTTGTAAATCTCGGTGCCCATTACTCTTCAACTATTTATGCATTTTCTCAGCGACTACAATCCAAACCTTATGATTTGGACAAACTCCATGAGAAAATTTTTATCCTTCAGCGACTTCTTCAGGAGTCTAACGTGAAGATAGAATCAAAAAGCAAGAGAATAGGAAATTAAAATCTCTGCTTAAATCTTCTTTTAGATTGCCTACTCCTTTAGACAGAGATGCCATGCAGATTCTTGAAGAACAAGAGCGTTTAAAGAATGAGGCGAAATGCCTCAAATTTCTGTAATTTTTGCTTCAAGATAATAAAATTTCACAAATATTCATATTTGTGTATCTATCTTCTGGTAGATATTCTATGTGCTCTATTTTATTTCTCATATAATAATGCACATTTATCTCCCCCTTGAAACCGAAAGGGTTTTATATTTCAAATATGTGCAGTTCTTCTGATCTCTTCAGGAGTTTCAAGAAGATTTAAATCATCAACTGCAATAATAACAAATCCGGAATCTCTTAATAAAAACACATGGGTATATTGGATTATTTTTCAAATCCTTCTTTCAATAAATATTCGCTAATGCGTTTATACCACATGCGTCCGGATTGTTTTCTGGATGTACTCAGATAACAAGCTTCAAGCATTTTATATCCTTCAGGGATTTTCATATATATTTCTGGATGTATTCAGATTAGAAGATTCAGGCATTCTATATCCTTCAGGGATTTTCATATATATGCCTTGGTCTAATGACCCATAAAAATATGCAGTGACCATATCCATTAACTGCATATCCAATCTTTTTGTAACTACTAAATTAGTCAAAAATCTGAATATGATTGCATCCATAACAGGAGATTATTTTTCCTCATAATCAATCCCCGATTTCTGCATTTTTCATGAGCTCTTCTGGAGCCTCATAATCAATCACTGATTTCTACAGTTTTTATGAGCTCTTCTGGAGCCTCATAATCAATTCCTGCTTTCTGCAGTTTTCATGAGCTCTTCTGGAGCTTCAATGACATTTAAATTATCTATATAAACTGTAATATAAATACTGAAATATATGGAAAATAATATGTTCCACATGTGTTTAGCTTGCATTAGATCATATAAGGATTTTAAGACTTGATAGAATATGTACTTCAGTACTATATGCTTCATGCATACCCAAACTCTTGGTAACTATCAAGTTAATACAAATCTCAATATGATCTCTTTAACTTCAAAAACATATCAATATTATTTCTGCGGAAAATATATTCGTGATTTATATATCACATTTTCATTTCCTTTATACAAATACCCACTGATATTCAACAAGCAGCACCTCATAGGTGTTTGGACTTCAAGTCCATATGCATCACATGATAACAATTCTGCAGGAATTGTTTATTTCTATTTTGGCCAATATTTTACGTCGGTATTCTTCGACGATTCTGAGCTCACTTTCTTTATTACTTCTGGTAATATCAAATGCCATCTTATATGAAAATACGTTGTCGACAACGGTTTTATTTCTCTCTATAATTTCTCAATTACTCATGAAATGTAATATCGAGATCTCGTTATTTTCAGGTACCTGTCCCTCTTCAAGGGAAGACATTTCATGAAAACCTCTTCAGGAGGTACTCTTCAGGAGTATTATACTCTTCAGGAGTATTCATTATGAGAGAATTTTTAGATGGACTTTATTGCTTGTTTTGTGGGTACGGCCTCTTCAGGAGCACCATTTCTTTTCTTTGTGCTTTTCTCTTTCCGAGATGCTTTATCATTTGTATCATAGTCTCACATGCTTTCAGACATGTCTTATGTTCATTAGACTGCTAAATTTCTTAATTGCCCTGCAGGGACTTCAATCCTCACTGGGATTTTAGCAGCTAGAATATGAGACCTTTTATCTTATTGCATCCATACATTAATTATCATATGAACTTCCAGTTCACCTATGATAATCATGATAACGTCGAATTATTTCATCTTATTTGCTTCTAGCAAATTTTTCTTTCCACTTCTGGTGGTAAAACTTTCTTTCCACTTCTGGTGGTAAACTTTATAGTAAAAGAATCTTCTGGTTCTTTTATGGACGTCCATATGAAAATCATTCGACGTATCGTAATTGATTTTGGATGATCAATATAATCATGAAAAGATACAAATATTTTGAATCATATCACTTTTGATTCATCAACATAATATCATCTCAAAAAGAAACTGATAATATTTTCAATACGAGCTTCTGGCCCGAAATCATTGAAGTACTATAAATATATTCATCACCACGTCCAATCTTTTGGATTCTTTGAAAATAATTCGTCATTCTCTTCTGGGAATGATATAAATCCAATTTCATTCACTTCAGGGAATGATGTGGAACTAGTAGGACGTGGCTCATGATTTCTTAGCAAAATCTCATTATGTTGCTTAACCACTAGAAAATCAGATATAAATTTAGAATATATTATGAACTTTTACACTCGATATTGCTACTTCAGGAGCACATTCGAGGCGTTCATTTTAAACATATATTCTTTAGTGGTTTTTCTCAACACACTTTCAATTATGCAACTTCAGGTGCATAAATCATAATGAGCCTTTTGGTACACATATTGCTCATTTAAATTATCTCACAGAATCAATAGATCCTTTATTATGAGATATTCAATAAAATTATTGATTTAGAACAATCCTTCAGGGATGTTCAATTTCTATTCCGAGATAAATTTCATCATCAATAATTCATAACAAGTAAAAATAAATAGAACTTGTATGAAAACTATATGAATAATCATAAAATTTAATAAAATAATAATAATAAATATAATTTTAATACTCACTTTACATATCGTGCTGCCCATGTGAATTTTCATATATTCACCAAGTTAAAATAAAAGACCACTTATAATATAAGAGAGCCTTACCAAAGATTGCCCATCGCGATCACCAACTTGCATGCATGGGCCTACAAAAAAAAAACAAAACTTGCTGTCAGCTCACAAAAATGAAATTCAAAGAATTTGATCAAGCCACGTCTCCTCAGACACAAAATGGGTCCTTTTGTAGCAAATTTGACTTTTTCCTAAATTGAAAAAAGTTATCTCATGCGTCATCATCCTCCATTGTCATCTCGATGGACATCTCCATTGGCACTTATTTTTCAGATGTGTCAAAACATCTGACAGTATCTTATAACCACTAAGCTCTTCTTGATTATTTTTCATCTGTAGCTGGGACCACAACTTTACTTTAAAGCAAATTAGGTAGATTAAGCAGAGGGGCATGTGCAGCCCCACGAATTACTTCTTGACCGAAGTGACCTTTTTACCAACCCCACCAAAGCACCAAACCTCTACAGTTGTTCCTAAAAGAAGATGCCTCCATGTGTCGACGCATGAAACGTGGAAAGCATGAACGCACTGTGGTAAAACCATCAGCTGCAAAACCATCAGCTCAAACCATCAGCTCGTTACCGTCCATGAACTCTCCCAGTCCCAGCAAAGCTCAAGTCTTCCCCAGCACCAAAGCCATCTCCCAAAACACTTCGTCTATACGTCTACAACTTCAAGCAGCCTACGAGAAATGTCAGAAACCAATGCCTGCCCTCAGCTCCTGTCGCTATACGTTGGCAGATGGGTTCGTCTCCTATCTGGCGCACCATGGAAAAGCAAGAGGGTGTACCAGATGATGAGAGGAGAGGAACGGCGAGGATGGAGACGAAGCGGTTGATGCCGGAGCACTGGTCCGGGGAGAAGATCTTCCACCAGCGGACGGACCCGTAGGCCAAAATCATAGCCACGTACAGAGGGATCACCGCCGTTAGGACGGTGTAAAGGTCGCCCCAGCTGATCATCTTTTACTATTTTCAGATCAGTTAGTTTCCAGGAAAGGTGTGGGCGAGAAAACGTGGGGAAAGCGAAGGTAAAGAAAAAAATTAAAGAAGGAGATAGATCAGATCTGGGTTGGTTCTTCGGTGGCTCAAAGCTGAGATCTGGATCTGAGGCTCGGAGACCATAGCGTCATTATAGACACAAATCTGATGCTTAGCCGTTCCATAGCCAAAACCGAACTTGCTAAGAAACCGATTAAAAATAATTTAAGCTACCCGTATCAAAATAATCCGAACCAATCTTGCGATTGGTAAGATACAGAGTATTGAAAATAATAATATCCAAGATATTAGCTACACAGAGGAATAAGAAGAGAAAGGTTCGAATGGAAGAACTTCTCCCACAAGGGGGCGAAAGAGAGATCAGAGTTGGTGAGGAAGAGTCGCAGCGAGAGAGCATATCGTGCTGATAACGTGTTATGAAACTTATGAATTTCATTAAAGGTTACAGCGATATATATAGGAGTACAAAAGCTACTATGCGTTTGACGACTAGCACTATGCATTTGACGGCTAGTTAAAAGTGGTCATATAATACAATTTGAATTTGTTTTCTAACAGTTATGCATTAAACATGCAAATTAATCAGCGTGGCCTTCTGTCTAGACTGCGTTTTAAGTGGCCGTGTATAACGGTCGTTGTCCGTAAATTCATCTTGTCCCTATGATCCCCCCCGTCCCCTTGCAATTGCAAAGACCCCATTCACTCTGTTCAGACTTCAACTTGCTCTGCTATGCACAATATTTTAGCAGTATTGTAAGCTTAATGATAACCTTAATGCAAGAAAAAGAAAAAGTGACGGAAAAACCCTCAACAGGGAAGGAGAGGTTCTACATTACATGCTGCTAACCATACACATCATATATATAGATTTGGAAACCATCTGCCTAGCAATAAAATGCAATCAAAAGGGTCTCGTTTATTCAGCTCTCAGATCTATTTTGTTACTGCCATCCAAAGCAACCCACTACATGATTAAAACCTCAGCTATAAGCTCAGAAGCTCAACCTCATGGGGAGGAGAAAACCAAGAAAATGAAAGCATTTTCGTTGTATCTCTCTAGAGTCTAGGCCAACAAACTAACTCGTTTTTCCGCCCTCTATTGTGCTTTTGCTTTTTCTTGCGGGTTCTGACTCTCTTCAACTTTATCTCCACTTTCAGGGTGCTCAATCCTCGTTCCTTCTGGGACAAGCTGCCCAACTTTCGCATATTTTTCAATGAATTTATCTTCCCAATCCTGCAAAATTTCAAGCTCGGAATCATCCAGACCTTCAAGGTTACCATTAATGTCTTGGGGGTTAAAAGATAGAAGCGCTAGGGCTCTGCTGGCTTCCCTTCCCGCAAACATTCCATACGGTCCACCAGGACCGTAAAACATCCTGCACGTAAATATCAACCCAACTTTGATGCTCGTTTTAACCAAAATCCTATATTTTGTAAACATTACTATCATTCAAATTGTAAAGAATATATCAAGATATTAGATGAATGGTATTGAAACTGAAGACAAGGAATAGGTTGTGATGAAGTGCCAAAGCAACAACAAGCATACCAGTCCTAGTAATCTCATACAACAAAATCTAAGCACAACTTGATGGGGGTATTTGTCAAGCAGAGGAGTTCCAGTTAGGCCTGAATGCAGAACAAAGAGTTGTTTGGGCGAAGAACCAATCTACTCATGAATTTTATAGGTTTGAGTACACAATATTGGTTTTTTCTCCCTTTTCTTATGAAGAAAAGATTTTGGTGGTTCACAAGTCACTAATCTCAGAATTTTTATTCGAGTTGAAAGGTTCAGAACCAATCCAAACGGTGAGAATTTCAAACCAATTAGACTATCCGCAATCGGCCCAGTTACATGATTTCAAAACACCACCAAAGTCCCTTAAAGAACCATTCAAGAGAGAGAAATTGGAAATTTTGAGGAACCAAATCATGGTCCTGCTGAGAATTGAAACAAAAAGAACAAGATTTTATTGGGGTACCTGGAGCTAGAGACGTCGTAGATCTGACCTTTGATGGCCATTAAGATGGGTTTATTGGAGTCAGAACCGTTGTAGGCTCTTAGTTGCTGCTCAGTCATGTCTCCCAATTGGACCGGGTTTCCATCATTAGTACCAGAGAAACTCGAGTTAAAAAGGTTGGAGTTGATATTTCCGGCGGTAACGATGGGGGGTTTATTGAAATCTTCGGGGGAAACAAACATGCCGCACACCATCTTATAAACCACGACCATAAGAGCCGCGATGGTGAAGAAGGCCGCCGGAGATAGCCCCGTGTACTCTGTCATCTCTTCCATCACAGTTGTATAAAGCCCCATCCCAACTCCCTATCTTCTTCCTGGTTGCGTTCCAAGCTTTGTGGTTTAGCAACTTTACTTTTTCACAAGAAGCTAATAAGGAAGAAGAAGAATCGAAGAAGTGAAGAAAGAAAGAAAGAACGAAAGAGAGAGGAAGAAGGGTCTAGGACTCTACGCTTACCTACCTGCTGCGACCAACCAGCATGGCTTCACCTACCCACTTTTTATTCCAGTTCAATTTGCAAAACTATCCCTCTAAAAAAACGTCGACGTGTATGACTGTATTCCCTTAAAAGGGTAAATCGGAGCCGACACAATGTGCCGACTCCGGTGACGGTGAGTGAGGGGTAACTTTACTACAAGAAGCAATCTCAGTCTTCTAATTTTTTCTTTAATTTTATCAAGAGACACTCGAGCACAGGGTTACTTTTTTAAGCATTCTAAACATAAAAGTTTGATCATTTGCATCATAGATTTTATCAAGAGTGTATCATTTTCCTTTTAAAATCTGACAAAATTTCATAATTTAAGGTGTAAAGTTAATAATTTGATCATTCATGTTGTAAATTTTTTAAAAAGGATGACAATTTGAAGATGCAAAATGATTGTTCTAACGAAATTTGGAAAAATCATTCTTCTTTACGCATAGTCGACACGGGGGTAAAGAGTAGCAACAATCCTAACTGCAAAGTTTTTTGAGCAATAACCCAAAATCATTTGTACCGGTCTATAAACGTTCTCAATGTTGATCAATAGTTCTGCATGCCAAACAAATATAAAATAGACAAGTAATGATACAGTTCAAAAATGGACTGTATGAAATCATTAATCTCAAAAGTTTGTATCTGTACAAGGTAAAGAAAACGCACTTTGATGTTTGCGTTCATATCTATGCAATAGATGCATAATGTACTATATATATTATACATATGATATATCAACATTTAGCTACTCAATTTTCATTACTAGGTGGCTGCTTCAAGGCCTCACCATTTGCAACATCATTGGAGCTTGGTGGATGGACTTGTATTTTCTCGTCAACAACCTCCAAGTTTGAAGAAGCTGCTTCATCACCGGATGATTCATCCGAGGCCTCTGAACAATGATCAGTAACCAATGAGTCTGATTGCTGGCATTCAGACATTGCAGATGATAATGGTGGAGATAAACCACCAGAGTCGATTAAATCAGAAAATTTCCTGTCATCCTCCATCATTCTTTGAGCATAAGCTTGGTAGACAAAACCAGCTGAACTTCTCCCACCAAATTCGGATTCCAACTTGTCCATATCAAAGAGCTCTTCCATTATCTTCTGGCTTTCTGGGTGGTTGGGGTAGACAAACTTCACTTTCTTGAAGGTTTTGGGCTCAATAAATGGTTTTACCAACTATTTCAAAGGGAAAAAAAATTGTTCAATTATTTTAATCCGAAATGCATGAAACATAGGCTAGTTGGTGATATTGAAATCCAAAGATGTCTCATTTTAGAGTCCTTTTATACAAATTCTCTCTTTCCCTATTATACTAAAAAGTTTTCATCATTTTTTCGGGTAACATAAATAACAGGTTCCTGTCGCACTCACTTTTCAGTAATTCTGAAGGAGTCTATAACTGCAGAATATCTGAAGTTCCAAGAATCTCTAAGCTATAACAAATTAACACAAACGGGTTCCAAGAATTGTAATTGAATATTTTGAAATTTAGTGTACTAGTATATACATTGAAAACTAACCCATCGCTTCAGTTTATTTTACAGGAAAGAGCTTTCTTTAAAGCCTGAATTCACCAGGATTGGGCATATGACTCAAATTCATCAGTACAAGTTGTACAACACGGAGGAGTGCTGTCTGATCTAAAAACCACTGGCAACTCATCCCTACTGTAAATATGTTGATGTAAGAAATTTGTCTTTTGATACGGTAATAGGGTAATAAGACAGATGTCACATGTTCAATTCTCAATATCCATGCATATATTTATATATATATATAGCCAAAATTTACAGCTTAGAGGATACCACAATAAAAATTAACATAAGATGATGACAAAATAGGCGTAAGGGTATATGATGACATACCGTCCAAAAGGATTCAAATATTTTTGGCGGATTATAGAGTATTGCGAGTCCCAGCCTCTCTGGGTAATGATCCTGCAGGATATGAGCCGTTTCCCGAGTCACCTTCATCGATATGCTTGATGTGTTCCATCCTTGAAAATCAATTAGCCACACCATCTGCTCCTGATCTAAATTCAAGTTTTTAATGGCATGTTCCATACAGTAAACCAAGTACCTGATCTGCCCACTTGTTGAGTTTGTATTCTGATATCATAGGAGAAAAGGTACAATCACATAGACTTCAACCGTACCAACTAAAAAAAGAAAGAAAAAACAGAATACAATAATTCATGTTGTCCGAGTGATTCTTATCATTCTATTTGAACTACCTGATAACCAGGTCTCATGATTAGAACAGTTCGTCCAAACTTGTCAAAGTAATTTGCCATATATGCTTTTCCTGTCTCAGCTTCATGAGCAATGTCCTCCTAAAAGCATGAAAAATACCACTTTCAATAAGTAGAAAATGGACAATGCAACTTATATCTTCGTTTTAATTTGAGAGCATGACTTAGAGAAAAAGCCTACAACATAAGTAGCATCACTTACTATATATTAAGTAAATCAAACTCCAAAAAGGATGAAAATCAAATTCACCGTTACATATTTAGGTTTTATGCCTAGAACTCTTTGTACTTGGGCTATTGCCATTAATTTTAATGGCCATGATTTCCATGATTTTCTTGTATCTATTGCTCCTACGTAGTTAGGGCATTCTTTGTACTGAACACGGCTGTTGCCTATTCTTTCAATTAATATACTTTGATTTACTTATAAAAAAAAAGAAATTTAGGTTTTATGCCAAAATCTACAAAATTAAACATCACTTCTCCCAACAATTTTCCAGAACATATCATCTTTCCATTGATATGGTACTAACTCATAAACATTTGAAGAGCTGCAAGGTAAGGAGTATAACCTTGCAGAGCGTCCCACCTGGAAGTGGGAATGCCAATAAGCTGGAGAGCAAATATGATCAGTGACACTGCAGCCCATATACATTTTTTTTTATATAAGTAAAAGATAAGCCCATATACATTTTTTGGTCGAGTAAAGGAGAAAAAAGAAAAAAGGCAAGTCTCAATGGATCATATACACTGTATACTATGATATTACTTCCACATTTTTTAGCATATGTTTATCACACAACTCAGAAAAGTGTCAATAGCAAGAAGCAACCCTACCAGCTTCAGACAGCTACGGCAGAAACTGCAGGTTTATCCATCAGGGTATATTTTAGATGTATTTTTACATAGAGAGGAGAAAATGGAAATCTACTCTTAGATATCATTATTTAATATTAGCGCACATATGCATACCCATTGGATCTTCTCTGGCTTGTACTCCAGCCTCCACTTCAAGGTTTGCTTCAGCATCTTGCATGCCTTCTTTGTATTCCAGTTCCGAGCTCTAAGAAACCTCAATATTGATGCATTGGAACACAGGGCTGGAAGCTTATCAGCAATTGGACCAATCAATTTTCTTGTTTCATTGATCTGGAGAAAAAAAAGAACCAGTGTTTCTGATTTCACTTAGTAAGAGATCCCCCATAGATTATCTCTTATTCACCACTTGAAAGATTATTCCAAGCAGCAACTGTGTTTCCTACTCACCTCCATGGTGAAAGAGACTCCATGACATGATTAATGTCCATGACGCAAAGTTTGAAATTAAATTTAAGCATAAGAAACACTCATATAATTTCTATAAGAAACACTCAAAAAATGAAGCATAATATTACTAAAACTAATAACAAACTGCAGTCTCTCCTAGCATTGATCTGGTTCACAAAATTGGCAAGTGAGAAGAACCATGGACTTCTATTTTTCATACTAAATTTTCTCAGTAAAAAGACATACTGACCAGTTAATATTATTCCTTAAGTTTGTAAGCTGTTATAACAGACAATTCTACAGTTCAAAATCACCAAAACAAGTAAGAGATTTACAAAAAAAATAAAAATAAAAGGAAATGGTAAAGATAAAGCTTTTATCCCCACTTTTCTCATACCCAGCATATGGAAAATGCAAAAAGTACAGGCAAAAGCAAATTTATGATATCAAGTATTCACAGCTTACCAGTTAGATCCCATTAATTGATGCTGTAGTCAAGTAAATACATAAACAATACATTGAAAACCATACTCAAATAATACCTTGGCCTGTTGCTCTTCAGAAGATAACGTTTTCTCAGTTAAACTTCCTTGAAACTTCTTAGAAGACATTATTTCAGATTTTGGCGAGTCTACAGGAGGCTGAAATGATTCAACAGATATGCATATTGAGCATAATTAAAAGATTCATAGATGTGAAGTTACAAAATTGAGCATTGGCAATTACAGATATATTGGCATACGATATTTCTTGACCAAATAGATCTAACACAAAACAATTAGTATGTATAATGAAAAATGACCACAACACATCAAAAAAATTCCTGCTCGTTTATTAAACCCTATGGATAGATAGATTAATAGGACTGGTTTGTACAGAATATGGACTCGAAGAGAAAAAGAAACAAAGAACATGCTAGGCATCTAAAAACTGTACTAAACTTGCTAATTATCGAAAAAAATTCTTATTCAAAATTGGTGAACTTCCTAATGAGCTTACTCTCCTTTCTTTCTTTCTTTTCCCTCTTTTTCTCTTTCTGTGCCAGGGGAGGGGGATTGACTGAATCTTTCAATAGAATCAAAGCCGGGAAGTAGAAACTCAGTGACAAAACAAAGAAAGATAAAAGGAATGTACAGAATAATATGGCAACGTAATACTCAAATGAAAGACAACATGTTACAGGTCCAACCGCCTTTCCAGAGAATCACAGAACATGTCTAACCTGTAGGCAGAGGAATCAGATTACTTTATTTTTCTTTGTCCTTTAGCTTTTATTTGATTGGAGAAATCTCTCTCTCTCTCTCTCTCCCCAAGTTTTGCTAAAATTATTCTCAGATCTCCACTCCATGTTCGACGTAATCCATCTGGCTCTAGAGTCCTCACTAGGATCAATTACAGACTCAATATCCAAAGGCTTGACTTGGGAAACACTCCATGTTCCAAATAGTTCTAAGATGTCTCTTCCCTTGCACTGGTTTTATTTACCACAAGTCTCCTCGACACCTTCTCAGTGTAAATGCTTCCTTCCCCATCTAGCACAGCCAACTTTGTCTTAATGTCCCCATTTCAATCTTGGAGATCCAACTCCCCCATAGGCACTAAAAATAACTTCTTTTGTTTCCAATAGGCAGCATCCCTCCAGTCAAACTTTACACCGTACATAAGACCTATGATACTTCCTTTCAGTTTCAACTGTACTTGAGATCTTTTTGTGCATTCAGTTTCATGGTCCAAAACCTCGACACAGTCCAGCAATATGAGATCCCTGCCTTTTATATGAGAATTGATCTGCATAGAGGCTTCCCCAATAAGGCTTCCAATCCTACTCATGCAGGATATCTCGTATAGGCTTCCAATCCCAGCCTTTTCGAGAAACTCATTGACTCATATAGGCTCCAGTAAAGTCATGCAGGATATATCTCTGAAGATATGGACTTAGAAATAATAAACTTCCGGTGTACATGGCTTATGCCTATCTCATTCATATCAATAATATTTATCTCTTACTTATCAAAAAATAATAAATAGGAGCATTTAAGCTTTACAACCCAAGACAAGCACATGATATTCAATGATGCAAACACCTTTCTGTGGACTTTCTTAAGAATTAACATGCTATATAAAATTGTTCAATAGAGTGACTAAAGGTCTATTTCGCACTGACAATTCCAACTGAGTTGCAAGCATGCTGTACACTTACTCAGTTCTCCTTAATATCTTCACAAAATCCCTATGCAGTAAAAATTATATATGCATCAATTTTAGTCATTTAATTTAACAATCTTCAATTATTATTGAAAATTGTATTATATAATGTTAAACACTGCAGAGATTTGGTTCAGTTCTCTTAACTTGTTTATTGTCACTCCTCAATTCTAATTTAACATATCTGCAAAATTTAACAACTGTAGGTAACAGTTCTTTAAATTTGCCAGATGCACAAAGCACCCTCAGTCAATAACGAAGATATCTGCCTAATATACGCCTTCAACGTGCAAGGGGTGGCAACTTCAAATTACTAGCTCCTCTTTTATAACCAGACATACTTTCAAATTTGTACAAAAGCACTTCCATAGCCACATCTCATAACAGAGTAAAATAGTTCTCCCCACTCAAAACTCCTTCACCAGCGATATTACCACGTCTATCACCGCAATAATCGTTTAATACCAAAAAAGAGAAAAAAAAAGACTTTACCTGAAGCATGATCTTGCTGGTGAAACCGCAAGACCTTGATAAATAAAAATATCAGCAAGAACCGAAAAGGAAATAGAATAGGTTGGCGTTTTATCCGAACCAACCACCAGAATCCGCAGTTTCCTATACCCCACCCTTTTCCCCCCAATCCAAAATCAAGTATTCTTGATGCCCCCAAAACGTTATTACCTTCCCCACCTGTCCCTGCCCAAACTTCTCTCTGCTTCATCTTTTCAGCTCCTTCGTGAGGGCTAAAAAATTCTTTCAAACAACATAGCCAGAAGACCCTTTAAAGATCCAAACAAAACTATCAAAACATGTTCACTCCAATATCACAGTCCCCAGAAAATCAACCATATTCTGACTTTCACGTACACATGCATTAATATTCTTGTCGATTCATAAATCTCTGAGTATTTCAAAAGCAAAAAGACAAATGCTACATCAGACAGTTTTTAATACCTCTTGCTGAATCAGGAGGCTTGTCTCAATGGAAGATAAAACCACAGATTTGTGCTTTAGGAAATCAAGCCGCAAGGGATATGCAGCGCAGCCCCATACGTGCGTAGGATTGACGGCCGAGTAGCACGAGCGAGAGGAAGGGAAAGACAGACGCGTCACGTACAACTATTATCCATACCTCCTCGTGTCTTTGACCAGAAGGTAGGTAGACATGGCTACGCATAATGGATTTGGTTCTCCCCCTGGTTTGGAATGTCTTCAATGTTCATTGTCTTGGCATTTGTTTGGTTAGATCAGTCCATCGGTATATCAGCCTATCACGCTTCTCTCTCATTTTTATCTCCTTATAAAATATTATTTTTTTATTGCCTTTATATCATCTTTTTATATTATTTTAAAAAAAAAACTAAAAGTTAATTGATAATATCCTACGAATATTGTTAACGTGGTGTTTTATCTTTTGGCCAGCCTCTTGCTAACTCAAATATCTAGTTTGTGCCTGAAAATACAAAGAAAACATAAAGATAGAAACTTTGGTGGAGGTTAGAGAGTCTTTAATATCTAAATCAGTATGTCTTAATATTTTGTGTAAGTGAATAGTGAGTTTTATTTGTACATGAAGATTATCTTTTATACTAAATTTTTGGGAATCAACTGTCTATACCTCGTGTTAGGAGGATGTCTCTTCAACAGTTATTTTGGTTATATTCTTTTAATGTGGCGTGGCTTTTGGGATGACACAATTAATATAGCGTGACTCACTGTCCCTTCTATCTTGTTAGTGCATACTGTCAGGCTCCTCATCTTCTACCTGTCAGAGGATTAAGGGCTCTCTATATTTCCTATCCATCTTCCTATATAGTTCTATTTGAGACTAGGTGTCATAGGTGATGTCAAGGTGATGTGTTTCCTCATTCTTGGTATTTTGGTGGTCTTCTCAAGTGATTATGGCCATAGACAGATTTCTGATAGGCCAAGGGCCTCAAATGGGTTGAGGGACTGCCCAGTCAAACCGGACTCCTCATGTTTGGGCTTACCTTCTGGGCCTTTAGCTCGACCGGAAAAATCCTCTTACAAATATGATCATCCATATACACACAACTATATATAAGAAAAATACTTTAGTGATAATCAAGTTATTTTTGCGTTCAATCATTGCATACAAAGGTACATATACATTGCGCAGCTCAGTTAAAATAAAGAAAATGAGATATTTCCTACAAAGGTATATTTTTCCTTAGTGTATATTGTATAATATAAAGTTAAGTACAGGCTGGAGAAGGACTTTTTTGTGGAAGAAAATAAGTTTTGAGTTTTTAATTTATTTTATTTATTGTAACTGAGATAGTATTTATTTATTAGATGTCCTTTTTTTTTTCCTTAATTCTCTAGAAGAAAAGATATGGTTTTAAACCAGAAAAAATAAACAAAACTTCTAGACATATTCTTAAACAACCTCTAAGAAAAAGTTATCAACCGTGTAAATGGATTTAACTATAGTAATGTTGAGCATCAAGTCATTGTTATTCGCACGCAGATTCTTTATTTTTTTTTTAAAAAAATATATACTTTATTATAAAAAATGATTATTCTTATATTTTTTTTAATGATTGAACCTACTTTTTTTATAAATAACTTCGATATCTCTATATATATTTGGAGTTTTATATAAATTTTTATTCTAATAAAACTTTAAATAAAAACCAATTTTCTCAGCATAATCGATAAATTACTTCAACTTAAAATATGATAATAATTAGGGAACAATTTTTTATTTTTATTTTTATTTTTAATAATTAAAGATTGTAGGTAAACTCCAGTCCGCTATTGGCCGGGCACAAAGGCAGAGGGAGGGGATTGGGATTGGGATTGGGATTGGGATTACCTTATTAGTTTCCAACCGCCAACTTGTGATGAAAGCAAATATTATGCTAATGACCGATGCCGAGGAAAATCATGATTGTCCCCACAACCCCCATCTCGCTATTTCTTTATCTAAACCAATCCACGGCGATGGCGATTCCATGCAGTACGTTCCACCGTGCTATTTCAGTCTCATTCTCACTCTTTGAATCATTCCAACAGCTTTAAATGTTATGCGCTGAGATTAAGGATAAACAATCAAACCAACCAGCCAACCAACCGACCAACATCGTGTTAAGTTTGATTCAAATCCAATGGCGACTACTTAGATCAAAAAAGAATGTGTCTTTTTCAATCTCTTTTCTTTTCGTGCCGCCCCATTTTGTCTTTCTGTCAAAAACGATCAAAGATCATGACATTAGCGTATGGCTCTCCACACCGATTCTTCTTCTTCTTGTTATAAAGGCTTTTCATAATCTTCAATAGATAAAAGTGAGTGAAGGGTAAAGGAGAAGGATCAAAAGCAGAGGGATTCTCGTTGCCTTTATTTTCTCTGCTTTCTTTAATCCGAGCTGTGTTCAGTCTTTCCTCTTTACATTTTCTCTCATTTTGCCTTCTATTCGTTTTCTCCACCAGGGTGATTCTAATATTTTAAGTAACGCCTCTCTTTCTCTGACTTTCTGGTTATCAGGTATTGAATTTAATCTTCGTCTGATTACCCCGAATTTCGTTTGTTTAGATTGTTTTCCAATTATTTTCTTTTTCTTCTTCTTCTTTTTTAATTTTGTTGTGTTTACTTTTGGGATATCGTTTTCATGGATCTAATGGGTTCCATGGATTTATTTTTGGTACAGTTTATAGAAACGGATTGGAATTGGAAAGATCGTCGGAGATTGAGAGACAAATGGGATCAAATTCGGAAATTGCAATTCAAATGAGGAAAATCTTGATCCTACCAATCAGAACATGTTATAGATTAGTTTGCAGTCATCCATTCCTTATGGGTATGCTCTGTTTTTTGTTATTGCTTTACAGATCTTTTCCTTTTGTATTCTCCCTTTTGGTCTCTGCATCCCCTGTTTTGTTCTGCACTGCTCTACTCCTGGGGACCCTTTTGAGTTTTGGGCAACCCAACCTAATACCCGAGATTGAAAAACATGATGATATGGTTAGTCCTGCCCATGATGTCGCATCGCTTAAGGCCCGGGTTTCGGGGGATACCACTGTTGTTGTCGATGACGAGAGAGATGAGAGCTTTATTGTAGAAAGATACACAGGAAAGGGAAGGGATATAGTAGAGGAGGCTATTGAGGGTGGTAGTTCGGAAGACGAGGTCAGGAAGGTCGCGACAGATGATGGTCTGGTTGATTACGTGCCACTGATTGATCACAGTTCACGGGTAATACAGTTACAGGAGTCTATTGAGGGTACTAGTTCGGTGGAAGATAAAGTTGGGAAGATTGAGATAGACGATGGTCTGGTTAATTACATGCCCCTGATTGATAATAGTTCCCGGGTAATTCAGTTGCAGAAGCGAGCAACTGGGGAAGTTGAGGGGTACTTCCACGGTTTGGAGTTGGAAAGAAAGAGGGGAATTTATGAAGAGAACTTGGGGATTGAAGGAGTGGCAAATGATGGGGAAGCAATTGAGAATCAAGGTTTTGTGGTTCACAAAGGGGGAGATGAGATTCTTGAAGTGGAAGGTAATAGTATTAAGCACCCGGGAGAGTTAGCCGATGCTCGAAAGGGAGATCACTTGGATTTGTCTGCTAATGATGATGAGGATGGTGATGATGGGTCTTCGGGTTTGGGATCTGATCTGGCGGAGAGTTCCTCGCCAGATGCTTCAATGGCTGACATCATTCCCATGCTTGATGAACTCCACCCACTTTTAGATATGGAAGCTCCAGCTCCGGCTCATATGTCCCATGACGAGTCAGATGTTGCTTCGGAGCACTCTCAAGAAAGCAGCGATGTCAGTGTTGAGTCGGATGAAGAATCGGAAATCCATGGAGAAGTAGAAGAAGATGGTGTTGACGAAAACGAAGATGACGAGGAGGAAGAAGCACAGGGAGGTAAAGAGGATGAAAGTAAATCGGCAATCAAGTGGACTGAGGATGACCAAAAGAACCTAATGGATCTGGGGACTTCCGAGCTTGAGAGGAATCAACGCCTGGAGAATCTCATTGCAAGGAGGAGAGCACGGAAAAACACGAGATTGATGACTGAGAAGAATTTAATAGACTTAGACGGCGCTGATCTTCCCTTGAATGTACCACCCATTTCAACGGCAAGACACAATCCTTTTGATCTCCCTTACGATTCCTATGATCCACCTGGTTCGGCACCGTCTATTTTGTTGCCAAGGCGAAATCCTTTTGATCTTCCTTATGACCCATATGAAGAAAAACCTGATCTCAAGGGAGACAGTTTTCAGCAAGAGTTCACGACATTTCAGCACAAGGATGCATTATTCCGTAGGCATGAAAGTTTCAGCTCGGGACCATCCGGCCTTGGGGGTCCCAGGCAAGAGAGGCATGCTAGCAATCTCAGACCCTTTTTTGTGCCCGAAAGATTTAGTTCAGAGGGGACAAGCTATTCCTCGTTCGAGAGACAGTCTAGTGAAGTTAGTGAATCAAAGTTGAGTTCTGTTCCTGACACTGAATCTGTGAGTTCTGCTGCTGATCAAGCCGACAGGAACGCCAATGAACAAGATTTTTCTCAAGAAACAGAACTCATCTCCAGCATAGGCCATGCTTTTGCTTGTGCCGAACGTGGAAGCCAATTGTCTGTAGATATTGATTCTGTGGAGATGGAACCAGTTGAGAGGAGGGATGTTGGCCATGATGAGGTTGAGATAACATTGGGGCAAGTGGGAAACAAGGCTAAAATGGATTCTGGCTTGTCTGAAACCAGAGGGGTGGCTATTCCTCTGGAACATAGTAACAGCGAAATTCACTTAGATTCTTCTGGCTTCTCTGAAACAGCCGAGGTGGTCATTCCTTTGGAACCTAGTACTAGCGAAATTCATTTAAATACAGAATCAGTTGAAGAGGACTACAGCAGTACTTCACATTTTTCATCGATGCCGGAAATAGATGGGAATGCAGAAAATGAGGGATCGACAAGTTTGGAGCCAAGAGGCAATGATATTGAAGAATCTGGTAGTTCAATGCTACCTTCCCATGAGGAGCCAGATTTCCACGTTCAGGGTGGGGAGGTGGATGACAATCAACACGAACCTGTTTATGATTCAAGTCCCCCAGCAGGTGAAAAGATCCTCCATTTTCCTTCCATTTCTTCTGAAATGTACAATTCGCAAGCAGAGATATCCAAAATGAGTTCACCTCCAGTATCAGTTGAAACATCTGTTCCTATTTCCGATAAGGAATCTGAGTTGTACAAAGGGAAGGATTCTTCTAATTATGGAGAAATTGATGGAGCATCCTTGTTGGCACATCCAAAAGATGAGATGGAACAAAGGTTTGTAGAAGTACAGGAGTTAGGTAAAGATGATGTTACACAGGCAAAGTCTTCGGAAGTTATCCTTGGTGAGCAAAATGGATCTGAATACGTGGTTGAGCTTGCTTCAGTTAAATCAAAGTCATCTTCTCCTGATCTTGGATCAGTAGCTGAGGGCATGGTAGTATATAAGAAAGAAAGCTCATCTCATGAACTGGATCAAGTCAGGTCCTTGAGTATTGATTCTGAGATTCTTTTTGTTGTCCATCAAGATGTCCATGAGAAGTTAGATACAGTGGCTTCTAGTTATCAGATTGCTACCGAGATTCCTTCAGTGGTGGTTGAGGATGTGTCAGTCATATCTTCAGGAACTAAACCTGTTGAGTGGCATGCCAGTGGTAAGGAAGAAACTCATCAACTAGAGCAGGATAAAATTTATTCATCAAGTTCATCAGACTATGGATCTGTAGGGGAAGAGTTGATCCACAAGGACATAGTTCTTCAGCTTGAATGGGATCAGGTCAAGTCATCAAGCTTTGATGATGCAGAGACCCAGGTGGGAGGGCAACAAGACGGGGGTGAAAATTTGGATCTGATGGCTTCGTCTCCCCACCATATTCCTTCCTCAGAGGAACAATGGCCTCCTATGGTAACTGAACAGGTTATATTGGTTCTTTCCGGTCATTCAACTCCAGAAACTGAACACATGGTGGACCAGTCATTGAATAGGGAGGACATTTTTCATTTCGAACAGGATGAAGTTCATTCATCAGGTTCTGATGCAAAAATTGACACTGCTCTCCACCATGATTTAGAAGAGGATGTGGTTTCTTTGAGTTATACTGGACAATACATGCTTTCTGAAGAAAAACCTCAGTCTGAGTTGAAGAAATATGTGGCTTATGCAGATAAATCTAGGCTTGAGGCATCTTCTGAAGATCTTGATAAATACACAGTAAGTCGTCCGGTTGTAGTTATGCTGCTATTTAATATTTGCTTATATTCTTGCTGTACTTTTTGAAATATTGTTCTTACTAACTATAATTTGTAATTCTCTTCAATAATGAATTTTACATCCTTTTTTTTTTTCAGTAGTATTACGTGGCATACGTTATTTTGCAACTCCCTGTTTGGAATGATTAGATTCAGTACCCTTCTTGCTTACGCCATTTAGACAACAGAACTATAAAATGGCCATCCTTTTTAAGTTGATCTTGGTGCCTTTTTGTATGTATGCTACCTTGGTGATGGGTCTGCAGAAAGGGACACTTGTACCAGAGAAACTAACATAAGAAGAACTCCAAGTTGAAAATACAGATGTGCATTTTTGTTTCAGATAATAGACATGTTCAATTGATTTATTGAACATGCAGGTGCATGATGCTCAGATATCAATGCTAAACTTTAGCGTGGAATTAATTTACTGTTACATGAGAGGTTCTTATTATAGTGTCACCATACAATTGTAATACCTTAGTAATGTAAAATCTTGGTGTTAAGTTGGATTTTTTTTCCTTTCTAAAATTTTCTTATTTGCTGATCTTTTCCCTGACCTGTCTGCATTTCTTGCTTTGTGGCATTTGCATGCTTGTTTAAACAATACGTGTGAGCCATGACACCTTGGTTTTTTTGTCCTCTTTATTTCAGTTAGAGAGCATGTTGGTTGGTTCGTTTGATCTTTATGGTATACACATCACTTAGCATAAGTAGGAAACTAATAGTAATAGTGGTGCTTTGACATTTAACAGGAATCAGATAGCATCCAGACAGAATCTGCAGAGGTTGTGAGAATCACCGAAAATGGAGATGTGCCAGAAGTCACTGATCCTGAGTGCAAAATTCTGCCAAATTTGTCATCCTCAGCTTTGGATTCTACCCAAATTGATTTCCCAGCCGAGAGTCATGAATACAAATCACCTTCTGGTGGAGTGAATTTGAAAGCTGATATCCTTGGCCGAAATGTAAACGAAGATCAAACAAAGGTCTCAAAAGATTTAAACTATTCAGCAGAACCATACGGTTCTCTTGATGCCGTGCAAACCATCAGTGAAGAGGCTGATGAAATAAAAGAGATTGATGAAGAGTTGTTGTTGGAATTGGATACAGTTGGGGACTTTCGTGTCAAAGATGTTGTTGGTGCTCCACATGAAATTAACCTTGGGGATACTGACTTTGAGTTGTTTCCCACAGATTCAGACCGTTTAAAGACTGAGATGGACCTCCCGGTTCTTGAAGCAAGATCACTTGAAGATATCGACTTGGCCTTTAAGCAACTTCATGAAGGCGCAGATGTTGAGGAAGTCATCCTCCCTAGTATGGTTAATGATTGGCTAGTTGTGGAAGAATCCAAGGATCATGTAGAACCAAATTCAAACTTGAAAGTAGTTGATACAAAATCTCTGGAAGATAATCATATTGCTCTCAAGCAAGTCTCCGAGGCTAATCTTCATGAGCTGCCAGAAGCGTTGGATTTAGAAGAGAAATCGGCATCTGTAGAACCATATGAAATGGGTTCTGCCAAGGAGATTGAATCAACTGATGTAGGATCTGGTGTTCAAGGAATTAGCACAGTTGCTGCCGAAAAACCAGAACATGGATCCGATGAGAGTTTGAGGCTTTGAGCATATCAGGTACTTTGGATACAAAAAATAAGAGGGCAAAATCTCATAGTGCAAGATCCAGTGCCAGCTCTAGCTCAAGCCCAAGTGATTCTGACTAAAAGTCAGGACTTGAGAAAGAGAAAAAAACAGAGCGTATCATTCATGGTCTGATCAATGCTAGTTGCCTTTGTGTTGTTTTTTTATATGCATTGCTTTCTTCAAGAATGAGTTTTGGTTTGAGTCATTGAAGCTTGAGAGTTTCTCGTTGAGAGTGAATAACAATATGAGGCTTGTTGGGAGAATTCTTTCTAAGCTCTGCATATATACAGATTTTTTTTTTTTTGGGTGTTAGATTTATATTCCGGAGTTAACTTTCTATATTTTTAATCTTTTATTTTTATCTCCCCTCCCCCTTCTCTCCATATCCTTGATCCAACACATTCCATTAATTTAAGATGATCTTGAAGGCATTTATGCAACGGTCCCCAAAGCTCTACTTTCGAGTTCATGATATCGTGGGAACTCCATTACCATATCATCATTATAAGCTTGCACTTCAACAAGAATAAACATAAAGGCAACAAGCAGGCTCTGAGTCATGATTTATTTAAAAATGGTAATTTTTGTTCTATAAATTCTTTTCAGAAAAATGCAATTTATATATAAGCATGTTACTTTTGGGAATAGTGTTTGATTTTTCTTTTTCGATGCTGGCATATTATTTCAAGCATTGTTTTTATGTTATTCCCATGTTTATTTCGTAATAATACTGTTACACTATAGTTTTTATTTAAAAATAAATTTGACCAAATCCTCAAGCTTTTCTCCATTAACCCATCTAATAATTTCCCACGCCGAGGTACAAATATAGAAAGAACCATAGCATAAACATTTCAGGAACGAAAAAAAAAAAAAAAACTAAAAATGATCATCCACTAGTGTTATTATGAGAATCCTATTGGCAGGCAACCAAATTCACCACAAATTAACTCTAATTTAGCACCAAATCTACAATTATCAACTATGCAATTCTATAAACTTCAAACAACTCACATGAGAAAAAATCAATAGTCGCATTTGATATATAGAATGTTAACTTCACACATGGTTAGCCCCCAAAAGAAAGCAATAGCAAAGAAAAGAGGCTGGGTGGAGGGGTAAGATATGGATGGGATTGTAAATCATTTTTTGACATAAACAAATATCGAAGTATGACCAAACGAAATTACTGCCTTTGCTTCTTTTGTGCTGGCACCGATGGAGTCCCAACCTGCCAAAGAGATTTGTCCACTAGACAAGCTCAGATATACCGCTTTCAACTTTAGGATGCAAAAGTAGCAGAACATGTGGGAAGACCTCAATGCATGCGTCTTAATTAATCACTTGTTTAGGTTTTCCTACTAGTATACTAAGAGATTCAGACACCAGGTATACTTTGCATCATTATTTTATTTTCATGTTTTCAAAGGATCTCTTCAATCTTTCCTCTACTGGACAAGATATGAAAGGTAGGCACCGATAACTGAATTTTACAGGCTAGAAATTATTTTCGGCCCTTGAAGTAGTTTATAATTTCTACGGTTCTTTTACAGAGGCTGCTGAAAACAAGCAGTTTAATTGCCCTATCTATCATCATAATTAAAATAAAGAAACTGCTTACCATGCTTGATAGCTGTTCGCTAATGTAGGTCATTGATTTCAGCATAGCTTCAAGTGTCTCTCTACTAAGCTGAAACTTCACCTCAATTTCACCTGAATGAGACTTGCTGTAGTCTTGCAGCTGCAAATAAGAAGATAAGAAAATGACGCTCTATAAACTGAGATGGATGAGAGACAAAGAACTGCATACAGAAGGGAATCATTTCACAGTAAAGATCCTTTCTCACATCCAACTTGACAATTACATGAGAATATTTGCAGTTCAAATATTCAAAAATAATAGTGCACATGTCCTTCAATAAGAGGGCCAATTGGAAAGATTGTTTTGATGAGTAATACATTTCATTAAAAAATGCGAAAGGCACAACCCAGATACACCAGATGTACGCAAGAGAAACAACTACCAAGAAGTGGAAATAAAGAAGAAAGTTGAAAAGGAAAGTTTTGAGCCCCTCCAATGTTCATTCTTGGTCCTTAAAACTTAACCATTCATTTCCCTCCAAACACATCATATGAACAAGTAGGGACCATCTTTCACATGATCCGCCACCCAACCCTCTACAATCACCAAAAAGACTCTTCTTCTGGACGTTACCCAAGTCAAACCCATCCGACTGAAGAAATCATTCTGCAAAGCACTAGCAATCTCACAATGGAATCGAAGATGATCAACAGACTTTCTATCGTTAACTATACATGCAACACATCGCAATGATATTTCTTTTCCTTTGATTATTTGGTGTGGAAATCTTCACTAAAGAGGTTGTCCAAGCAAAAAACATTGCTCTGAAGGGACTTAGTTTGCCATATGCTTTTCCAAGGAAAAAGATATCAAGAAAGAATGAACATTATACAACCCTCTCTTGGTAGGAGCTCAAAGACGCTATTCTTCTCCACCTTTCCTCAATATGGTGGAATATAACAGATTAGCAAATGCATTCAGAGAGCTTTCATGCAGGAATGTCAATTGAGAAAGTCATTTTAAATGAAACCTTCCATCTAAGGATATAGGTAGTGATAAGAGGTAGAACTTTGCTTATTTATATAAAAAAATAAAATAAAAGAGGTAGAACTTTGTTGCATTTATCTGAAAAGCCATCAGAATGTCATCACAAACTTCCCTAGCAAACCCCTTACCCCAATGGCCCAATCCCAAATAATGCAGTCATCTGAACTTCAAACTCTCTTTTATTCAAGATAATAAATTGCCAATGAATTATAAATATTTATAAGTATTTTTATATATACAGTAAAAAAGTAAAACCAAATATGGTCAAAGGATGCAATGATATTGAAAGTTTTAAAAGTTGCAAAAGAAATCAGATTTCCGGGAGAGAAAAAGGCAAATACTGGCCTATATATTCCGCGTTGAGCTCAGCATTGATGAAGAAATTTACATATCAAACTTTTTTTTTTTTTAATATGTAAAATGAAAATTTTAATTGATGCGAATGAAGTAGGCAAAGCCCATGTACACAGAAAGTATACAAAAGAACACCTAAATACATTCTAGGAACCAGAAATTAAAAACAGAAAATCATGAACACTAGTTCTGTTAAGCACAATGGCTGAAAACCAGAGTAATAAGGTGTGCACAAAAAAGTTCCCAAGTTCCTCCATTGTGCGCTCCCATCTTCAAAACACCGATTATTCTTTTCCATCCAAATACACCACATAATACACAAAGGAATCATCCTCCAAACTGCAGCCATTTGGGGACAGCCTTGAATATCCTTCCAGCAAGCTAATAAATCCACCACCCTCACAGACATAACCCAAGCCACACCAATTCTTCTAAAGACCTCATCCCACAACACTCCTGTCACCTCACAATGCAGTAATAAATGATCCACTGATTCCCCATTCTTCTTGCACAAATAACGCCAATCCATAACAACTCGAACTTAATTAAGACCATTCTAATAGTTTCATATATAAATCACAAAATCTCAAGACAATTGTAGGTAGATGTTGTCTCAAAATTGATCATAACATTAAGGGAAAACATTCAGTAAGTCTATGTCATATCATATTCCATTTGGAAAATAAATTTTCTTCATTTCTTTAACATGACTTCTCCCTCCAACTTCACCTCTATAAGAAGCACCTCCTCATGGTAAGTATAACCCTATACTCTCTCCACACACAAACATAGTCACGCATGCACATATGAAGGTGTTTTTAACGTGAACTGGACTAATTCACTAACTTTTCAAGTAAATCTCAAATGTTTTTCAACTAGTCTTTTAAAGATGGTGTTTTGGACAAGTTTAGATCCTTCAATAGTGCTGAAAGCTCCAGTGAAAGTTGGCATGTCTTTCTGTCATTTTGATGCACTTCCACAGTAGAAAATTCACTTGTGCCACTGGAAATGAAATCATGAAGGTGCAAACAATACTGCCAAATGACAATCAGAAAGTTAACAGGGTCACCCATTAATCTTACTTGGCTTCTAGATTAAAGACACAATGCTGCTCTGGATCTATATACCTTCAGGCTAATGACAGCCACTCTATTAGTTGGTGCAGAGTTGCGATTCTCAATAGTCCAATCCATTGACTTGAGACAGGGTAGACTTTCCTATACATTAAAAACCAGTTAGAGCCGGGATATAATGTCAAATTAAAACCTATTAGCACTTCATAACAATCATAGTTTGTAAACTTGATTCCTATGTGATGTCAAATGAGAAACATAAAAGGGAAAAAGAAGAATCTAATAAACCTAAAACAAAAAACATACCAAGTCGCTGGGAAGAAGAGCATCGCGTTGGAGCCCCGAAGCAGCAACAATGGGTGTGAAAGCCACAAAATCGTTGCCTCCGCGATTGAGTCGGGCACCGGGATCATCTTGACGAGGCCATGACGGGGTCGAAATCTCGGAAGAGGATGGCAAAGAAGTGAAAGACGGTGGCACACTTGTACTCACCTGATAGGAAACACCAGTCCTAGGAAACGTACGCTGGAAATGAGAAACAACGATTGCAGTAAGTCAAACAAGAACAAGTGAGTGGTTTAATTTGTAAAAACAAAGCAGGTAACCTGTTCTCTGGAACAGTCGTCCTTCCACAGACCCTGATACTTCTGGAGCGACAAAACAAGGATGCTTTGTAGGTCAAGCGGAAGATCAGGTGGGAAAAGCTTCAGAAGATGATCCCCGCTGAAGTTTTCGTGTACGCATTTTCTGATGAGCGAACGAAGGCATGCCAATACCTATTATGCTTATTCCTATTATCCACCAAGGAATTAACGAAATAAACCAGAGAGAGAGAGAGTGAGAGAAGGGAAAAATCTATTGACATACGGGGTCCAATTCGGAGGGAGAAGGAAGACCGAGGAGGGACTGAATATGGGACTTCTCGGGAGAACGGAGACCGGTTCTTCTCGTCTTCCAAAGGGTGGACAGTATCTGGTCCACAGCTTCCTCCGGCTTCACTAGGCTCGAGAGCTTTTGCAGTTGCTGGTACAGTGTTGCCTTGTCCTCCATACTCTCTGACGCTGCTTCCCCCTCTGAATACGAGTTCCCTGGTTGCTCCTCGCATGCTTTATCCAAGGGCTTGGGTTTTGGCCCTTTTGGGTAAACGTGTAATTTTAGGGATTTCCATGCCCCAACAATTTAAAGGCCTGTGATGGCTAGGCCCAATTATATTTTAGTCTACCGCGGTCCGCAAAAAGGGCTACATCCCCACGGGCCCACACAAGCACCGGGACGGAGCGTCACTCACCGCTCGCGACACCTGCACGTCTCATTTATCAGTTCGATCCTTTTCTCCGCTTCGAAAAAAAAAAAAATAATAATAATAATAATAATACAGCAGGTTGTCTCTGTTCTAGGGTTTTTGAGTCCCAACAATCTGTGTAATTCAATTCCAGAGCCATTCTTAAGTTCTGTAACTTGAGTGGGACTTTCTTCAGCTCTCTCGCCTTTTGCTGGTAAATCTTAACCCTTCCATCACCGTTTTTGTGCTTTTCGTGTTGTTGCATGTTGTGTGAACAAAACCCTAACCTTAGTTTTGGTTTCCTTGTGGGAAATTAAGGGGAAAAAAACACAAAAATTAAATTAAAGATTCTGAATCGTAATTCAAGACTCTGGATCGTATATTTTGTTTGTATTTTAGGCTTACCTATCGTAAAACTTACACAGAATTCTTTGTCTTGTCTGCGAAGAAATATAATGGAAATAATGCCTTTCATGCTGTGGGGCTCCGTAAAAAGAAAAACGTATGCTACTAATTATCATATACGATGTGTATTAATCGTTTTCACAGTTATGGGCATGAAAGGTTTTTTACGTTGTTTTCTCGAGCTGAAATACAAAGTGACTGGCACTCCTTTTTCACTGCAAAAGATTGTGTGTTGCACACGATTTTTTGTACTTGGCGTGTTATTAATTTTTGCATATTCGAGACGACGCCAATGTGGAAATATGATTTCTATATAATTGTTTCTCTTGTTTTTGACCTGCAGCATTTTTAAACCCTTGTTGTCGTCTAATTTTTTTTCTTGTTCCTTGGTGATTTCTCATTGCCTACCTGTGGGATGCATTTGCTCATTTGAGGGGGAAAAAGTCTATAAGGATGAAGACGCATTTTATAGAAAAAGTTTGGAATTTTACTTTTCAAAGCAGATTCAGAACGCCTACCTTTTTCCCCCTTAATCAAACTACTTGGATTTAGATTATATGATGGAGAATGTTATCCTATGAATAAACTCAATCCACTTTCTACCATAAACTCGACATTATCTTTTTTCTTTTTATAAGTAAAAGGAAATATATTAGATCAAGAAAAGGGCAAGGCCCGAGTACACAGGGGGTATACAAAGAGCCTTGCTACAGGCTAAGAGCTGCGAAGAGCAGCATAAAGTTCAGTAAGAGAAGTGTCATTCAGACAATAGAGGAAGCCCATAAAACTAAAGTGTGGTAAAAGAAATCCCTAAAGCCTTCCGGAGAAGCTCCTTATCCTCAAAACACGACTATTCCTTTCGTTCCAGGTGCACCACATTAGGCAAAGTGGCACCATTTTCCAAATATCTGCAATCTGCCCCTTGCCCCGGACTCCTCTCCAACAAGCCAATAGATCAATCACCTTTCTAGGCATTACCCATGCCAAGCCTAGTCTTGTGAAGATGTCATCCCATAATGCTGTAACTGCTTCGCAATGAAGGAGTAGATGATCCGCTGTCTCACTATTGTGTTTGCACATATAGCACCAATCCGTTGGGTAGAGACCACGTCTTCTCAGTTTATCAATAGTCAGAATACTCTCATGAGATGCTAGGCATATGAAGAAGGCCACTTTTAAGGGAGCCTTAGTCTTCCAAATACACTTCCAAGGGAATGTAGTGGAGGGATGTGCCGAGAGTACCTTGTTAAAGGAGTGTACTGAGAAACGCTTATTGCCTGTGAGCGACCAAAGCATGTGATCTTCACCATCAGCAGTTAAATTCGACGCTTGTAGTGCGCTGTAAAAATCAGCAATGTCTCCCAATTCCCAATCTTGTGCCACTCGAGTGAATCTTATTGACCAATGAGTGAAGTTTGAGGAGCTGTCCAGATTGTCAGCAACTGTGGCCTCCTTATCGGACGCGATCCTGTATAGGAGGGAAAATTGAGCTTCAAAGCAAGCTCGCCACACCAAGTGTCATGCCAGAAGCTAACTTGATTGCCCCTTCCCACCACCAGCCTGCAATTAACAAAAAAAGCTTCCCAACCGTTGCGTCTGAATTTCCACAAACCTATGCCATAAGCCCCTCTTACTGCTTTGGAACACCAACCTCCCCATAAGCTCCCATATTTATTGTTGATAATTTCCCTCCAAAGGGCGTTTCGTTCCCTGTGGTATCTCCATAGCTATTCACCAAGAAGAGCCTTGTTGAGAATTCTCAAGTTGCGGAGCCCCAATCCGCCATTAGCCATGGGTGTGCATATTTTTTCCCGTTTGATCAAATGAAATTTTTTCACGTCCTCCGAACTACCCCATAGGAAGTCACGAAAGGTCTTCTCCAATCTGTGTGCCACACCTACAGGCAAGGGGAAAAGGGAGAGAAAATATGTGAGAAGATTAGATAGTGTGCTCTTAGTAAGAGTGACTCTGCCACCTTTGGATAGGTAGAGTCGCTTCCAACCCGCAAGTTTACGTTCAATTTTCATAACCATCCCATCCCACATAGTCTTGGATTTATAAGAGGCCCCCAAAGGGAGACCAAGGTATTTCATGGGCAAGGATGACACCTTACAGCCAAAAAGGTCAGCCAATTCATTTAGAGTATCAAACTCTCCGACTTGAACCATTTCAAATTTTGCTAGATTGACCTTGAGTCCAGAGAAGGCTTCGAAACAAATCAAAATAGCCCTTAGGGAGCGGATCTAATCAGGGTCTGGCTCGCAAAAAATCAATGTGTCGTCAGTAAAAAGAAGATGAGAAATAGAGAGATTACCATGGGTGGAGCCGCCCACTGAGAAACCCGAGATGTAACCACCCTCCACCATTCCATGCAACATTCTGCTTAATACATCCATTACTAAGATGAAAAGAAGAGGTGATAAAGGGTCCCCTTGCCGTATACCTCAGGAATTATTGAAGAAGCCTTATGGAGTGCCATTCACCAAAACAGAAAGTCTGACGGTTGTGATACAATGTTTCATCCATTGGCACCACCTGTTCCCAAAACCGTACCTGCCAAGTATGTGCAACAAGAAGTCCCAGTTTACATGATCAAAAGCTTTTTCCATATCCAACTTGCGTAAGATATCTGGAATGCCGGCTTTAACTCGACTTTCCAGACATTCGTTAGCAATAAGGACGGAGTCAAGAATTTACCTCCCTTTCACAAATACGTTTTGGGACTTCGATATGATCTCTCCCATGACTGTGCTCATCTGCTAGGCTAACACCTTAGAAATAAGTTTGTAGACCCCACTCACCAAGCTAATGGGGCGAAATCTTGCACCTCTATCGAGTTTGCCCTTTTCGGGATAAGGGCGATAAATGAGGCATTGGGACTTTTCTCAAATTTCAAGAAAGAGTGAAATTCGAAAAATACCTTCATAATATCCTCTTTGACGATGTCCCAGCTAGCTTTAACGAAAGCCATAGGGAAACCGTCGGGGCCTGGGGCCTTGTCTTTTGCCATCCCTTTTAGGACCTTAAACACCTCCTCCTCTTCAAACGGTCTTTCTAACCACGCTGCACTTGATGCATCGATAGAGTCGAAAGTCAACCCATCTACATTAGGCCGCCATGAATGTTGCTCTTTAAGCAGCTGGTCGTAAAAGTGGACAATGTGTTCCTTGATGGCTGCCCTATTAGAGATAATCCTCCCGTCGGAATGTAGAACCTCTATGGCGTTGGTTCGTCGATGAGAGTTAGCGCATGCTGGAAGAAGTTAGTACACTTGTCCCCTTCTTTTAACCGAAGGGCCCGTGATTTTTGTCTCCAGGATATCTCTTCCAAAGCGTGATTTTTTCCAATTTAGCTATTACCACCGTTTTCCTTTCCTTCTCATCAGCCGTGAGGGCCCAGGTCACTTCTTTATCCTCGATGTGTTGCAGTTCCTGAAAAAATGTGTATCTTTGGTCATTTAGGTTCCCGAAGGTTTCCATGTTCCATGTTTTCAAATCATTTTTCAAGGCTTTAAGTTTTCCGGCTAAAACAAAACTAGGGTTGCCCAAAATATGATAGGAGGACCACCAAGATCTGATTTTGTCCATAAATCCCTCCGCCTTCAGCCACATATTCTCGAATTTGAAGTATCTCCGCCCCTCATGGAGACCCCCGCAGTCCAACAAGAGTGGAAAGTGATCTGAGCAAAGCCTGAGGAGGCGTTTCTGACAAAGGGTGGGGAAATATGTCTCCCATGATGGGGAGATAATAAATCTGTCCAAGCGAGACCATGCCCTCCTGTTTGACCAAGTGTAATCACCCCCCCTAGGGGAAGATCAATCAAGTCCAGCTCGAAGATTAGGGCTGAAAAATCAGCCATGGCTAATCTCGTGTTTGAGTCCCCTGACTTTTTACTTGAGAACCGAGTGGTGTTGAAATCGCCTCCAATGCACCAAGGGCCCTCCCACCAACTGCACAAACCAGCAATCTCGTCCCAAAGAAGTTTCCTGCTGTTGTCATTATTTGGACCATAAACGCCTGCAAAACTCCACCCAAACCCGTCCTCCAAAGACTTGAAGGAACATGCAACCACGAACTCACCAATGGATTCTTCCACCAACTTGACGACTCTCTTGTCCCACATCACAATAATGCCCCCTGATGCGCCCTTGGAAGGCAAGCTAGTCCATCCCGCATAAACACAGTTCCATAAACTTCTAATAATTTTCCTGTCTACATACTTCAATTTGGTCTCCTGTAAACAAACGATGTTAGCCTTCCAAGCCTGGATTAAGTTCTTCACTCTAAGGCGTTTGTTCGGGTTGTTTAGACCCCGAACATTCCATGAAAGGATCATGGGCATCATGGATCACCTAAATTCACCCTATCGATCAACCTCTCCCTACTAGCGCTTCCTTCTCGACCATAGTTTACGGAGCATGAGAGTCTCTTTAATTCCCTTTCTCTTTTACTGGCGGATCGGATGGTGTGAGACTGCTTTGCTGCAATGGCTGTGAAAAGTGCTGTCAGTTGGTCCTTGAAGCCGATGCAAGAAATCCCCGTGCAACGCCCAATGTCTTCTACCTTCTTCAGCACCCAATCTGTCTGGTGATTAGACCACGACAGTGCTGGGGGCAACGTACAAATTGGGCCCGTATCATCCCCTTGGTTCCCCATATTAGTGAAGGGCACTAAAAGACCTGACCCTAGGTCTACCTCCTCTTCTTCCTCTTCTTTGGGACCAAGCTCTACCTCTTCCTCAATAGTACAGAGGACCCTGGAAGTGAGCTCAGACGTTTTCATCAAGGAGGGGGCTTTGCAAACTGCTGGAAAGGAGTGGGCTTCATCCCGGGAGAGTAGATGGCAGCCCAAGGGTTCCAAAAGACAGATCGGCTTATTCTATGCCGGCGTCGGGCCCTCGGAAGCATGAGGAACGATGGTGACTTCCTTTTCCTTACGAAGCAGTTTTGTTGGGGACGTAACAGTCGCCGTTGTGCCCTTAGGCCGCGTGTCGTCGGTGTTGGTAGGTTTGTCAGAGTCAGCCGGCGAGGTCTGTGATGCCGGCGAGGATACCGGCTGAATTTGGCTGCTCGTGCCTGCGGGTGGAAATTGGGGCCGAGACGAGAGAGACCCGTGAGCAGCAAGCTTGGCGGGCTGCCGGGTCACATGCCCAACCCGTGTGGAAGGACCGGCCTACTGGGTGGCATGAGACTGTGGGCTTGAGGCCCGAGATTGTGGGCTCAAGGCTCGTGGGAGAGGGGGCTAAAGGCCTTCTGTCTGGATGGGGGGAGTGGGTTGCCGGATTGCAGGCCCAACCCGATTGGGAGAGCCGGCCTGAGCCTGGGGGGGTTGAGGGCTTTTAACCCTTAGCGAGCTCGGGGGCCCGTTGAGCCCATGGTCAGTCGTAGGCCTGATTGGCCGAAAGCTAAGCAATCCGATATTTTCTCTATATCTGCACTTACAGAGGCCTTCCCTCCCATTTTAGGAAAACAATCTGCTAAAGCTAATGGGAGTGTGGCAGACGTAAACTCCTTACCCCGTCCCATCGCCTTGCTCAGACCCATATCTACTTTATTCATCAAAATAGCAACTTCTTGAAGGACACCCGAAAGTTTGGCTTTAACATCCCAGAACACCCCTTCTATTACTCCTAGCTTTGTACCTCTGTCAGAAATCCCCTCCAAATCCGCTGGGTAAAAACTTGGCTTGTCTTCCATTGACTCCATGGCATAGCTGCACTTTGCCGTTGCACCAGACAAAGCCGCGGCATAAGAAACGAGGGCGTGGCAATCGGCCTGAAACCAGGCTCCCCAACCCGACTGGAGCCTCAGAAAGCACCGCTGCATGTTCGGCCACTTTTTTGAGGTTGTAAGCAAAGCCCTCCCATCCACAACTCTTGACACCTTCAGGGATGATCAGAGAGCCTCTTCTTCTTCCATTGATGAACTCCTCCAGGTGAAGGTAGCAGCCCCTAGCATTGCTTAGGAGATGAAGGGTGAGAACCCCATTACCGACCCTCATTTTTTTAAAGAAATTATGGTGCCACCTAATCATGGTGGCTTCCACCACCGTTTTCACCACCCAAGAAGCCGCCACCCCGTTGATTAGGAGGTAAAGAGCCATACATCTGATTTTCTCCAGAATGCGAAAGCAGTTAACACCCACTTTTGAGAAAACAAAAGTTTTGGACTCCACCGAAAACTGCCTAATATTCTCCATCGCAAGATAGCAGGGAAGAAATAGATAGAGATAGGGAAGAGAGAAAAGGGAAGGGGGGGAAGGGGTGGTAGGAAGGAAAGGGGGAATCAACTCCGGCGAGGGGCGCCAGAGTGAAGGTAGGTTGCATGCATGCAGGCACGAGGGAAGAGTACGGAGAGCATATTGAACTTTATCGTATCAAGGGGTACTTCTAAACACGTTTTCTCTCGACATTATCTAGACTCTACAAAACAATTTTTGTAGTTTGACATGATGAAAAACTTTCATTCTTCAGTTGTCGTTGATACAAAAGCACCTGAAACATACACACTAACCTTATTGTGGACTCATTCGTGTTAAATTGAGCATATATTCTCGTGTGTATTTTGGCCTTAACACGGTATGATCTGAAACATATACAATGGCCCCATGCTTACTCATTCATGCTTAAAAAATTATTTTTCCTACTTATGATGAACAAGAATTGTTTGTCCTATTGATGTAAAGATAAATCTCTTGCCCACTTGCAAAGATGAGGAGATGTGCTAGCATTTCAAAAGTGAGGATTTTACCTGTTTTTGTTTCTTTCTTTATTTTTTTTTGTTGACAGCCAGGTTTACTCTGTCATTTCAGAACCGTAACGCTTTCTTTTTCGGAGATATAGGACATCCTTCACAGAATGTAAAAACTTGGTAAACACCAGGATGAGCAACGGCGAATTTGACGGACAGATTTTGGTCGAGAAATTATTGAAACTCAACAATTCGCAACAAAGCATTGAATGTATCCTGCAATGAAATCCCAATATTTATATCCGAGTTATGGCCATAACAATTTTAGTGGTTGGTGGTTTTTTAGTTTGTCGTGTGCTCTTCAGTTATAAATTCACCATATTTATTGAATTCTTATATAATTCCAATGTTTATTTGAGGAAGCATGACCGTTTTCTTTGTGTCAGAGTTAGCAATAGAACATATGTAAAACAAATGTTTACGGCATATCTTATTTTACAAATCATAATTACTTGTCTCCCTGAATTTTATACATGACATTGGAACTGCTGCTGTTTTTCCACTAATTTGTGCTTTTTCCTCTTCTGAAACATGCTGCATGTGCATTTGTTGCAATGGACTATTTAATATCTTGGACATCATCTGATTTTGGTCCATTGAAGTCTATGGGCTACACGATGGAAATTAATCCTCTCATCTCCCTTAAGCTTCCCATGCCAAGCTGTAGGCAGGATTTGATCTCAGGTTTCTTCTGCAAGGACAAGAGACTTTAGAAACTAAGTTAGCTAATACCCACATATTTTGGGCATAGTCACTTATGAGAATATTCTAATATGTTTTTGATGTGCAGAAATACTTCACCTTAAGCTACTTATTTTCTTATGGGAGGCTTGAATGCCATATCTCAGAATTACCTCACCTTAAGCTACTTATCAAATAGAGAGACAGATTATGAATCGAATTAGCTTTTGATAAATTGTAGGTGCTTAAGTACCCTTTTGTCATAGCTCCTTGATATTGCTTTAGCTAATGATGAGCTTCCAATGGGTATGAACGTTTAGTCCATCCATAGTTAATTGTCATTTTTATGTTGTTTTATTTCATATCTAGTACTGTTGCACTGGCTGGTTCAATGGTTGATTCAGATTGAACCAGCCAATGAACTGGTTGACAAGTCTGAATTTTTAATGGTCAGCTTTTTAAAATTATAGAACAATAAGATCTTTTTTCTTCAAATACTCAACAAAAAAAATTACACTAAACTAACATAAATATATTATCTTTATGTATTTAATTATAATGAATGTAATTGTGCTTAAATTGATTGAGCCAGTTCATATGTTATCAACAACAATGATTGTTGGAAACTTGTAGTGCATATTATGCGTGATCTCTTTAATCAGCGATTGAAAACTTTTAGAGGAAAAATTTATTCAGACAGTTTTTGACCAAAAGTTCAGCATCTTCACATAAATGGTCTATAAATTGAATCCCATTGAAATGGTATCAGTTTCACTTTTTCTACAGACATGAGTTTTTGTTCCCTTTGATACTGTACTTGGATGTTGTGGTATGTTTTTCTTTATATATTTTTATCAGCTTTGTCCCATTGGTGTATCTCTCACCGGAAGAAGGCAAAACAGATTGTTGAAACATGGGATAAATTGTTCAACTCTTCTCAGAGAGAGCGGCGTGTTTCTTTTCTGTATTTGGCTAATGATATTTTGCAAAATAGTAGGCGAAAGGGCAGTGAGTTTGTGAGTGAATTCTGGAAAGTTCTTCCTGCGGCCCTTAGTCATGTTTACGAAAATGGCGATGAACATGGAAAGAAGGCGGTAACCAGACTGGTAAGTCTTTTTTGAAGTTAATGAACCACTTTTAGTTTCTTGTTTCACACATGCCACATTAGACAATATGTAAAAAGTCTTATATATTAGAGAAATTCTATTTGCAAGCCGGTGTGGAGGACACACCTTCCGCACCATTGACATGGCATAATTTGATTTGCAAGAGAACTTTATAAATTTGAATCTTGCAAATCAAATCTTACCATGTAAGCAGTGTGGATTGGGTGTCCTCTACATTGGCTTGCAATTAGGACTCTATATATTATACTTGTTTGCATCTATATGTCTAACTTTTGGGGCTTGCATATTGATAGTTATTCTATCATGGGTATTATTTTGTTTGTTCTTGTGTTTTTTTAATGGGCAAGATAAAGATTTTTATGAATGATGAAAAGGTTGTCACCACAGTTAACAGTACATAGGAAGTATGCATGAGATCCATCTAACAAACAAAAGTTAAAAGAGCTAAAAACTCATGAAAAGTATAATTAGAGAGAGCAACACGATCTTGGGCCATTATCCAATGAAAAGAAAAAGGCATCTAGAGTGAAATACTTGTGCTTCGACATTGATTTTTCACAATGATCAAAGCTTCACTTCTCTCTCTCCATAGACACCATAGTAAACACGATGGAGTCATCTTCCACAAAGGTGCACCAATGGTTGCCAAATTTCTCTTTCCAACATGTTAGGAATTCCATCACTCGAGAAGGTATCACCCAGATTATCCCAAAGAGGCCAAAAATCATCCATAGAATGCTAGCAACCTCACAATGTAAGAAGGAGAGATCTAACGACTCCCCACTTTTCTTGTACATGCAACAATAATTAACCGCCCGCCTGCCTTGCTTCCTTGTCCAAGGTAAGAATCTTCCCCAATGCTGTTCTCCAAGTAAAAAAAGCCACTCTATGGGGAGGCGGGTTTAGGATGAGCTGTAGCCTTTGACATTCTCTATTCGATTCCACGCTAGTTACCCTGGATTATCTAATACACAGTTTATGGCAGGTGGGGTCATGTATCCAGGTTTACTTCCCAAGTGTGGATTTGAAGGGCCCTACCTTGGTGAAGTTCCATGTCATCAAATTTTAGGAGAAAATCCCAATTGGCTCTACCAATTCTTTCATGAATAGCGCTCTAATTGTGTTGCCTAATGTCTTCCAATATTTGGCCGGTTGGCACCATGCCAAAAATTTGGAAGTCTTGATGTTGTACAATGGAGGAATCCAGTTTGGCATCCACCATTCTGTATTTCGTGTTGCTTCATGGCTCATGAATGTTGCCTTCTTTTTGGCATTTAGTCTTGTTACATCATTCATTGACCTTTTGGGGGGGTGTGTATGGTTGGTGTTGCATTTGTTTGTGCAGGTTGACATATGGGAAGAAAGGAAGGTTTTTGGTTCTCGAGGGCGGAGTCTTAAAGATGAAATGCTGGGTAAGAATCCTCCTCCTCTCATGAACAGTGGAAAGAGTTCAAATCCAATCAAGATAGTGAAGAGGGATGCAAACTCAGTTAGAATTGTGAGCATATAGCTTTTTGTATCTATTTTTTTTTTATAAGTAGCTTTTTGTATCTAATTATAATCTGTGGTTTTTTCTGCTGTATTTTTATGTAATTGATCTTGGGTCTTTGGTTATCTTAACTTCAGAAATTGGCTGTTGGAGGTATTCTAGAGAAAATATTTACTGCATTTCAATCTGTACTTGATGAATATCCTGCCGAAGAAGTCGCCTTAAGTAACTGTAATGCTACTGTACATCATGTGAGTATAATTGGGCAAGATGTTGAAAGTGCCTTCACACAAGGTAAGGGTTCAGTGATGGGATTTGATGTTCCTACATGGAACTTTCTTCTAACATAAAGCTCTCAATTTGGATTAATGGTAAATAATCATTTATCACATAATGATGATTAATGATAAGTGTAAGATTTATTTGCTGAAATTGTTATAGTGAAAAATGAAAATTATAGTTGTGAACTAGTAGTAAGATATAATTAAAGGTAGACCCTGGAGGAAAGCCTTATAGTTGTGATGTTTTCATTGACTTGTTTGACATATGATGTGTAGGATGTGGCACCTTTATTGGAGGTCCATGTGTCTATTGGAGAATATAATATGTCTAATGAATTGATGGTTTTAAAGCACTAGCTCTAGTTTTGTTGTTTTTTATGTTGAATGGTTTTTCTTTAACCATTGTGCCTTGTTTGTTTTAAAAAATGAGATGAGATCAGATGAATTGAGATTAAAGTTAAAAGTTGAATAAAATATTATTATAATATATTGTTTTAATATTATTTTTATATTGGGATTTGAAAAAGTTATTATTTATTTTATTTTGTATGGAAATTTGAGAAAGTTGTAATGATTAGATGAGATAAGATGAAAAGTTTTATGAAAGTGAATGAGGTTGTATCTCCTTGCTTTGAAAAGAAAATAATATACTTGATGTAAAATAAGAACTACATGCTCAGCTTGGAAGCAAAAAGTTTTTTCAGCAGTAATATCTTCTGTTGTATTAGGTACGGAGGGAGGGAGACGGGAAGGTCCGGAGGGATAATTTGTGGACTATGAACACAAATGTTGTTCTATTTTAAGTGTTTGCTCTAGCTTATTTTAGTTTGTCAGATACTTTTGCATGTTCTGCCAAGGCTTATTGATTTTTCGCCCTTTTGGGGTAATGACATTAGGAAATCAGCAAGGATCTGCTGTGGTAGATGAGCTGCAAGAACAAGAAGTGATACTTAAACAATATGTTGGGCAACTTGAGAGTGCAGAGGCAACTAGGGCTTCCCTGATTTCCCAGCTTAAAGAAGCACTTCAGGACCAAGTATGATTGTGTTATTTTTATATTTTCAATCTTTTATTTATGTTTTTTTTTTTAACGGTAAACAAAGTGCTATTGATGATAAGGATAGGCAACAACCAGAGTACACGGGACTATTTTAAATCTTTTATTTTACCTATCCAAAAAAATTTATATTTTAAATCTTAACCTGTAACTGCAAGTAATCTAAGTTTTTTTCAGGAATCAAAGCTGGAATTTATTCGCACTCAGTTGCAAGTAAGAATAAGCATCATCTCTCTATCTACTACTTGGAATTGTTTGCTACTTTGAAATGCTGCTTGGAAAACAAAGATCTTGATGTTTTGGCATTTGGTGATCTTTTCTCAAAATCACTTTTTGGGCCTCATTATTGGATAGAAAACATCTTTCTACATATGCTCCAATTTGATAGTTATCAAGCCATTCTGCACTTTCTACGAAAGTGCCGGCAATGGAGGGTGAGCAGAAAGTCACCTGGTTTTGATAGTTCCAAGGGTAGAGATTGCTAATAGGGTGTGACGCTATTTGACTTGTAGAATGGGCTTGCTCCAACCATTCTTCATGTGGAAACTACTTGCCAATGAGAGCTTCCAGTTGCACTTTTCATTTCTTTCAGGAATGGTTACTCTCCCTCTCTTCCATAATGAGTGTCTCTCTTGTCAGATTTGTCTATTTTATAATGGGTTTCCCATTCCAAACCGATAAAATTTTTGCTTCCAACAAAATTTTAATGGTCAAATATTTCTTTCTTGTCTTTTATCTTCACTCGGAAGTTTATCTCCTTTACGGAAAATATTAAAGTACAAACTAAGATTGAATGGTTGTGGCTTTGTAGGTTGCTCGGGATCAGATTGAACAAGCAAGCAAGATTAGGAAGAGATTAATATCACCCACTGTTCCTTGTCCCCCGGCCACTACCATGAACCCAACAACAGAAGCAACGAGGGTTGTAGAACAGAATATGCTTTCAGTTCAATCAACCAGTACCCTACCTCAGACTGCCCTTATGCAACCTGTAGTTTCTTTTGCTCCCACCAGAACTACTGAAGAAGAGAACAAAAAGTCAGCAGCAGCTGCAGTTGCTGCTAAGCTTGCTGCCTCCGCATCCTCTGCACAAATGCTTACCTCTGTTCTTTCATCCCTTGTTTCAGAAGAAGTTGCCTCTATGAATGGTAGCATGAATTCAACTGGATTTAGTTCGGCACTATCCATGTTCCCTCCAGAAAAACGGCCCAAACTTGAGAAACCAATGCCTGTTTCTGATGAAAGCAGTTCTGATGTCAGCAGCACAACCTATTTTACGCCTATGCAACAGCAACCAATGACCAATGTGCCACCTGCACCATCTACTAGCTCTTCACAAGCCAGCCAGATGCAAGGTCCCTTTGCTGCCCTACCACCACCACCTTTAACCCCTGCAAATCCACCAGCGAGTCAATATGTCCAATCTGCTGGACTGGTTGTAATGCCTTATGGGTATGGAGCAAATACTCTACCCCCTCCACCTCCTCTTCCTCCACACATTACAATGAGTTTGGCAAGGTCTGCCCCCCAGTCACCTGGACAGCCACAGCCTCAGCCTCAGCAATCACAACATCAGCAACAGCCAGGCACTGGAGGATTTTACCGGCCACCTGGTGTTGGATTCTATGGGCAAAGCCATCAGCCAACAATGCGGCCAGTACCTCGGCAGTGAGTTCCCACTGAAATCACTGGGCCACATATTTTGTGGGGCCTTGAGTACCTGAATTATGGGCAAAGGCATCAATGCCAAAACCTCAGTTGTAAGTTCCTCTTGAAATCATGGAGGCTGGATTGTCATCGAAGAGGTGCTGTGTCGTTATGTAGATTATTAGAGAGTTAGTGACGTCTTCTTGACTTTAGCTGAAGTCCTGCATGCACCTCTCCTTAAAAATTTCACACCTTCCCAACCCAATAACTGCAAAGGATCCTTTTGATGCCTTGGCACTGGCAAAGGAGTTACTTGATACCGATGCTTCAATAATAGAAGTTCTCAATGTACCTTTACCGACTGGATTAGCATCGAGACTGATAATCAAAGAGCCTGACTGGAGTCTCACTAATGTGGGTAATGAATCCCACAATTGCATGTGCTTTGTACTTTTTTTTTTTTTTTTTTTTGGGGGGGGGGGGGTTGTGCCCAGCTGCCTCCTCCCTCGTAGCTGCTACGAAACTGAGTAAACAATCCCCAGCAACCATTTTAGTCGTAAGCTTTATTTGGATCTAGCACCTGGGAAATGATTGCACCACCATGCATATCAGATGCTGCCTTTTCAGGTAGACAGTTCTAAAGGAAGTGACGTGATTAAATGGTATCTATTGTAATTACAATGCTACAATATGTATTAAGAAAAAGACCAATTTGTATTACAATTATTCTCAACTGAGGTTTTCCAGTAGAGAGCCATGTGGTAGGTTTCTGTTAGACTGGAATTTTTGTTTTTTATTTTGCTGAGTTTCTGTTGGCTGCATTTGGTTGTTTGATGTTGCTGCTCATGAATTTGGCGTTCCAGGGGGGGTGGGGGGGGAGTGGGGTGCGAGGCGCTTTTCTCGCGATTTGGGGCTTATTGGTATATAAATTCTGTAGTTTCTGTATCCCTTCAGCACAATCAAGACGTCAATATTTTAAATTAAAAAAGTCAAGAGAAGAAAAGAGGTGTATCCATATGAAAATTAATTTTCCCTAATAGTTTCTGTTCTTTCCAAATAGAATATCGATAGAGAACTCTTTTTATAATCTTAATTTAAATGGAATGAATTTTTGTAAAATAACTTGACATAATTACATAATATCATTATTTTACAAAAATATACTCGTTATAAAAATGTTACATCTTCCAAATTTATTGCAGGAGACTGGACAGTGGACTACTGACATCGTATATCAACACTTGCTGAACTACTGTTACTCGAGCAACAGCCGCAGTGGGCTGAGTAAATAATTCGACAGTTTCAATCCAAGAGAGTTGCTCCACTGTTACACGAAATAATGTTGGTGGTAATTGGAATGATGTCTGTATTCCCTGTTCAGAAGTTGTCGGAACTACTGCCCATGACTTCTCCCCATACAAACACCAATTGTATTTTTCAGTTTTTATAAAAGGGAATGATCCATCTGATGGGAAATGCAATATATCTCTCAGAATCCAATCATATTTGAAAACCTAAACAATATACATGCAAGCAATCGCAGTTGGATGGAGACTCGTATATGCCAAAGCCAGCCTGCTCGTAAATGCTATATACAAATCAAGAGCCCTGGGGCTAAAAGAAAATGAGGGCAACCTTGGATCCCGTCCGGACATACCTGCTTTAGTGACTAGGCCCCTAGGGAGATAACTCCTGCTTTGAGTGTACAATTGTGATACGAGTTTGAAATGGGTTGCATGCGTTTCTCAGTACTTTAGTTTTCCCCTGGTGAGCTTGAGTTTGTACTCAAGTTGGAGTTTGACTCGAGACTGGGGATTGAGATCTGTTGATGGTGAGGCCACGAAATGCGTTCGGGTGGACATGGCATGGGAGCTGGGTGTGCAATGAAGGTAGGAATATCATCACCAGGCATCAATACTGAAACTCCACTAGCATATACGGTCATCTGCAGAAACAAGGAACAGAAAATGGTTATAACATAAATTGAAAAGTGAGATTTCGGATTGGAAATAGCATAATAGATTAAACATGTGAGACCAAAGCCCCCGTGCCAGAACAACTATAATCACAAACCCATGTTGGATCAGGACGTTAGGTGAGTTGCAGGACGGCCAAACTGACACCAGGAGTTTATATAGTAGACAGGAAGCCGGCCAAAGTCTTCTTACCATTGAAATACTCATGTCAATGGACCAATGGTAAATTACTTTACCACTAGCCATACACAAATTTGGACAGAAAATCTCCGATGCCAGCATTCAGACATTGTTTGCTGCATGGTCATCCAGGAAATGAGTACTCTACAGAGTGTTCGTATACTCATGTGCATTGCATTGCTACCACTAACTTCAAAGTGAACAACTACAATGATTTCGGGACTTCAAGAACATCAGGACATGACTAGCAAACAGCTAAACTTATTTAGATGTAATTTTTGCGTTGTTCTGAACCAGAGATAAGATATCAGTCTTAAAATTAATAGATTAGTAAATGGGACAACTTCAGGCATGCAACTTGGATAAATGATTAGGCATTGCCAATGGCAAGGCCAATAATAAATTAATAATCCACAAAAAGACCTTACAGACTAGAAACAGCTGAATCCATTAAAACGTTTCCCAGTATGCTTTAAAGAAACGTTATCTAGAAGATGGTGCCACAGCTGGATCAAATTCCACTGCTTGCTCTTCCATATACTAAGCTGACAGGTGGAAACACTACACGAGGAGCTAGTTGTCCCCATCCTTGCAAGTATTTTAAATTAGCATGCACCAATAAATGTTGTGGCGCAATAAAATGGAGAGATTTAAGGACCATTCAGTAATCTGAATTACTTGCTACATATTTTTAAAACACAAACAGGAAACAAAAATGATAAAACAAAAAAAATTCATTGAACCCAGTCTCGTGGTCGTGATTTGATTATGCATTTTCTATTACTTCTTTTGTTTTCTTCTGTTTTTTCTTTTTTTTTAAACTTAAGATAAGGTGGCAACATTATCCCCACTTAGCATATATGTTTTGACTTTTTGCTTTCACACAGACGCTTAGATATAAATGGTGGATGCTGTAGAGGAAACAATATTTTATGAAGGACAAGACAACTTTAAAACAGATAGAACTGATAGGTGCACAGTTTATGGCTTCATATAAGACAACCAGATGCCTAATTATTTAATTGAAAACATTCATATCGAGCTAGATTCTTCTATAATAGGCTATATTACATACTTCAATTCTTCCCGTGCATTTTGGCTTGAAACCGGCCATATGTATATTCTAGGTTGCTAACCTATTGAAACTCCCATGTGTAATTTACCAGTGACGCTAGTAGGACATCAGATCAACTTCAACCTGGAGTGACGAACTGCTCCTGCAACCGTTTCTAGCTCTCTATTGATTTTCTATTTTGCCATCATCGGGCATCATAAGTTTCTGCCACTGACACCAATTTAGATATCTTGCGTTTTATTGTAGTCACCATCTCTCTAATGGCCTGAATTGAAAAAAGTAATCTCCCCAACTGGCAATCCTTTAAAACTTGCAGAAAAAATAGGCTCTCAGTCCCATAACATTTGTTTGGTTCTTTAGTTGTGTAATGCTAACTTACCATGTTGATATTCTTGTCAAGGTGGTCAACAAACAGGCCATTGATTCGCCACATGACCCTCTTTAATGTTGTCTAGATTCCTAAACGTTGGAATCATCCTTTTTCATTGATAGTTCTAGACCTACAATTCTATTCATACCTTCTTCATGTAGGCTATTTGCCACATAAAAGGTAGTTCCCTAATTGAACAATTAGCATGGATGAGTAAGTGGGCCTTGTCTGTTCCTTAGAACGTATATACATGGTACAAGGTAGACCGACGATGTGTTTGTTGCATATGAGGGACTCCCGATAAGATCCTCTGGACAAATTAGGAGGATTCAGTAATTTGAATGCAATTATGGCACACAAATTATCTTTGCTTATGGGATGTAGCGGGATACAAGTTGACATGAAAAGATGGAAATAAGAAACAGTAAATTAAGACTTTCCAACAAAGAAAAGTTGACTACCAGCAGCCTGAGACTCCCCCGGACTGGCCATGCGGGGTGTCATAAAGATTGAAAGTGATGGGCTCGATGGCCACCATGTACGTGGTGGGTCTAAATTCTAAGTACATTTAGTCCCCCAGACTCTTCCTCCGGACCAACCACCGACCAATAAACAGACAACTACTTGGATGGGCCATTTTCCAACAATCATAATTACATGACAACATAGGTCTTTGATAATGAAAAATGCAGAGAGAATGTAAATGCGGATAAGAGAGAAACTTAAGCAAAAAGTATGCAATGGTGCCAAATCATTAATTTTATATCAATTTGGTTTCTGGGACTATTGCGCAAAGCAACCAATCTTTGGAACCGACTATTCATCTCGACAGCCTGGTACTAAAAGTTGGGTTTCAATGATGAAAAGAGAGAGTAGTTTGATCTGGGAAAAGGATTGGCTGGGTATTAAATAGAAAGATCATCTGCATAGTAAATTTTGGTGGTCAGTACAAGGAAAGGGGAGGGTCCCAAAAAGAGAGAGTAGTTGGGCCCTTATGTAAAACTTTATGTTAGGGATGTGCTTATCCCACAGAGAGTGCTCTGTGTAATTGGATGTTTCGGTAGTAATTGGTAATCTGGCAACTCAAATTCAGACTGGGCCTGATGAAACAGGAATACAATAAAAACTGAAAAAACAAAGAACCAGCAATATAAGGGAACAGGGAAGAAGAATTGAACTTTCAGAAGCAGATGGATCATTAATGCCCAGGGTACCAATGTAACTAATCAACTCAGTTAAAACCCCTGAACTGTCTGACTAGCAAACATTATTAAACTAACTGAAGTCAATATAAGATAACACAAATTAGGCAGCATGACTTTATGTCTGGCGAATAATCATTGCTATTTACCAGAAATCAAGATAACCTCCCAAACTGTCAAGAAAGGAGAAAGGGAAAGCATTTCTGGGAAAATGGATTTTCCATTTCCCTGCATGGTCCTAGTGAAAGACTGAAGAAAGAGACCAAAAAAAAAGGGAACTTTCAAGCATCATTTAGAAGATCGAACATGACTGAAATAACCTAGACCAAAATGTAATGTCAAAAAGACCCAAATATTAATATTAAAAAAAAAAGAGGGTTTGCTTACTTTAGGAGATGGGTGACCGAGCTTTGCGTTAAAGCCCATCTGGGCCTCAAGGTCGCCGTGGCTACGGCCACCGGACGGAGAGAGAGCTGTCGAGGTGGGTCTGAGAAATCTCTCAAAGATGGCCATGACCAAGAACATGGAGATGAGAATGGCAGTAGCAACGAAGCCAAACGACACGGCATTGACGGAGTTGTCGAAATGCCTCCAGTGCTCCTCTCTCTGCACGTTGTTCAAAGGAGACCCTATTGGTGCCCATGCATACCCTTCTTCCACCATTTTCTGACTTCTTTTTCTCTTTTTTTTTTTTTGGTTTTTGCTTCTCAACTCCCAACTCTAGCAGGGTTTCCCCATGTTTACGTGGTTCTTCGGTCTTGGCAGTGCAGTTTCAGAGCAAGAGCGAGGGGTTTGGACTGTAGTGAAAGTTGCGACGGTACTTCAGGCTTTACACCATTACCAAGGCTTTTGTTGTTGCAGTGCTTAAAAAAACTTGTGATTCAGACCTCCAAAAAGAGGACCGATGCTCAGAGAGAGAGAGAGAATGACGTGTGAGAGAGAGAGAGAGAGAGAGAGAGAGAGAGATGTGGGCTTTGGACATTGGACATTGGACAGCTCTTTAACTAAATGGGGGAAGAGGGGATTTTTCTTTTTTTCATTTTATTTTGGCCAGTAGACTAGAGGAGTGTAACTACTGGAAATTAACGCTTCTGCTCCTTTTTTCCCTCGCCTACACACAAAGCAATGGAGTCTCTTGATCTGTCCCTTGTAGTTAAAGACTTGAAAAGTATTGTTTTAAAAGGAAAACAGGTAAAAAAAAAAAAAGGAGTGGAAGGTGCATGGTAGTAGAAATTATGGTTTAGACGAAAAACATAAAATGGTGTTAGCTATATAGCTCACATGCTGTAGCTTTAAATTGTACAATTATTTTTTTAAACTAAATATGTAAAGCCCAAAATTTAGAATGATTTGGGAAGAAACATGATCAAAGATGCAAAGTTTTAGGATTTTCCCTTTTCCCTTTTTTTTGCTACTCCATTTTGCACAAGAGGGCCACGATGCTTCCATTAGAATCTTTGTTGAATTATTCTGGCTTTGTGTCCAAATCAGAATTCGACCAACTTTAAACAAACTTTTCACCCATGGTTTCACCATCTCAACCAACATTTTATTATTTTATAACTTTAGGTACGTAATCTCTTTAACTCATGATCAGAGAGAGAGAGAGAGAGAGAACATGCAGTGAGAAAAAAAAATGGAGCTATTGGACACACATGCAATAATCCAAACAGTACATAAACAAGGAATATCTTTTCCCATTAAATTTTTCTCCCTTTGCTTTCACTGAACAGACCATTAATGAATAATTATTTAACTTGAAGCAAGCAGCTTCTTTCCACAGAAAAACACCAGTAATGACATGGGCCATGCCAGCTCCCCATCGTTTACTTTTCTATTTTTGTAGTTGCCTCCCAAGGGGACCCAACCCCAGTTGGTTGCCCTAGTTTTGGACTTACCTCCTGCAAATAATACCATACTTATCTTCAAAATTATAAAACTGCCCGACTCATGATCATCATTATTCTTCAGGCAATCCTGCTCAATAATGTATGCATGTATGAATAGCCTAGCTCGTGGCATTTGCCGAAGGGGCAGCTGTGAAATTACAGGGAAGAAATTGGTCTAAGAGCTTTGTGCAAAGGTCCAAAAATTGGGAAATAGCATGTAGGGCTACAGATGATAAAAACACAAGTACTACGATCATATTTCCTTTCTTTTCCACGTCGTGAAAAGACCAACACAGCAGTCTTGGCCCCTCATGGCAAATGAAAACCCTTCCAACGGTCCCCCCCCACCCAGTACTGTCATAATTACGTACGTATAGTCCGACAAAGCAGTTCGTGACCCCTCGTGCAGCTCACATCATTAGAACTCGCTGCAGCTTCATGGTGAATTTTCTTACTTGGTGCACGAGGAAGCTGCAGGTTAATTATGTAGTTATATTTTTACACTTTTTTTCTTCAACTTTTTGGTGTACGTATTGATCTCATGTTAGTTATAAGTTTCTTTTTTCTTTTTCTTTTTCTTTTTTAAATATGATTTTGTAAATCAAGTATTTCTTTTATAATTTAATTATTTAGGGGTTAATGGTAAGAAAATTAAATGCTCTGTCTTTATACAACATATATTTTTTACACTCTTCTATCAAATCTTTTATACAGCTAGGTTTAGTCCAAATTACAAGTAGTACATCATGATCAGTAAGAAGCTGATCATCTATGTACATTAACTTCCATATCCAATACTGCTACATTCATTCCCACAAAACATAGCTAATATATATAACTCAAATTATAACGATCAACAACCAAATAGAGAGCTCAATCGTCACACTCATCAAAAGCATGGATGACACAAAAGCACAACAATTGGTAAGTACGACAGGCATGCATGTTTCATGAGAAAGTTTTCACACAAACACTTCAACCAAAAAGATATATTGTATCAGGTTGAAAGGGGACTCATGCAAGCCTTAACCAAAAAAAAAAAAATACTTTAAACGGATGAGAAGAAGTAGATTTTATTATTCAATTTATATTTTAATACGAACCGTATACAACTATGTTAATTTTAAATTGAAGATATTTTTATAAAACCATGTTATTTTTATAAATTATTTTACAAAAATGTCACTTTGTATATCATGTATCATATGAGCTTATATTCCTTTTTAGTAGTAACAAATGGCGGCCCCCAAAAAAGTGTCAGCACTTTTATTTGAGAAACATGAGCACTTATACATCTCAATTACAATAATATAGAATTAAAAATAAAACACTACAGATCATTTGCATTCAAATTAAATGCAACTTTAATTTTAAACCATATTACATAGTGCAAAATAGGGTATAATCAAGCTCTAAAATTTATCAAGTACTGCAATAAATCAATCAGTACAATCTTTCTAACTTGGTTTTTACAATTAGCTAGTGCATATGAAATCTACAGGTATATAATATCCTTTAGTAATATATAAGACTTAAGTGCCTCGATCATCGAATAATAAAATAGAAAAAATCTATTCATCATTTATTTTCTCATCATTCCGATTGATATTAGATAATAGGTTTATAAAATAATATATAATATACTCCAATCATCTAATTTTAAATCATTATATAATGATATGATAATGAAAATTAGGATAATGACTAACATTACTCAATAAAATATATATAAGCCATTCCTGACAGTATCCTGACCTATCAAATAAAAGAGATGAAATATCTTTGATTTGTTGTCCATTGCACAATCTAATTATGAATTCCAAACAAAAAAATGGTTTGTGACAAAAAAAAAAAAGGGAGTAGATCAGCAGCATGCATGCATGCATGCAGCAATTTGCAGATCCGATAGCGACGATCGATCGATATTGTCTTAAAACTTGTTTTGTTGATATTCTTAGTCCCCCAACTTCAGTGAAGCTGAAATAGCAGCAAAAATGGCAATGCATAGAGCTAGGAAACAGAAAATAGAAACATAAAAAATAAAAATTCCTTATTGATCGAAGGAGACATATATGAGCCAAGTGGTCACAACGTACTACTGTTGTATCTCAACCACGTCCTGTATCGACAAACTGGTCCATCAATTCTTTCCTAACGAATATCAACCACTTTCTACGTAGCTTTGAAAGCTTGCATTAATATATATCTTGAAAATAAAAAGCAATTAGGGACGATGTTACCAATAATTTGCATGAGGAATTAAAATTTAAATATTATTTTTATAAAAGTATTATGTCAATAATATAATTTCATGATAATAATTTGTAAATATATAATCTTTCATTTGTGGGATAACATGATATCATTGTCAAGATCCTTCTATTTCTTATATGTTTTTAGATTTCCCCCGACTCTGTCAGCTTGTTATTAAAAACCTATACTACTACATGATCTGTAACTTCCATTAACGAAGTAGCTTGCTTAGGACTTCAGAAAAACAAAAACAGAAAACAAAGATATGGATTGGCAATCAACTTGGCTAAACTGTAGAGAGGGCTCCCCCAAAACAGCGATCCTAGACCCCACACTTTCGAAGTTGCAAAACCCTCTCTCTCTCTCTCTCTCTCTCTTAACTCCCTCGCACATGCACCGTGTCGAGGTAGGTGGCGTTGTCCCCCCTCATGGGGCCCTTTGAACCTCCATTGTCCCCACCTGTAGTCTCTTTTCTCCACGTGTCATCCAAACAACCAATCGCAGTCTCTGGCCACGTGGCATGAGCTGGACAGGTCGGGTACTGGGTTGGGAAAAGCAATAAAACGCAAAACCAACGATTCCCATTAACAATGTAACGAAACACAAAAACCGACATAGCAGCTTCTCATGTCGGTGTCGGCCTTTTCAGCTCCTAACCAACTTGTGAGAGACCCCGAATCCTCGAAATTGTCCCCCATTTGCACGGTCCCGATTCCTTTCTCACAGTATCGCCGAATCTCGGCCTTTGATGCGGATAACAGAGTCAAACTCACACGAGTTAAACATCAGCTTCAGATAGTTTGTGAGGAGGTGGAGAGAATCTCGCGCGTGCGTGGGTACAGTTGCACGTGTGATCGCGTGTCCAAGTGTAGAAATTGTCAAGGTCACTCTGAAGGGTTCTGACAGGGACTAGGAAAGATGTTAAGAGAGTGCTAAGGGTGTGTCAGTAGTGGGTCAGCGGTCAAGAGTCATGTCAGGGGGCAGGGATCAGGGGTCAGGGCTGTGGCTCGTGTGGTGGGAGAGCCTGAGCTCATGGCTCACGTGAATGATCCATCTCTTTTCTCTTCTTTTAACGCAGGGGAAAGCTTGGAAAACTTGACCACTTGAGAGGTAGCTGCAGCCTTGGGCTTGCTTTTCGGGGCTCACAGGCCTATGGACAGTACTTTAGTAGTGACCCAAAATCATTTTGAGGTGGGTGGGTCCTACTGTTTGATCGTGGCCCACCTAGACATGGACCAAGAATGGGGTATTGCCTCTTTGCTTCATGAAGAAGGTCCTGCCCATTTAGGGTGACGAGTACAGGGACTTCCAAAAGAATGGGGGAGCATATGGGGACATTCACAGGGTCCAATTTGGAAAACAAGGTTGCAGTAATGACACTGTCTGAGACCATATAAACAAGTCAAAATCATAATTTGGGTCACTAGGAAGAGGAACCAGTCCTTTTCTTTGATGAAGATTAATGCAATGTTCAAAACAAGCCTAGCCTAGTGAGAATATAATCATGATTTGGGTCAGTTAAGTTCTTTCTAATTCTGGACAAACACCATCAAAATGCCTCAAACAGATCCTAGTTGGTCTGTTATTTTTGGGTATTAAAGGTATAATGATCTGGTTCTGCACTGGACCATTTAATATAAATCTTCGCAAAGCTCTTCCTTAGACGATTTGTATAAATTTCCAACAAGAGTGATCATATATCCCATGACGTTACACATTAAGCTCTACCTTGTCTCTATATTAAGACCTAGTGCTTACATTATTACATAGTCACACACCATGTGTGCATCCTAATTACAATTGCAAATACACAATCTTAGTTCCTTTTTTTCTGGTTAGTGATGCAATTCGTACAAACAATATCATAAAGACATCAAATTTCAGATCACACTCGAATCTCAATTGGAATAATCAAAATCGTATTCTTTAATAAAATTGTAGGCAATGATTCCTAAATCCAAGACATTTGTATGTTTTAAAGTCCAAGAAACGCAAAAGCTTAATTATATGGTACAAGATTTTTCTTATTTGTTACAAAAGGTAGGAAAAATCACGTGGAGTGTGGACTCCCTAGTGGTCACAGTTTGAGTAATTAATGCATCCGACCAAGATGCCTAGGATACAAACTTAATATAAGTGAAATTGGTACGAAAACTCACACATTATATTACTTAGTCCACTAAATATTTGAGCCTGTACAATGATGTCGATGGCGGCTGTTGCTGGCTACAAAGCTTGCTGCTGGACTTGAACAACACAACAATGGCTACAGAGCTCTTTCTCTCCCTCCTCTTCCATTGGCTCAAAGCTCCTCCACGTACGTGTTGCTAGTGGCCGCCGATGTGTCGAATACATGGACCCTAGACATTGTTCTTGATGAATCCCCGGCCGTCCGATAGCCTGTCAAGAAATATAAATGGGTCCCTATTGGTGCCATTGTGAGTAGGGGTGAAAACTGACCCATTTGACGCGGTTTTTGAGCAAAACTGCCGCCGACCGATGAGAGATAAACTAGTAGAGCAACCGACCGTAACCAGTCGACGGGGAGGAGAACAACCGGCCGTATCGACTCCGGCGGTTCTCTAGCGGTTTACGGTCGGTTCTCGATTCCCCCCCGGCGACGTCGTTCGTCTGAGAGAGTAGAGAGAGAGAGAGAGTTGCAGAGGAGAGAGAGAGAGAGAGAGAGAGAGAGAGAGGGTTAGAAATGCAGAAACGGGGAAGAAGGAATAAAGAAGACGCAATGTAATATCTAAACGGCGCCGTTTGGTTTAATACCAGACGACGCCGTTCTATTTTTTTTTTTTCACCTTATAGACAAAACGACGCCGTGTTGTTTAATAACAAACGACGTCGTTTCATATTGGTATAATTAAAAAAAAAAAAGAGTAATATTACATCGGCCGGTTCAGCGGTTTGAGCCGGCCTCAAACTGCGACTGAACCGACGATAGTCGATTTTTCTTAAACGTTGCCGCCCGCCAACCGGTTCCTTGGCGGTTTCGGCCAGTTCCTGACTCCGGCAGCCGGTTTGAGTCAATCACAGCCGGTTTCACGGTTTATTGTACACCCCTAATTGTGAGGTAAAACTAGGGCTGAAAACCGACACTGGTCGGCCGGTTTTGCCACCGAACCGACGCCAACCGAACACCCAAATCCCCCACTTTTGCCGACCGAAACCGACCGTTTCCAAAGGATGAAACCTGCCGGAACCGATTCCGATCGTTTCATGGTCGGTTTCACGGTTTGGGCCTCTTTTGAGCCCATTTTACTTATGGATTTTTTTATTCCACTTCAATTTTTTGGATTTCTTTTTTTGGATTTCAATTTTATGGTTTTCACGGTTTGGGCCGGTTAAAATTTTCTTCTTGTATTATTGAAATTCATTACTAAAAACAATAAAATTAATTACTACTTAAATAATTAGTAATAGGAACTAGTAATTCTAATAAGTTAAATAACTATTAACTACTACGTAATCAATAAAAATGTCCACTACATGAGTAGATGTTTAATACAAATACAAATCTACATAAATTGTTTTAAGCAATAAGCAAACAACCAACACAAATTAAAATTAAATTATCCCAAGATCAAAAATATTAGATATTCAATTCTTTATTCCATATTCGAAAACAGTCTTCAATCTTCAATAGTTGTGACGCCAGATTGTGCTCCCAACTCTATACAGATATGAAAAAAATTAAGATTAATCATCAAATATTAATAAATTTGGCTAATGAAAAAATGAATTAAATTAACTTATAAAAATAAATAAATATTGAAAGAGATTAACATTACCAGATTCTACCACAAAACTCTCCACATTATCCATGGCCTCTCAAAGATCAATTGGCGCCGTTGACGGATGTCGCAACCAATTCTGAGTACAAATCAATGCCTCAACTGTTTTCGGAGCCAATGAATTCCGAAAATGATCAAGTACACGTCCTTCTGTACTAAATGCTGACTCTGATGCAATAGTGGAAACAAGCATGGCTAACAAATCTCGTGCAATCCTTGCAAGTATAGGATAATTAACCTCATTTTGTCTCCACCAGATCAACAAATCAAAAGATGAACTGAGTGCCTCACAACCATGTGGTAAATATCGGTCCACCTCTATTTTAGAAGCATTACATTCAACCTCAGAATCTGACTCATACCAATCCATATACAATTGTGACTCTTGATAGTCTTCACTTTCTCTTATGGGCATAGATGTCGGAGTGGACTGTTCACGACTACACGAGGTAGAACCAAATGTAGCATTATATTCATCGTATAAGTCGAATATTAACTGTCTCACACTAGACACCAATTGTAATCCTCGGGTCTCATCATAAATTTTTTTCAAGTTGCGGGTGAGAAGCCCTAAATTATTTCGAGGATCAAGCACAACAGCAGCCAACAACAATAAATTCATCTTATCCAATGAACCCCAATACTTATCATATTTCGTTCTCATGCTTATGGCCATGTTCATCAAACAACTATTGTTACTCTGACTCAGCCTAACCAACTCTTTTTGGAGCATGCAAATCTCCACAAAACTTGTATTTGCCGTGACATGAATCGACAAAGAAAATCGACAAGTTGCATCATAGAACATTTTCAAAAATCTCACAAAAACCTGCACTGTCTCCCACTCATTAGCTCTAGAAGGCCCTATGTGTCCCTCATTAAAGTAAGATAGAAAATTGTAATCCTCACTCTCCAGCCGCCTAAAAGCTTTTTCAAATTTCTCAGCCGCATCCAACATCAGGTAAGTAGAATTCCATCGAGTTTGCACATCAAGATATAACAGTTTTTTACAATCAATCTTTTCTTTTTCTGCATATTTCTTAAACTTGTCTAATCTTGCAGGGGAGGAGCGCATATCTAACATCATTTCTAACCATTGTGATGGTGTCATCACACTCTCTTAAATCCTCATTCACAACAAGATTTAAAATATGAGCACAACATCTCAAGTGCATATACTTCCCACCCAACACATTCCCACTCAAGAAATGCTTCAAATAAGAAATTGTAGTATCATTTGAGCTAGCATTATCAACGGTCACAGTAAAAATCTTATCAATGCCCCAATCAAGAAGACATGATTCAACATATTTTTCAATTGTATCCCCATGATGATTAGGGATTAAACAAAAATTAATAATTTTTTTCTTCAACTTCCAATCATTATCAATGAAATGGGCAATTAGGCACATATAATTCAAATTTTGTATCGATGTCCATGCATCAGTAGTCAATGAAACTATCATCTCCCCATCTTTAAACAACTTTTTAAGCTTGGCCTTTTCAGATGTAAACAACTTCATGCAGTTTCTTGTAACTATGACACGGCAAGGCACTTTAAACTTTGGTTCAAGCAACCAAATCAACGTCCTAAATCCTTATCCTTTAACAATTCTAAATGTCAATTCATCAATAATTATCATTTCTGCAATGGCTAACCTCACTGCATCCTCACTATATTTATGGGTTACAAGATTCCTTATCACGCTATTATCACTCTCTCCAATCCTCTCTTCGGGTCTTGCCTCACCCGCTAGTATTTATTGATATCTATCTAGAGGTCCGCGTCTATGAGGATTTTTTGGACATACAGATAGGTGGTTTTGCATGGTTGAAGTCCCATTCCTCTTTGAGTGGCAAGCGTAAATCTTGCCACAATAGTTACACTTAACCTTCGGATCATCTACGGGACAACCCTCAACTTTCTTAAAATGGTCCCAAAAATTTGACGGGTCCTTCCCCTTCCATTTCCTAGGAAGTGGACAAGTACTACTATTAGGGGCACTTGGAGTCATTGGTGCTGGGGTCTCTCCCAAATTAACAGTTTGTTCATCATTATCAAAAGCAATTGGAGTTGACGTCGAATCCATCTATAATACATACATTACCAACCCTCAAAGAGTCAAAAACATGGATTTTTCAATTCTGTTTACTATAGTAAAATAGAATTTAACAACATAATAATAATAATAAAACTTAAAAAAGACAAAATTGAGAGAGTAACAAATAAATCTCCGCATGATTCATAATCTCAGATTCACAACCCTATCATTCCTTCAAACATACAGTAGATATAAACATCTCTTTCAGTGAATATAAATCATGATGAGTAGAAGATTGATTGCCTAAACATTATCAAATATTTAGTATATTGTCATGTTTTAAATCAATATAAATCAATGAAATCATTATCTCTTTCACTCGGAGTTTTTGTCCTGTTTTAATATAGTTCTTGCCTAAACATGATTTATGGAAGAAAATCCATGAAATCTAATTGGGAAAAGTATAAATTCCATGAAATCTAATTAAAAAAAAGAAAGATGTTATACATTCAAAGATACAAAATACAATAGAAGAACTAGACCAAATACTTTAAAAAATAAAATACAAACATGGATGATGGATTACAAGAAAAATCTGAAAAATGAAACATGAAATCTCAAATCAAACCAAACATTTTCAATACATAAATTTAAGGAAAGATTACGGTAAGGGTTTACCGTAATACCGTGGGGAAGGGCTGACGACGCGGGGAAGGGGACTCACGGCTGAGGAAGGCTTTAAACGGCAGCAGCAGCTGAGGAAGGCTTTAAACGATGGCAGCAGCTGAGGAAGGGGACAACGGTGACGATGGGAAGCAACGCAGAGGGCCAGCGGCACGGTAGTCGGCGACTAGGCAGAGGGAATCGGGATGGGGGCTAACGGCTGTGGAAGAAAGTTTTCTGAAATGAAAAATATAGTTGCAAGCATAATTGTGCACTAATTTATGCACCAATGTGATGTGATTGGTTAAAAAGTAGATTTTATTGAAAACAGTGTTAATTTAAATTTTAAGTATGAATAAATCAGTATTGGTGTACAGATTAGTGCGCAACTGTGCTTGTATGTAGTAAAACTCTTTCTGAAATGGCTCAATTAGAAATCGAAAGGGAATCGGGATGGGGCATTGGGGGCTTTTACCCTAATACGAAACGGAGCCGTTTGGGCGCCGTTCAGAATGTATAATCATAATCTAACTGTGACATACATATTGAAAACGACGCTGTTTCACTCACTTAAGTGAAACGGTGTCGTTTTCAATATGTATAAAAAGGAAAAAAATAAATTATAAGCCGGTCGGTCGGTTAATCGGTTTTTACAGCATACGAACCGACAACCGAACCAGCCGACTTTGATTCTCACTAATTTCTACTGCCGGCCGACCGGTTCAAGCGTCTTCCAGTCGGTTTAGGTCGGTGATTCGGTTTTGTGTACACCCCTAGGTAAAAACCGTTGATTTTGTCGCCAATCTACATTAAGAGCACGTTCTGACCCATCGAGTTCGTTCCATATCATGTTAACACCAATATCATAGACCTCAATATTTGCATTTAGGCAATCCCCACCGCTAAAAAGCCTGCCATTCATCGTTACAATTTGATTAGGTGGCACATCTAGTGGCCACATCCTGGGCACGAGGCCCCAATTCCCCGCTTGTGCGTCGTACACGTCAGCCGAGCTACGCAACACCATGAAGAGCCCCGGGTCTGAGTCCTCTCGCTCTGCGAATCCCCCGACCACGTAGAATTTACCTTGCCATGTCACCCATACACACTTGTATCTCAATATGCTCATGTTAGGCAACGGGGCCCAAATGTCGAGTTCCGGATCATACACCTTAGCAGAAGAAAGACCCTTACACTAGCCAGAGTGGACTTCCCCCCTGCCACGTAGATCTTATTTTCACAAACGGAGCATGCAAAATCATAACGTGGTGTGCCTAATGGTGCACATTCGGACCATTGGTTGGACCCAACATTAAAACACAAAACAACGGGCAGGACTTTAACATCCTCTTCTGCATGGTCATCTGAATCTTGAGAGCCTTGAGCTGTCTCTTTGTGACATAGCCTCCCACCAATCACGTAAATGGAGTCTCTTAGAGAGACCATTGCAAAGCCCTTCAAGACATGGTTTTCTAGTAGGCCAGGGATTGAGGTAACATGACTCCAAGTGTTGTTAGAGGGATTGTAGGACTCTATGGAATTAGATCTGTTTGTGTTTGGGAGTTGATCCCTAGGGCAAAAAGAGCCAAAAACTTGATAATTGGGAGTAGAGTTCTCGGGTGAGGGTGGTGGCGTAACTGGTCGTGGAGGGGAAGGGAGTGAGCCCATTGGAGAGCTGGAGAAAGTACTCGTGGCTCCTATGGTTTTTCTTAGTGTCAAAGAGGAAATGAAATATAAGGAGATGTAGATGTTATAGAGAGAGCCGGAGGGGAAAACAAGAGGGTTTGCTTGTGAGCATCGATGGGGAATAATTGGAGATGAAATCTAAACTTTTCTTCTTGTAATGAATGACATGATTGAGGGGATGGGTTGGTGGGTTGTTGTCCCTTTCCTTGTCCATTATTAATGCTGAAAAAAGATTATTTTCGGAAAAATCGAGAACTAACTGTAAAGAGAGTTGAACAAGATTACCCCGTCGAAAATTTTATTAGCTTAATAATGAGTACTCTCCAAAGCTTGTGGGGGGGGGGCTATATAGGCAGGCTTCAAACACCAATGAGCCATTCTGAAAAGGCCCACAAAAAGACTTGGGCAGCAAATCCATATAAGATTCTGCTGCATGATACTTGCAGGTCTAGAATCTTTAGACTTTCAGCTTTTCTTTTCTTTTATTTATTTTTATTTATTTATTTATTTTTTTTTGTGGGCGACTTTAGCTTTCACCGAGCCAACACAAATTCGGGGTATAGGAGTTTGGATTGTTTTCTAGAAATGTGAAATGTCCCTTCTTTTCAAGTACCAATACGTTTTGTATATATATTAAGTAAAGTTCATGCTCCTGGGATCTCATATCTTGATCNTCTTTTATTATACCAGTCCAGTCCCACGTTTTTGGATGAGAAGGACGTTTTGGAATTTCTGATCGAGAAAGTTTTTTTAAGGGTCTGATGACCATAAAGGTGTCCTAAGATGGTAAAATTAAAAAAATGGCTACTCAATTTAGGTGGAAATTTGGCTTCAAGTGTCTTGATTTGACCAAAGGAACATCATTTGTTAGTTAGGCAATCAACTGCTCTACAGTAAACTTGGAAACAGATGAAGAAGAAATGAATGGGATTGAGGCAACTAACTATGAAATATAAATTTTAAAAATAGTATAAAGTTCGTGATATGGTACTTTTTGCTCCTGGGATCTCATATCTTGATCCGCTTTTCATCATATAGATTTGATACAGTAAAAAGAAGTATGTATGTTTTGGGGAACAAACAGCAATCAAGGCATGTGAAAAGAAAGCAAACCTACCTGAGGATGTACTCTTGTCAAAGAATATGGACAGCCCAATCCTTTTGTAACATGTGTCTTCTTCACTGTACCTTTATCATGTTACTCCTCTCAACATCTGCCATTATCAATATTTTAAGTTTTCTTCTACAAGGGTAGCAATATTTAAGTTAACAGTTATGTGTGGGGGCTTTGACGATACCCATCTACAGTCTACTGAAAGCCATCAACTTAGACCTAAATCCAACACAGAATTGTTGTTAAAAATTCCAAAAGCAAGGTGTTGCAGCAGCGTAATTTTGAATAACTGAAGTTTAAATTTTGAAAAGAATGTTCTCTTCAATCTGTATTTTCACAATTGGCAGTGTCGTGTGCAACTTCTTTGAGGTTCATAAGAGCACCCAATATCCAATCTTTAGAAGCGTTTCATACCTCTCCTTGACCTGGATGTGCACTGTTTGTGACATTTAAAACGAAACCAACTCCAGACCGAGCATCCTTAGTCTTAGAAAGATAGAATTACAGATACAATGAATTAGACAGGAGAGGGCACAGTTACAGATATGTGAAAGTTCCAAATAGAAAAGGCCATAATTCTACGGACTGTTCCAGAGAAACCACACAAGCAAATATCGTGAAGGAAATAAGACAACCAACTCCGATGTGAATAATTTGGGCGGACAGTGTGTGTTCACTCTGCATGAGTAGCATCCAGCTAAATGAGAGAGAGAGAGAGAGAGAGAGAGAGTAGCATTTAAAAATTTGGGCTTTACCGTTCGGCTTCAATGGGGATACCATATGGGTTAAGCTCTAAAGCCAGATTCTGTTGCAATCAGCCAAAAGAGGGACCCACTTCCAGCAAAATGTCAAGCAGAAAAACCTAATCCTTGAAAATCCAAATTCACCCAAGGTTAAAAAGAAGCCCAAATCCAAACAAAGGTAAAAGTTTTACAAAACAGTTCACAGAGAGGAGACCAAGGCCTAAGACAACGGTTGCCTGGTTGACAAGAATGACAGGTCATTTGTGCGAACCCACATCCCAAAAGAAACCACAGTAGGTCGGGGTCTATATTCTACAGTGAGGAGGCAATAGGCCGAAGCAAAGATATGAGAAAGGGAGCTGTGGAGATAGACAAAGGAGAAATAAAGGTGGATGTAAACAGCACATGGATTTTGGAGGTCAAGACAAAAAGAGAAGAGAAAGTAGGAAAGATGATCAAAGTGACCACATCCCTCCCACATTTCATTCTGCAGGAGACAAAGCAGTTAGGAGCAAAAAGAAAAGTTTGAATTGATTGATCACTGTAGGATTCATAGCCGATTTAAAATGTTCAAAATAATGGACCACTCTCATTCTGGCAGTGACAAAACCTTGACGATGACTCTGCAGCTCACTCGCTCGGTATTTGTCAATGAGCCACATGCATTAATGCCAAAGAAATCTGCAGACAATATGCATACATAATATATAGAGACAAGGGTAGAATTAAAGCAAGGAAAGATGGGTTGAATTGAAACTATTTTTGAGTGTTAAAGGACAAGATGAATCCAATGATACAATGCCTACATGATTGGCTAAACAGAAATTTTGGGATACTTAGGTACAGTTTGTGGGGGGTGAAAAGTGACTTTTTTTTTGGCGTAGGGAGAAGGGTAGGCCCTAGCGACTAATGAAGGCTGGTTTGAAACATGCGTGATGAAATAGGACAGTGATAGACTAACAACCCATTCACAACTTATAAACAACTTTAAATATAATAATATTTTTTATTATATTTTAACACATCAAATCAAAAGAAAAGTCAAAATAAAATTGAAAATAATGTAATTTTAGATAGTTGTATACAAGTTGTTAATAAGAAATAACCTTATCATTTTCGGATGAAATAACATTCATAGGGTTAGCCAAGAAAATCAGTGAGAGTGGGGTGAGTGTGCGAGGTAAGTGGACGGGGTCTCACGAATCACAATACGTGTCCCGGGCAGGAAGGCAGAGCCCAGGGAATCTACATTTTTAAGTGCCGAGGAATATGGATTCGTTATGCTACAGTTTACACAACGACATTCTGATGGTGAAAGAACCTTAGATAGGCTCTCTGCCCACTGCACCCCTCCCCCCCCCCCCCCAAAAAAAAACAACCCCACTCTCTCTCCTCTCTGTGGATGATGGAATTTCAGCATCCCAATGCGATTCCCAAAAAAGTATATTACTGTGAAGGCTGCTGCTGAAGCTGCGCAGCTTCTTTGAAAGACCAAAAAGATTGCGTTCTTTCTCATTTTCAATTTCCCATTTCCCTTTTCCTTGTCCTGTCCTACTCCCCCTTTCGGAGCTTGAATCCGTTTATAAGTCTTCTTATTCCATCGTTGTGCATAGTAAAATATTGGATCGCATTCTGTTCTGTGTCTCTCTCACAGGCCCGCAAAGAACTTCTTGTAGCCTGGCTGTTTTTTCTTCTTCAAAGGTATTTTTATTGAGACTGCATCAAACTAACGAAAAAAGAGCAGCCTTTGTCAATCAACTGAAGCCAATTGCAAAAAGAAGAACTGGGTTTTATATTGAGACTGCTAGATGCCGATAGATATGGGTTTGGGTGGAAGTTTAGAGTGGGTGAGTGCTTACAGTAAAAAGCAATGCAGGAGTCTATTCTGGAGGATGAGAGCGGCAGTGAAGAAGGCCGTCAAGAATGCAGGAAAGCAGCAGCAGCTCAAGTTCCAGTATGATCCTTCCAGTTACGCTCTCAATTTTGATGATGGCTGTGGCAATTTGGGAAAGGGAGGAAATGAATTTAAACGTGAAAAATCTCAGGATTTTCCAGATATTAAAAAGACTGCTTGGGTGTATGTTGTCTGGGTCAAAGTTGAGCGTGCCAAGGGGTAAAGAGCAGTTCCATGCTGTTTCAATTTGTTTCAATTTTAGACTGCATCCGCATTTGCATATTTATGTGCTTTGCTTCAGTTCATGTTTTTCACTTGGCAAATAAGGAACACAGTTTTCGTGATCAGGGGAACATTGCTAGTCAATGATTGTATCATTTGCCTGGAAATATGCGAATTTTGTATTACTGAGTGACAAACATGGCAAAAAGAGGTCCTTTTACAGAGCTCTAGCATAAATCTTAGTTCTCCATACAGCATAACAACGAGATTAAATTGCATCGACTTCAGCTCATCCATTCTTCATCAAATTGGATTTTAGAGAAATTCTCAACCACCTAAGTAATGAATGTAATAATGAGACAACATTCAAAATCGTTTGTACAACAGAATAAGGCCACTAAAAAGCTTTAGGAAAGGAATTAAATCCAATCTGAATGACAAGCAAGAGACGACTAGATACCCACTTTTTTCAGATGAAATTGCATACATCACGTTCAATTACACCAAACTTGATCTAGAGTCTAAACGCCTACACCTCCACACTCAGGACCCGAGGTCACACCGAGTTTGACTTTTCAGAGAGCAGGGTCTTCAAGTATGGCCGTAGACAAGTCGTTAATGTGAGGATAAGCAGCCTTCTCATCAAGCTGGTTTTGGGCCCATGTCAGCATCTTTAACAAGCTGGGAAGCTTTGGGTCTGTAGTTACAACCAAATTACAAAAAAATCATTAATTTGGAGATTTAAGTTAATTAAAAAAAGTTAGGTGAGCTAAATTAGCAATGACTACGGAAAGCGACATATAGCATTTGAGAAAAACATTGCTTACAAACCAAAAGATCCAACTCCCAACAACCAAAGTTCGCAGCTATACAAGGTCACTTGCATTGCTTTGTTTTGTTATAAGCATTCTATGGAATCCTTATGACATAAAATTATTGAAAATTGACAATAAGAGTAGAAGTTAAAAAGAAAAAGGGGTAACTTAAAATGTGCTGTCATTCCCAATTCACACAGGTCTTCATTTCTATGTACACAGAATGTCACCGTCCAAACAAAGCTTGCCAATTTTACCCAAATTCTTCATTCAAGCAGAATAGGTTCAAGACTCACGACCATCTGTAGGAAGATGGTGACATAGACCCAAATTAAATTGGGAGTCTAGGAGGATGAAGAAATTTGTTGAAAATTATATGATTTTTTGCAGTCATATATATATATATATATATTAAGAGCATTGCTACTCATAAACCCCATACACCACACACTTCACATTTTTAATTTTTTTTAATTTTTTTTTTAGATTTTTTCTTTTTAAACTATTTCAATTTTTCTATTTATTATTTATATACCAAATATTTGATAAAAGAAAACAATTAAAAAAATTAAAAAAATAGATAGTGTGTGGTGTAGGGGCTTATGTTTAGAATTTTTCATATATTAAAGATCTGGCAACAATACTTTACAACGAGAAAACCACGTATCCTAACAAGATCCCTGGTACTTTTATTGCTATCAAAGATAAGATGGCAAACACGCTAACCTTTTTCATGACTCTGGCTGGTAAGGATGGCTGCATTCACCTCACTAGCAGTCTTTAGCCGATGTGATATGTCCAGAAGCTCTCCAACAGGACAATTGGAAACATCTTCAAAAGCGAGAAGTGAAACCGTCCTCTCCAACTCTTCTAGAAAGCTTTGCTGTAGACCACAAATTTTCTTAGGCCAAATATTAGAACTAAATTGTATCCAATGAAACAAAGGTGAATGCTCATATAGTTGCCACTTATGAAGTTCTATGAAGACACCTATCTTCATATTTGCCACTATATTCAACATTTCAACTTTCACTAGTCTCATGCAGGGATGGCAACAATGAAGCTCATCAAATCAAGAACAATGAAACCAGAACAGACTTTGAAATCAAATATACATGCATGACTTGAAACCGCAATGGTCATAGAGAGTGAAGTCACACATTTTCTTCTCCCCTTGGTGCAAGCTCCTCCTGGGCAAACTCTAGAGCCTCTTCTACTTTCCCATTCCGAATTAACTCTATGAACCTTTGCTGTTGGAGATGGAAAAACAAGTGGGGATTTGTGTCCAGTATCTGCACATTAAATTTCCACATAATAGCAATTAAACCTGAAATTAGAAACGATTGGCTCCATGAAATTATGAGAAAACTTCAGATGAACAGCCTACATGGTTAAATATCAAAGATACCAGTTACGCATGTTCTCAATTTGGACAAGAGAATGGGCATAACATAATTATTTTCTCAAGGTTCCAGTTTAGATTCTCAGCAGCAAGTTAACAAACAAAATAGAAAACAGCATATAAATAAACAAGTAAACTTCTCAAAAATGAATTTAATATGTAAAATTACGTGCAAGTACTATTGCTTATCCCAGATCAGAAGAAAATTCCTCATCTAGAAGGTTTTTCCTGTTTCTGTAATACCATGAGGGCAATATGATACAGATAAGTAACTTAAACATTGAGTAATATAGTAGCTTGCGTTGTTTAGGGTGATTCTTTGTGTTTTTGAGGATTTTGTGGTACTCAAATGTAGGCCTCCTTTGTGGTCTCACCTACTCAAAAGTGATTTAGAAAAAGAAGCTACAATTCCTCAAATGGGAAAAGGTTTTGCAGAGCACAGAAGGACACACCTTCATCAGTAAAGATGAATTCCTTATGGCGGTCAAACCTTGGTGCCATGAGCCAAACAACAGGTATATGATCTCATGGGAAGCTCTTGTATCTGGATGTGTTGCATTCTTTAAAACAACCTAGTACCTGTCTATTTGAGAAGAATTCTAGAAGGAAGTTGGGGCTATTTGATGGGCATGAATGGCAACTTATTCTTATTTCTAGACTTATCCACAAACTTTTGAGGTGCTTTTCAACAACCAATCAGCAAGGGACTTTGTACAGATATACAGGCATCCCATACATTCTCTAGCAAGCTAAATGGCAGTCAGGCTGATTACAGAAGTACCAGTAACAGAATAAATCTGCCAGATTCTTTGCCCCTACAAATATAGGACCAGAAATAAGTGAATTCCTGTTTGATGCTTTCAAGCCTCAAACAATTGAATCCACTCGACAACAACATTAAGGAACTAAATGGTGTGACGAAAAAATAAAAAAACTGCTAAGTGCGAGGGATATAACTGCTTCCCTACATGAAAAACAAATATCGACCACTTGAGTTGTAGCTATATTTTCTATCTACAACAATAACAATTTCGCCTGAAATTAATATATCCATAATGAAGTGAGGGAAGCATGGATAACAAGCAACATGACTACCTAATTTGATAAAGTTGCATGATTCATTCATTTTATAAGCCGTATTGATTGAATATAGGTTGTGATCAAGTCAACTGCGACAAAACAAACGAGAATAGTCCTAAATTAATAAATAACTTAAATATGCAACTACAAAATCCTATATTATAGAGGTGATTTATAAGATGTGATTTCACAACTGTCGGCAGAACAGGTGTAATATGCCAAAGGATCAGCAATAAGCTATAGATTAGGATATCCAACCTCAGGATTTAAGTCATTAACTTTCACAATTGCGTCCTCCACATTACCACACTGAACCGCCTTTTTAACTGCCATGCGATCTGTAATTGTTGCGAGATCTATATCTGCTAGTTATGCATAAGAAGTAACAAGATGGCACTAGACACTCTGAGAGAGAGAGAGACACACACACAAGACCATATATCGTTTCCTTGGAAAAATATATGGCGGTCACGGGTGCCCTCCAAAGTTGCTTTTTTCGTTTGGAGTGCTGCTCTTGGGAAGATATTGACGACGGACAACTTGAGGAAGAAGGGTTGTGTCATGATAGATTGGTGCTATATGTGTAAAAAGAATGGAGAATCGGTGGACCACCTGCTATTGCATTGTGAGGTGGCAAGGGGACTGTGGGATGAGATATTTCAAAGAATTGATGTTCCTTGAGTGATGCCCTTGAGGGTTGTGGATCTGATGGATTGTTGGAGGAAATTACAAGGCTGTCATCAAGTGGTTGAGGCGTGGAAGATGATTCCACTAAGTATCATGTGGTGCCTTTGGGTAGAAAGGAACGCATGCTGCTTTGAGGATAAGGAACGAACAAGAGAGGAGCTGAAGAATTTTTTTCTACACACTCTTTTGTCTTGGTTTTCTACCATTGTATTAAATGGGGATAACGTTCATGATTTCTTGTCTTTAATTCAGCATAGCTAGTTTGTAATTAGGTTTTCTTTCGTACACTTCTGGTGTACATGGCTTATGCCTTTTTCTTTTCATCAATAATATTTTCTATTACCTATCAAAAAAGAAAGAGAGAGAGAGAGGCCATCATTATAAACCAAGGATACGTGCAGTTCCAGATTCGATACGGAATTTTTCAGCAGCATCAACAAAACCTTCCGTGACAAGGAAATTCATCACCAATTTATTCACGTCTTCTTTCCTAATCTTTACATCGTTGAGCTTTTTCTCCCACTCTTCTTTCGTAATCACTTTCTTTGATGTGGCCTGAGTGCAGATAAATAAAGGAAAAATCACAACGTCAATCACCAAAGAATTTATGCCACGTTAATACACCCCATGCAACTTACACTTCTTCATTTCCCATCCTAAGTTCTCGGTTTGGTTGCCAAGGAAATAAAGGTAAAAAATAATATGAAATTATGTCATCTTTGAACCTATCATATTCCAATATCTAGAACCTAAAAAACAAAACCACCACTCCACTGAACCTACTTTCATCCCTTGAGTTTGGAATTTTACTTCTCATATTCGAAACAATACAAAAAACGCTTCTGCCAAATTGCCAACTTCCTTTCTTCCTCTTTTCTCCCAACCAAACAGAGACTATAATGCCACGCACATTAACACTTCCATTTACTTTAAAGAATCAAGATAACCACCCCCAATTAATTAAAGGCGGAGGATTTTTAAAAGAATAATTACCATTGCTCCGATCTCTGCAAGCTGACGAATCACAGTCCAGAATAGTGACATCAGTGCACCGTGTTCAGAGTCATCCCCACAACGATTTCCCCTACAGAATACAAAATCAGAGACTGTAGCATTCGGGTAGGACTGCTAGAAAAAATCCCTAGACTGGCCAAAATGCTGGCAAAAAGAGAGATTTTCCTAATCTCAAACCCCGGTTCTCTCCAAACGAGATAATATGTGGAACTGACGCGGAGTAGAAAGCTTTCACCTGGGATTCGAGTTTTCTTTGTTTCCAAGAAAATTGAGAAGCAAAGGTACCTTGTAACGTTGATTTTTTTTTTTTTTTTTTTTCGCCCCGACGTCTGAAACTGTAAAGAAGGGAGTTGCTTGCGGGCAACAACTTCCGTCTGTGAGATTGCGTCAAGTTCCGGGCTTTTTTCTTCCTTTCTTTTGGATGCAGCCTTGTTGGGCCCGGTTCGATCTTCGACAGTTCGCCCCGGTTTGTCTTGTACAGTTTTACGAAGAAATTAAACGATATCTCTAGTTTTGGTTCGGTGTAGTCCATCAAAATTTTTATCTCAAATTTTCAATTTTTATCTTATTATTATAATTTTTTCAAATCTTCATATAAAATATAATAAATAATTTAATTTCAAAATAATAATAATATTAAAATATAATATTTTAATATTTTATCTTAAAACTCAAAATTCTCGTCCCACTACCAAACCATACGTAATGTAAAAACAAATAAGCAAATTTGTGATTTATACGAGAAAATAAAATTTTAGTGTAGTGTACTTTATTATTTTTTTTAAAAAATGTCTGGGACTTGTATAACCAATAACCGTATCTAACATTACTCTTATTCACATTGACTTATAAATAAAAGATGCAAGCACTTTACTAATTATGTCATGGAGAGACTGCGTATGCTCACATGTTACCTGCATGGATATAAAAGATTAACTACATTATCAAAACATGATAGGCATGTAAAATTAGAATATGTTTTCACACAAGCTACATATTTGTTGTCTTCTCATTGACCATATTAATCACAATCATAACAAGAGGATTTATGTTAATATATAAAATAAATAATTAAATCTACACCTTTTTATCAATTTAACTTTTTGAAAATATTGATGATTTTACATAGTATTATAACGTAGATCTTGAGTTTGAACCCAGACGGACACTTTACTTTCATTTAATTAAATATTTCACTTGTTGAGTTTACTCATTGAGTAAAAGTTTAGCCTAAAAGTGAGGAGAGGGTTAAGATATAAAATATTTATATTCTTATCAGTTTAAACTTTTAAAATAAATGATGATTTCATAATTTAATAGTGAAATTTTATATGAATTTAGTTCTCAACCTAATACAAATTTAATTGGGCTCTTTTGCCTCTGCATACAAAAGCTATTTTTTGCTCACATTCGGATGATCTGTAACAAAGCCCACTCTCCCATCTCCCTCGCATGTAGTACAATATTATTGTAAAACTCAAATTAAAAGGATCAGGATGCAAATTGCACAGCCCATCAACTCGCCGAAGTGAGAATATATATAAATGCAGCCCATGAATTAAAGCAGACAGAACCCTTTTGGGCAAGCGAACCCTAGCTATTGGGCAAGCATGCCCAAAAGGGTTCTGCCTTGACCTCGTGAAGAGGGTACTTTTCTTATTCATAATATATACTGGGATGAGTTAGGCTAATTTGTATTGTTTTCTTCACATCATACTTATATGGTTAGACGTGGTTTATTGTCACCAAATTACATTTCTTTTTTGTCCAACTTGATTCTCTTGAATGAAGTCGAAGTTTACAAAAAATATTACACATTAACCATATATCAAAAGTTATATTAATGTGCACCAATCTTGATAGTTGAGACTTGAGATTTTATTAAGGTTATGCTTTGTTTTTAAAGTGATCTTAAACCATATAAATATATATATATATATCTGAAACCAATTATTATCTTAAAAAAGTTAAACTTATCTCAACATATTTCATACATTCAAACACATGATCTCAATGGGACTAAAAAAACACTACAATTCTTAGATCAACTCAATTATATATTCAATCATATGAGATCACTTCAGCATCCAAATGCAGCCTAATATATAATTCGTTGTTTACATTTCCTCTCTGATCTTAACGATTAAAACTGTACAAAAGTATAAGTTACTATTTTTTATAAATAAATACTGCATTAAGTTTTTTGATGACAAAAAATACAAAATATAGATCTTATATATATATAAACTCGGTGAAAACTCGTGTGTATTTAGCTAGCTAGGCGCTGGACCCTTTGGTACGTCGACCTAAGATCATACGTCATTGTTGAGCATATGATTCTCATGTGTCAAGTCTTCGTGGGATCGAATATTTTTATGGTCGTTATTGGTTTGCAAGATGCTATGTATAAGTCACAGTCAGGTGTGTCAGAAATTCCATGTTTGAATGGGTTTAATTCCTAGGTTAGCCTTTAGCCCTGCCATGGATATATAAGAATGGGATTCTAGGTAAGGTATCCTAGCTAAAAAGTGCGTGCAACACATGATCATGTACTGCTGACTAGCTAAATCTGATGCTTTTTCTTTTTCTTTTTTTCTTTTTTTTGAAGAAAAGATAGCTCAAAATGAAGCCTCGTGTCAGATCTAATAATTAATTGGCTGTTGAAGTTAGGTAAAATTGCAATCAGCCCTAGTAATGTTTGTTTACTGATAATCTCTATTGCATGTACGTAACCTCAAGAAGCTTAATTATAAGAACACGATTGTATTGGGCATATGATCAGATGCAATCAATGATGGACATGATCTATATATGTGCCTAGCAGCAGCTTGTTTGCTCAATGGTTTGCATGCATGGGAACAACAAACCCAAGTTAAAAATGGCGGTTCCCTTTTGGCCTCACCCGCCTTTACTCTCTTCCTAAATTCCCAAATCTGACTCAAGTTAATTGGAGGAAGTTGATTAATATTATTGATCCTGGTTCTTCGCTCGAAGGTAATCATGATCAGTGCATGCGCGCGTGCGCGCACACACAATATATATATATATATATATAATGTATTTTGGAAGGATATATATGTATTACGTACGAACAAACGGCAAAGATATATTTGGGACGAAGACTACCAGCTTCCAGTCGTCTTGGATGCGTGGACAAATTTCCAAAGAAAAAAAGAAAAAGAAAATAAGAGAAGAAGTATTCATTGCATGCTCTTAGATGACATGAGTAAGATCAGTACTGCATGCATGTTCATATATATATATATATAGTTCCGGTGGTCTGATCCGTAGGTATGTAGGTAGCATTTTGCATGAAGTTTAATGATAGCAGACTAATTACCATCATCTCCATCTGCATCCAGCTCCCATCTGCAGGGGCTCGCTATAAAAAAATTATTTATTTGTTGTTAATTATTTTTATCTGTCGAAGTGATAATTTCTTATCAAAATAAGTCTATTCTCATTACAAATAATTCGCTATAGGTACTAGTTTTTCTTATAGTGATGTACGTCTTTCCCTTGGGCTTTGGTTTGTTGGCTACGTGCCTAATTATTTGATCTACATATATATGTTTCTTCTTATGAAATGAGATTATCTTATTTATCCAAAAGAGAGAAAGAAAAGAAGATTGATAATCTTAGAGTTCCATGTTATATATCTAACATGCATCATCAACAACATTCATGCATGGTTTCAGTGTATTGAAGTCGATCGACTTTCATGATGAATGAGTACGTTCAGATAATACTCATGACAGCACTATTTCCAATCATAATCTATCACTACTGATCTCCACATGAGTCGTACTCTCTAGCTAGCTAGGTCATGATGAAGTTGATAACACTCATACCTACCAAACAAAATGCAAAAAACAAAAACTCGTGCTATATATTTATGTCAAGTACGTACTTGAAGTCCATTGGTTAGATCATCATGCATATTCCAAGAAACATACACTGGCACTTTAAGTGAGGCTTATCGAAATCTAATATATATTCAGTCAATGATCTAGAGCTTTATGCAAAGTGAGTCCCATATAAAAATGTCTTTCTATGCTTCATAATAGTCACACAACCACTCAAATAGAAGCTAGCATGCACCAATGGCTCCCATACAACAAAGGCTTGAGTACTTGAAAGTGCTTCCCTGCCAAATTAGGGGTACTAGAAGTTAGGGTGAATGGCTTTGGTCGATCTCGATCGTAGAATAGTTTCAATATTCTTTGGTCGTACTATATCATGCGGTTGGTACTCGGGATTGAAATACTTCACGATCGAGCATTTTTCATACATCAGAGATTTGCATCAAATTAAGAGTGATTGCTATAACATATCGATTAAAGTTTTCAAACTAATTATAATTAGAAAACAAAATAGATCAGTAGCTGTACAAAAGGATGATGATGAGTCTAATCAAGCATCAATTTAAGGATGGAAAACCTAAGTTGATCATAGGAAGTTGTACTGTAAATTAAGAATGAGATTCCCAAAAAATTGTTCTGCATGGTCCCTTTAGTATCTGGTGGATTGTAGCAGATTTGACACCACCGTCTTCACTTTCGAAGGGTGATGTTACGTTAAATATTAGTGCGCTTTATCTCAACTTTGATCAGAGTAGTGCTGATTTCAGATTTGGTCGTTCAGTACCAGGCGATCCAAGTCTGGAAAGCCGGAAATTAATTGAAGACAATATGTCACATGAGAGAAGTTGGAGCCTTTAGGTATCCGTCAATTAGGTCGCTTAATTGGTGAAAAGAAGGTACACGTAAACCTCGATAAGCAAGCAGTAGTAATATATATATATATATATCGATCTCAAACGTGCATGTAGTGATCAGTGTCTCCACATACATATTGCATATTGGTGACTCAATCATGCATGCGCAGATCACGAGTCTTAATATTATATATGTCACGATGCATATATATATATTTTGAAATAAGAACTAATTATAGTTGGATGATGAGCTAAATCCGAATGAGCTTTGCACTGACTTGAACTTTTCTTTCTACATTAATTGAACATATAGACCCCGAGCTTAGTGGTGATGATCAATTCATACCCACACACGTGCACACACCAAAAATGATGATATTTACTACATGTAGGTGGATATCCATTTAAGCCAAAACCCCGTTTGGTTACACAGATGAGATGAGATGAAATGTTTTGAATAATAATGAATAAAATATTGTTATGATATAATTTTTTAATATTAATTTTGTATTGAGATTTGAAAAAGTTATATTATTTATTATATTTTGTATTAGAATTTGAAAAAGTTGTAATGATGAAATGAGATGAAATTTTTTAGTTTTGGTTAACCAATCTGGACAAAATGATAGCAAAAAAAAAAGGGCCAATACTAAAATCAAGATAGATGCATGGGGCAAGTTCCTTTGTTGGTGGCCATTTTCTGCTGCAAAAGATAAGGACAATGCATGCTTCGGCCTGTACGTTATTAAAAATGTACATGATCAAAGATTAGGTACGTACCCGTGCTAATTAGTTTTCATATGTTTTAAGAAATTAAGGTTAAAAAAGGATAATACCGATCGAGGTGAGTACGTACTAAGAAATATTGCAAACAATAAACATAATAAAATAACATCGATCCCGGCCAGTCTATATATATATAATCAAGCGTATATATACTCCATAAACATGTTTTAATTATGTAAGGAACTGCGTACTAAGAGTTAGCTGGACAATAACGTGTATACAATTTACCTAGAGATCAAAGATCAATTATGTTTATATCATGGGTATGCATTATCTTTTTCTTTCTTCTTTTCTTTTTAAATTTTATTGGGCATTGGGTGTCCAGGTACAGTATGTATCCTGACTAATCTTAGGAATGTTCTCGGCAATTACAAGTTTCCCTTAAGGGCACATCAGGCGGTAATTCAAGAAAAAAAATCCTCCAATCTGATAACTCCTAACTAGGAATTGTTTGTATTTAAGAGAATTCAAACCTTAAACTTGGAGGAAGCATACCACCAAGACCAATCTCTTTATCACTCGAACCAACTCCTAAGGGTTTGGGCTTTTCATTGTCTACTGCTTATACCACCCGATAAATTCTTTTAATTTTGTCTACGATCTATATCTGATTGTTGATCAAAAGCGGACCTTATAGTTTAAAATCACTTGCTAAAAGTAGAATATTATATATAAAAGGAAAAAATATTCTTTCTTTTTTTTTTATGGAGAAAAAAATATTCTATTGAACAATATATATATATACAGAATATTTTATTCTTTAATCAGTAATATATGGGTACTGATTAGAGCCAGTATATTAAATGCATGGTTTAATATATAATAGAGAATAAAATTAATTTGATTAGCTCATTGGATCGAAATCTTTGAATTTTGGAAACCTGATGATCTCCTTTATTCTCTTTTAATTCTTTTCCCCCTCTAGGTTTAATTTCTCGTGATTTGGTCCCTTAATCTGATCCCTTTATGTCATGTGAAAGAGAAAGAAGAATATTTGACTGGGACTTGGCAAATAAACAAAAAAGTCATGTTGCGACAACTAACAAGCATAATGACAGAATTTCTGTCCTCTGAACTCTTCCTGATCTTCTCAGCTCCTTTTTTTTTTTTTTTTTTTTTTTTTTTTTTTTTTAATTTTTACTTTTAACTATCCATTATGTCCTTCTATTTATTTTGATAAGTTCCAGTACATTAAAAAAAGGTAAGGTACATATGCATAGCGAAGGTGGCGTCACATGATTAGGAATATTTCTTCATTAATCTCAGGCTGTTAGAAATTTCATTAAAATTCGAGTTATTAACCTAATTAATTATATATAGGGGAGTACTCCATTAATAATTAGCTGATATATGGGTTTATTACTATTTCAAATTAAGATCGTATATATAGCCTCTAGCTCGTGAGAACCAACAACAAACTTATTATAAGGTTATCACGACATGTAATGCAATGCAAGATCACCAGCAGTTATGATCATCGATCTAGAGTTTAAATATTTTATAAGAAGATCACAAGATCGATCCAGAATCTCGAAGGCCCGAAAATTATGCAAGGAAATAACTTTTACCCTAATTTTGGGAGGGAAGATAGACAGAGAGAGAAGATGTAAGCACAAACTGTTGAGTAGTGGAGTCTGGTCCACTTCGCTCGAGCGGTAAAAGGCCGCCGCTCGAGCGAAACCAGGCAGATTAAACGCTCGAAGGCCGCTCGACAGTGAGCTCGAGCGGTGCCTCCAGGAAGAGAGGTTCGCTCGAGCGAAGTCATTGGCCACTCGAGCGAAATCAGGCAGAGTCGAATGCTTGACGTGCGCTCGACAATGAGCTCGAGCGAATGCGGTAGGGAAGTTCGCTCGACGCGCGCTCGACATGCCGCTCGAGCGAATGTTCTGTATTTTGCCCAGAATTAGGGTTTTTCGCCGTGAGAAGTATAAATAGGCCATTTATACTTCATTTGGCCGTGTGTGTGCCTCAAGAACTCTGTGAAGAACAATATTTCTCCTCCTCCATTATATTGTGATCCCTCATATATATAAATCCTTTGCAACTCCCGTGGACGTAGGAAATTTGCCGAACCACTTAAATCTTGTATTGTGTGTAATTGTTTTCTCTCCCATTTCATATATTTTTCACTTCATTGTCATCAGTTTTCGTAACAATTGGTATCAGAGCCGTGGTTCGGATCTGAAGAAAGACGATGGCTGGAGATGAAGTGAAGGTATCAGGGATCGAGAAGTTCGATGGCAAGGATTTTGGTTACTGGATGATGCAAATAGAGGACTACCTCTATGGAAAGAAGCTGCATCTTCCATTGTTGGGAAAACAACCGGAGAAGATGGATGAGGATGAATGGAAATTGTTAGATCAACAAGTTTTGGGGGTTATTCGACAAACCCTGTCGAGATCCGTTGCACACAACGTCATCAAGGAGAAGACGACGGCGGATCTCATGGCGGCTTTGTCAGGCATGTATGAAAAGCCGTCAGCGAATAACAAGGTACATTTAATGAAAAAGTTGTTCAACTTAAAGATGGCAGATGGTACGATTGTTGCACAACATCTGAATGATTTTAATACTATCACAAATCAATTGTCGTCTGTTGAAATTGAATTTGATGATGAGATACGTGCACTGATATTATTGGCTTCATTGCCAAATAGTTGGGAAGCCATGAGAATGGCTGTTAGTAATTCTGCTGGTAAAAATAAGTTGAAATATGATGATATTCGCGACTTGATTTTGACTGAGGAGGTGCGTAGGAGAGATTCAGGCGAGACCTCGTGTTCGAGTTCAGCACTGAATGTTGATTCTCGAGGGAGATCACATGATAGGAACTCGAATAGAGGAAGGTCAAAATCAAACTACAGAGGCAAGAGCAAGTTGAGGCCTGGTCAGCAGGTTACTTGCTGGAATTGTGGCAAAGCTGGCCACATGAGGAAGAACTGCAAAAATCCTAGAAAGACCGAGAATGATAGTGCTAATGTTGTAACTGAAGAAGTACATGATGCACTATTACTTGCAGTTCATAGTCCAGTTGATGATTGGATACTGGACTCGGGGGCTTCCTTCCATACAACTTCCCACCGGGAGCTAATGCGAAATTATGTCGCAGGTGATTTTGGGAAAGTGTATCTGGCTGATGGAGAAGCTTTGAACGTGGTAGGGATGGGAGACATTGACATTGCACTCCCTCACAAGAACAAATGGACCTTGCAAAAGGTCAGACACATTCCTGAGTTGAAGAAGAACCTCATTTCTGTTGGGCAGCTGGATGAGTGTGGGCACTCAGTAGTGTTCTCAGATAGTACCTGGAAGGTCACAAAAGGGGCATTGGTACTGGCTCGGGGTAGGAAAACTGGTACACTATACATGACTACCGGTTTGGTTAACACTATTGCTACTACCGTTGCAGAAAATACAACAGATTTGTGGCATTGCAGGCTTGGCCATATGAGTCAGAAGGGTTTGAAAGAACTTCTGTCTAGAGGCAAGCTACCAGAACTGAAGACAGTTGATCTCAGTATGTGTGAGAGCTGTATTATGGGGAAACAGAAGAAGGTCAGTTTCTTGAGAAATGGCAGGACGCCTAAGACAGGAAAACTGGACTTAGTCCACACAGATGTGTGGGGACCTTCCCCAGTGGCATCTCTTGGAGGTTCTCGTTACTATGTCACGTTCATTGATGATCATAGTAGGAAGGTGTGGATTTATTTTCTGAAGCATAAATCCGATGTATTTAATGTATTCAAAACTTGGAAGGCCATGGTAGAGACAGAAACAGGCCTAAAGCTGAAATGTTTGAGGTCTGACAATGGTGGTGAGTATATTGATGGTGGGTTCAAGGAGTATTGTGCAGCTCTGGGTGTTAGAATGGAGAAGACCATTCCTGGGACACCACAGCAAAATGGAGTTGCTGAACGTATGAACAGAACCATAAATGAGCGTGCTAGAAGCATGAGGCTGCACGCCGGACTACCACCTACTTTCTGGGCAGATGCAGCCAGCACTGCAGTCTACTTGATAAATAGAGGGCCATCAGTTCCATTAAATCATGAATTGCCTGAGGAGGTTTGGAGTGAGAAAGAGGTCAAATTTTCTCACCTTAGAACATTTGGTTGTCTTTCTTATGTTCATATTGATTCTGATGCTCGAAGTAAACTTGAGGCGAAGTCAAAGAAATGTTATTTCATTGGCTATGGAGACGAGGCATTTGGCTATCGTTTCTGGGATGATCAGGGTCGGAAGATCATAAGAAGCAGAAATGTAATTTTCAATGAGAAGTCTATGTACAAGGACAAGTCTAGTACAACTTCTGAAACAGCTCCTCAGGAGTCCGAGTTTGTAAGCTTGGATGACCTACCAGAGGTCACAGTGCAGAGTGGAGATGTGAGTGACGGGGAGAGTGGGTCCAGTGCACTCATTCCTATTATTCCGCAGTCAGCTTCAGAGCCGTCCACTACCACAGCTGCAGTTCGACGGTCAGCTAGGACTAGACGTCCTCCACAGCGTTTCTCACCAACCTTGAACTACATTCTGTTGACAGATGGAGGAGAACCGCAGAGTTATGAAGAAACCTTGCAAGATGAAAATTCTTGCAAGTGGGAGCTGGCCATGAAAGGTGAGATGGATTCTCTGCTAGAGAATCAGACATGGGAGTTGACAGAACTTCCATCGGGGAAGAAGGCATTACACAACAAGTGGGTGTACCGGGTGAAAACTGAGCATGATGGCAGTAAGAGGTACAAGGCTAGACTTGTTGTAAAAGGCTTTCAGCAGAAGCAGGGTATTGATTACTCTGAGATTTTTTCTCCTGTGGTGAAGATCACAACCATCAGGATGGTACTGTCTATGGTTGCTACTGAAGATTTATTCCTTGAGCAGCTAGATGTGAAGACAGCATTTCTTCATGGAGACCTTGAAGAAGACATCTACATGCACCAACCTGAGGGGTTTGTAGTACAGGGAAAGGAAGATTCAGTTTGCAGACTGAAGAAGAGCTTGTATGGCCTGAAACAAGCTCCTAGACAGTGGTACAAGAAATTTGACAACTTCATGTGCAGTGCAGGGTACATTAGATGTCAAGCAGATCACTGTTGTTATGTCAAGCATTTTGACAATTCATACATTATTCTGCTGTTGTATGTGGATGACATGCTTATTGCAGGGGCTAGTATTGATGAGATCAATAATCTGAAGAAGCAGATGTCAGAGCACTTTGCAATGAAGGATTTGGGAGCTGCAAAGCAAATCCTTGGCATGAGAATTGTCAGAGATAGAGCCAGAGGTACGTTGAGGCTCTCACAGGCTGAGTATGTGAAGAAGGTACTCAGCAGGTTCAATATGGACAAGGCCAAACCAGTTGGCACACCCTTGGGAAGTCACTTCAGACTCAGCAAGAATCAGTCACCCGAGTCAGAGGAGGAACAAGACTACATGAGTAAGGTTCCTTATGCCTCAGCTATTGGTTCACTTATGTATGCTATGGTCTGCACAAGACCGGATATTGCCCATGCAGTGGGAGTTGTGAGTAGATACATGAGTAAACCAGGAAAAGAACATTGGGAAGCAGTGAAGTGGATTTTGAGGTACCTAAAGGGCTCCTCAGAAACGTGCTTGTGTTTCTCAGGAAAGAGTTTAGAGGTGCAGGGCTATGTTGATGCTGATTTAGCTGGTGATATTGATAGCAGAAAGAGTACCACAGGTTTTGTTTATACTCTTGGTGGTACTGCAGTGTCATGGGGTTCTAATCTGCAGAAAACAGTTTCTTTGTCTACTACAGAAGCTGAGTATGTTGCAGTGTCAGAGGCTGCAAAGGAGATGATATGGCTACAGGGCTTCTTGGAGGAATTGGGTAAAAAGAATCAGAAAGGAACTCTCTATAGTGATAGTCAGAGTGCCATATTCCTTGCCAAGAATCCAGCATTTCATTCTAGGACAAAGCACATTCAAATCAGGTATCACTTCATACGATCATTGTTAGATGATGGACAATTGTTACTTGAGAAAATTTGTGATAGCAAGAACCCGGCTGATATGTTGACAAAGGGTGTCACACTTGAGAAACTGAAGTTGTGTGCAACTTCAGTTGGTCTTCTGGCATGAAGATAGGGGCAGTGAGTTGCAGAAGTGGAAGATATCACGTTTGAGGAAGAGGACGATGCAGCGAGTGTACCAGTCTCCAAGTGGGAGAATTGTTGAGTAGTGGAGTCTGGTCCACTTCGCTCGAGCGAAACCAGGTAGATTCAAACGCTCGAAAGCCGCTCGATAGTGAGCTCGAGCGGTGCCTCCAGGAAGAGAAGTTCGCTCGAGCGAAGTCATTGGCCACTCGAGCGAAATCAGATAGAGTCGAACGCTCGACGTGCGCTCGACAGTGAGCTCGAGCGAATGCGGAAGGGAAGTTCGCTCGACGCGCGCTCGACATGCCGCTCGAGTGAATGTTCTGTGTTTTGCCCAGAATTAGGGTTTTCTGCCGTGAGAAGTATAAATAGGCCATTTATACTTCATTTGGCTGTGTATGTGCCTCAAGAACTCTGTGAAGAACAATATTTCTCCTCCTCCATTGTATTGTGATCCCTCATATATATAAATTCTTTGCAACTCCCGTGGACGTAGGCAATTTGCCGAACCACGTAAATCTTGTGTTGTGTGTGATTGTTTTCTCTCCCATTTCATATATTTTTCACTTCATTGTCATCAGTTTTCGTAACACAAACTTCTTCTCATGGAGTTGGAGCTAGCGTGGTGGGTGGCTAGCAGGCCGTACGTTTAGGGCGAAGATCATAAATTAGTGCTTTAATTTTCACCTGACACTTATATATGTACATAATATATATACATATATATATGTATTATATGTAGGTACACGCTTGCATTTTTAACAATATATATATATATATATGTATATTGAAACTAGAAGTCATGTAAACATTATATTGCCAGATTATAATAAAATCAACATTATAGTAAACATCATAAGTGAAAAGTGTAATTATTACTACTTTGTTTTTTTTCAAAAAAAAAAAATAATTTATTAGACCCATAATGTTTGTTGTATAAAAAGTTTAATATGGAGTCATTTTTGTGTACTCCACTGATATGATTGACAGCGTCATTTTTTTTAATATAAAAGAACTGCTTTGGTCAATCACTTCATGAGTGGAGTACGTAAAAATGACTGTATGTAGCAGAACTCGTTTCATAAAATATTGGAACAATATGATGATGTAGTTTGTGAGAGGAGGAAATATATTGAGAAAGCAGCAGGGAGAGAATCATGATCAGAAGGAAAGAAGCGCATGGTTCGTATATACGTTGATCTTCCTTTATTCGTAGAAAAATCTGAGGAAGAGCTTGTGAGTTCTAATTCCAAGCATGGGTGCGTTTCTCCATTTGTAGCAAAAGGTGGGAGTTGAGGTCGTGAATTGTATTTCCCCACGAGGTGTTAATGAAGAAGAAGATAAGTACTCAATTCAGGAAAGACATGATGTCCCACTGTTGAAAAATAAACTAAGGAAATCCACATTAATTGATAAGCGTACGGTTCAATATTCGATGCATGGTGATGGTAATATATATATATATATATATAATGAATTTATAGATATATGATTACTTGATCATGAAATTAGATACCATTTTTTTTTTTTTTAAAATGGATGTATAAGCTAGTACTCTAAATTATATGCCCCTCAAACCCAAAGCGTTTCAATGTGAAACGCTTTGGAACCACTTGAAGGTTTAAAACGGAAATTGAATTCTTTTACACTAGTTGATCATCTTTTACGTCAAAATCTAGAATTGACGTCATAACAGAATGGGAATTGTTCAATTAATATATTGTTAAGGGAAGAATTAGTGGTCAAATCTAGAATTTGATCAAATCGAATCTAATTATTATTAGATAATTACAACTAATTAACTAGCTAGTTCTTTTATATCGATCAGGTATGCATGCACTTCTTTCTACGAATTGAAAACTCGGGACTAATAATTCATATAAGAGTTCTGTTACATACAGTACTTATTTTTGTGTAATCATTGCGTACTACATTAATGCGATTGGTCAAAATAATTTTTTTATATTAAAAAAAGATGATGTAACCAATCACATCAATAGAGTGTGTAAGGAATACACAAAAGTAACTCTACATAGAGAATTTTTGAAAATGTTATTTGTATTTAAAGACCGATCTTTTTTTTATTTATGTAATGAGTATATATATGTATGTGGGTATAATATATATGCTTGGTATTGAATTCTTTTTTCTTTTCCACTTTTTTAGTTTCCACCACAGACGCATATGTGCCTATTAATTAGTGCTAGCTACTGATCTGCTTAGCTATTAGAAAACAAAAGGAACATGGCACGAAACTCATTCAAAGATCTGTTCATCTGACTATTTATTTCGACAATGGATCTTCCACTCATCCTCGCTCAAATTAAAGCAATTAAGAATGCCCTAAAAGCTGCCCCAAATTCCACATTAGATGCCATAGGCTAGCTAGGATTGCCTAACCGACTAAACAAATAGGTTACCACGTGGGACGACACTCATCCGTGTCGGTGTCTAGCGTTTCTAATTTCATAATAATTACTTTATATAATCTAGAGATCAATTAATATTAATGCAATTAGTAGCCCCCCAATGGGTATAAATAGGCATGCGGCTTCGCTTGTGTTTCATCGTCTTGCAGTTATATCTGGAAGCTCTCTATATATATAATAATTTGGTACTTCCAGTATCAGTATATATGGATTTTGTATCAAAGACGACAGTTGATCTCCGCAGTACTCTACTAGCTCTTACTGTTCTTCTGGCTGTAAAGCCTGTTGTTTGTGACCATAGACGTTTGGAATTATGGGATAGTGGGAAGAAAGGGACATCAGGAGTGAATGGGGATCTTGTGACTGACTTGCCTGGACAACCTAATGTAGCCTTCAGGCATTATGCTGGCTACGTTACGGTAAATGAAGCAAATGGAAGGGGACTCTTTTACTGGTTCTATGAGGCCTCGGCTCGGCCTGATGAAAAACCATTGGTGCTGTGGCTCAATGGAGGTAAGCATATTATATAGTACTACAACTATATATATATATATATATATATATATTTATCATCTTAGTCCATTAAAAATGTGTGGTACGGTGTACCTTCATGATCATGATCGATCGATCCGGCCCTCAACCATGGTTGCCTAGCTCTAGACGGCCTTGTGGGAAGAGCTGATTAATGATTGAACGTAGGGAGAAAAACTTTGGATTTTGAACTGATCATCATGATATATGTAGGGTTACATGACCTACGTACTATCGTATGCGCGCCGATATATAAAACTTTCTTTAGTCTTCATCTTGCTTAAGGCCATCCATTGTGCAGAACCAATCTTTTGACCGAATCAAACATATATAGCTATATATAATCTGCTATATGTAATATTTTTAGGCGTGTATATACATGGAAGAAAGCGCAGGTACTTTTCCCTTCGAATTTTAATGTTGCGTAGTCTTTTAGCTAGCTAGACAATCCACCCTCCATTAAAAAAATTAAAAAACAAGATGATTGTAATTATAAGTGCGAGTATCTTTTTTGTGTGTGTATGTTTATTAATTAATTTAATTATGCGCTCTGCTGAGGTGACATTAACGCTGGTTTCACGTCCCTTTCAGGTCCTGGGTGCTCTTCTGTGGGATATGGAGCAACACAAGAAATTGGTCCCTTTATAGTGGACACCCATGGGAATGGACTGAAACATAATCCCTACTCATGGAATACAAGTATGAGATCATCAGATCAACAGTACTATATATATATTCTCAATATTATAATCCCTACATAGCTCTAGACGGCCACTATGTAGTATTTATTTTAATCAAGGGCGGAGGGAGACTTTAGCTAGAGCTAGGGACCTAATTAATATTGTCTTAATTAGATGTCTGATGATGATGCAGAAGCCAACATGTTGTTCCTGGAATCTCCGATTGGTGTCGGCTTTTCATACTCAAATACAACTAGTGATTACAATAATCTGGGCGACGATTTTACTGGTGAGGACCATAATTTGATCATGCACATGATGTAGTTTATTTATTTATTTATTTTTGTCAGTAAATAAGATATGCGCATGCACTTAGGTGGGATATTGCGAGAAGCATATCCCTCCACCCTTTATTAATTATCGAATTAAGATGCCATTTTAGTTTCAAGGTAATAGTTCAATTTTTATTTTTTATTTTTGGTAATTAACAAAGCTTTCTTTTAATCTTAATTACGTGGTAAGCCTGTATTCTTTCGTTCCATTTCTGAATTCTATCTTGACGTATGTCTTTGTCATGTTTCTATACTAATTACTCGTATTACAAGCTAATTATTCTGATCGATCCCATTTTGGTTGCTGTCAAATGATATATATGGGGAATTTATTACAGCAAAAGATGCTTATATTTTCCTCCACAATTGGTTCCTCAAATTCCCATCATATAGAGAGCGAACCTTTTACATTGCAGGGGAAAGCTATGCAGGTATTGCATTTTTTACCAAACGATTGCAGCTGCATTTTAACTCATGAACTCCTATAAATCATATACTGATCAGATTCGATCCCCACATCAACAGGAAAATATGTTCCAGAGCTTGCTGAGCTCATATATGACATGAACAAGGATCCTAATTCCCTTCAAATAAATCTCCAGGGTATTTTGGTATGATCCTTAAAAATTAAGTTCAGAATTATACACATTTCAAACCCACGCATGTTTAAACTTAGGGACGCGTATTTATTATTTTTGAGAAATATACATGGCGTACTAACTTCATTAGTAATCTTTCCCAAACTGCATGCAGTTGGGTAATCCCGAAACATCTGATGCTGAGGACTGGAAAGGCTTAGTGGATTATGCTTGGAGCCATGCTGTGATATCAGATGAGACTCATAAAATAATCAGAGAAAGCTGTGATTTCGAGGGCAATGATACATGGAGCAACAATGATTGTAGGGAAGGCGTTGATGAAGTACTCAAACAATACAAGGAGATTGATATCTATAGCCTCTACACTTCAGTCTGCATTGGCAATTCAGCTAGTTCAGATGACAAATCATTGCCAGTTATGATGATGAAGCGCACATCTAAGATGGTGAGCAGTACTTCTTAAGATTTTTTATGGGTATATTACGGTTTCAGCTCTGTACATGAGAGACAACATTAATTCGAATTCTGTCATGATCAGACTCTTAAAATAATATTAGAAGGGATCTAGGAATCTAGCTATTTACTCTAGGAAATCGATATATTTTTACGGGATGGATTATTTATGTGCCAGATACCAAGAATCATGGGTGGTTATGACCCATGCCTTGATGAATATGCAAAAGCATTCTACAACAGACCAGATGTTCAGAAGGCTCTACATGTTAGCGATGGCCACCAGCTCAAGAACTGGAGCATCTGCAAGTAATTTGTCCCCTCTATTTTTCGTTGATAGCTATCACTACTCTTAACATTCTACCACTGAACCTAAAATTTTGGATGTAGCATGAAGATATTTGAGGAGTGGCAAGATTCAAAGCCATCTGTTCTCCCTATATACAAGAAGCTTATTACTCATGCAGGACTTAGAATATGGGTGTATAGGTAAATGTTCCCTAGGCTCTAGCTACCTAATTATATATTAATTTCTTCATATTGTGACGCGCACACACATTAAATAAATGATATTTAATTATGGTGTTTCTTTGTGGGTGTCTCAGTGGAGACACGGATGGAAGAGTTCCTGTACTGTCCACCAGATACAGCCTAAGTTCACTGGGATTACCCATCACCAAGGCATGGAGACCCTGGTACCACCAGAAAGAGGTAATGATTACGATGATCCAGATCAGGACGGCAAATTAAATTAGTCAATGCAGAATCCAAATGTATCTTTGGTTTAGTTAATCCTGATATTGACAATACAATCAAATCCTTTCTTTAATTGATTGATTGACAGGTAGTAATCTTAATATATGGATAATCATGTGTCTTATATATATGCACTTACATATAAAATACTGCTTAAAAGGTTTTCTCCACTAGCTAATTGCGTGTATGTCTTTCGTCTCAAATATGATGGAAATAACCTCGCAATTAATATATCTCTATTAATTATGTGCTCTTAACTTTTTCACTAAGCGAGGAGTGGCCTTTGGTTCAGGTGAGTGGTTGGTTTCAAGAATACGAGGGGCTTTTGTTTGCTACATTTAGAGGGGCTGGCCATGCAGTGCCTTGCTTCAAACCAAGCAACTCACTGGCGTTCTTCTCAGCTTTTCTCCTTGGGGAAGCTCCACCTTCTGCTCGTTAAAGATTGCGTATTCTGTTTGTAGCACTGGCACTCCAAAAGATTTTGCTCTTAGAATATTATATATATATATATATATATGTAATAGAAAGAGAATAAAATATGCATGCCCGTTGTTGCCCATGCAATAGTGTGGTTACATATATGATCTTTTAATTCCTTTGTGCTGGGCGCCAAAGACATGACTTCTTTTCTAAGTAATTAGTCTATTAAAAAGAAACACATTTCTTGGAATTTTCCCTGCTAAAGCTGGACTGCTTTCTTTTGCCAAACAGAGAATAGTATTTCATAAGTATTTCTGCCTTATTTGGCAGGAAATTAATTAATACAAATTCAGGGATTAATGGTACTTCATGAGTTGGTAAATTAACTTGTGACATGTCTAACCGTCGTCCTAAGCATGTATATATATACTAGGTGAAAGCAACGTACAATGCACGTTTGCTTAGTTTATATTTATTTATTTTTTGTTAAGAATTAATTTTTTATTAATAAACACGTAATGTTTTTGGTTAATTAAATAATTAACGATGTAATGTTTATGTAATTAATAAATAATTATACATTGTGATATATTATAAAAGAAGAGCATTAATAGAATTTACAGTATGATCCTATAAATAAACATCGTCCATAGTTTTATGAAAGTTGTTTGAGATAATTTTAATTATAGCATCACGCATTTTCCTCATCTTGTATTGTTTCAATAGAGAGGACATTAAAATACCTATATTTTTTCTCCTTCAGTTTCTCTAGATCTACATAAACTTGAATCTTCCAAATTTTTTTTGATAATTTCTCTACAACGCTTTTAACATATAGTCGATGCTCCTACAAAATAAATTTAGAATAACAAATTAATCTTTCATATATTCAACGTGTAAAGTAAGAAGATAACAAAATATGAATAAACTATAATTTAACTGTTGATTAAGAGAAAAACCCAACAAACCATAAACCCGAGAATTCCAAATTTTTTAAGTTTAGCTTCTAGAGAACCAAACGCAACATTATGATTTTCTTTAGAAGGCATACTGCGACCATTAAGAAAGTGAATTATAGCATAACATACCTTATCTTCTACAGTCCCCCAATGTTCCTTATAGAACCCAGCCCCAAAACCATCAACCCTGAAGATTTCATTGAGCCATCTGATTTAAGGCTTCATATACTTCATTCGTAGAATATTCCTACACCAGCTCAATATTCATTTCCTCAGTCACTCTATTCTCAAGAGATTTTAAACGATGACTACCATATGGATCAAAGAACTAAAAATTGTTGCTGTCCCAAGGTCAAGTTCTTTTGGGAGACTGAAAGCCTAAATAGGATGTTTGCGACAAACATGGCCACACTAAAATCACGCTATAAAATGGTCATCACGAAGCAGAGTAATTTCATGGAACATTTTAGTGCAATCAATACATCCTTAACCGTAAACATAGAAAATTTAAAAAATGATAATAATTACAGTATATGGTTTGCATAAAGAAAGAGGCCAAGGTATCAATATCCAACACCCTAAAATTATGAAAAGCTGGAATTTAGCAAATGTTATATGCAATACAAATATGGTGAATGTGCAAGTTAAGTTTCAATCTAGAGGCTTCAATAAGATTTAGAAATCATTTTGACAGTTTAGAAAACAACCACAAAATCCAGTCTAATGTCTGCCCATGATAGGTCTGCTATTGCTTGCCTAGGATACTTTGATGGTAAAGTTTTCTTCAACAATAAAAAGGCACACTCATAGAATTTTCAGGAATCAACAGATCAGCTGCAATCATATCTCACCTGCCAAACAAGTTTGCAATCAGCATTCTGGTCGAAGCCAACACACATATACAAGTTGAAACTATCACATATACAAGTAGAAAATATCACATACATAAACAAAGAACAATAAAACAAAGATGCTGACATAAGATGGTAATATGGTTCCATCAATGAGCAGAAAACGATTATTAAGGGTAAGGAGACCTGGATAAACTCTTGCTCTTGCTCGCGCTCCTACTTGCACTGTTCCTCTTTGGGCTTTTACTCTTTCGTTTCAGAAGCTGAAAAAGAGGTTAGATGAAGTGTTTTCTTTAAAAAAATATGTAATAGAAGGTCGAACTAAATCCAATACCACGATTCTAAAACTGGACATTGATTCATAGAATAGGTCTGTTAAAATGGCAGGTAATATAGATACCAATTCAATGACAATACTTCCGAAAACATTTTAAAAAACTTATCAAGTTAGGTGAGGCTCTAATAATTAAAATATCCCAATACCATATCTCTATACCAATGATCCAGCCACCCATTAAATGAGGGCATGTTGCAACATTTCTAATTGGCCTATTAAGATTCAGCATCACAAAAATAATTGTTCAAACAGAAATAAAAAAACATACCGAAGGCACTGAAAATCTGGATTTTGATCGAGATCGGCAAAAGTTCTAGAAACAACCCATTTTTCCTTTTACCAAATTTGATCCAAGAGCCCTTGATGCCTCTTCCATGGATTTACCATATCCAAACGGATACATGGAAAAGCCATAAATATTTAGCAGTTCGACAAAGAAAAATATCAGGTCGATATATATAATTCCAGCCTATAAATGCAACCTAAATTCATAAAGAAAATATCTTAATGAAAGGATCACAAGGTATTTTCAAGACACCAGTGGACTAACAGGGAAGAGAATTTGTCGCTACTGTACCACAAAAATCCAGAGAAGCTAGATAGTGTGGCCTATTAGCTTTGGCAAATGTTAGAGCAGAAAATGATAATGAAATCGTCTCTACTGCTCATTGTTGGTGCTATTCAAATCCCAATGGCACTTAGTCCACAAATATCCAGCTTTAAAAATTGCAACCATGATCTCCTTTGTTCCCAATGTAGCACCCATGGACAATTGCAATGCTAAAAGAATTAGAACAAAGAAGCACCATCAAGGTTTCCAAAGCTGCCCATCTAAAAAACAGCATACCTCCATAAACAAAAGAGTTGCAGGCAACTAAACCATATCCAATCAAGATCCTAATTTCCAATCCCCACTTCGCAGCATGCATCCATATCTAAAAAACAAGAAGGTAATTGTCACACAAAGTCTAAATAGGATTGATTGCATGCGAACTCTGGAGCATAGAAATAAAATATTAAAAAAATTAAGAGGGAAAAAAGACCACATACCATTTTCGTGATTCTTTTTCGCCATAGCTCTGACAACCAAAGAAGAAGAAGTGCAAAGCCTGGGTCTCCTCAAAGCTCTGATCTCACGCAACCCCCATTCCTCTACTCTGGCAGCAGAAGTGGCTTTTCTCCCGAGGTTCCAAGACATGGGTTTCTCAGGAAACGAGTTTTTGAGCAAGATCGAGTGGTGTTCTTGACACGCACGGCCCACAAATCCATTCCTCTATGATGCCTTTACCGGAAAATGAACTCGAATTTTCTAGTGCTTTCTCAGTCCTCTCTCTCTCTCTCTCTCTCTCTGAGACTACACTACGAAGGAAATTTTGGGGCTTGGCAAAAGCCATTGACAAGGCACATTGGAACTGGAACTCTCGTGCAGAAGACAAAGCGAGAGCGATAAATATGAAAAGGCACTTGCTTGGTGCTGGAACAGACTGGAAGGCTTATTTTCCTTTTTCGTAAATATTCTTTTTCAGCAACCAGCAACAGACAAGTGAAGTCGATGGCTCAAACGGATTTAACAGAAAGTTAACGAAAAATATTTAAAATTACTGTAGCTCCGTTAAAACAACAAATTTCTATTTCATACACACTTTTTATATATATAAGATATATATATCCTAATTAAGACGCGTGATTTTACTGTTGGCATATGCAAGATGAAGTAAGGTCGGAAAATATAATTTTTCTTGATAAGATAGCAATCGATTATAATGAGTACTCTATTTTTACTCGTGCAAAGTTGGCGCACCTGCAAATTGCAATTGTTACGTTTTTTTTTTCCCTCTTTCACTACATGAGATATGATTTTTTGAGACAAAAAATTTTGTCTCAAAAAATGGGAATTTCGTCCCTAAAATTTTTGGAAGACGAAAAATTTTCGTCTCTATTTTGTCTCAAAAAGGCCATGTCAGAAAGTCTTCGGAGATGAAAATGATTTTCGCCTCCAAAAAGTATTTTTAGGAATGAAATTGGGCGGAATCGTCACTACAAGGATTTAGGTCTTTTGCAGCGCTTAAAATCCTTACAAAAAGTCTTAATAAACGCTGCAATAACTCAATTGCAGCGTTATAAACTTCCTTGCATGTTCGTCGGTAAAAATGATATTTTTATCAATTAGAACACAATAGAAAAAACGCTGCAATAGATATTAATTGCAGCGTTTTTGTATCGCTGCAGATACCAAAATAGCGCGCTGCAAAAGGTATGTAAAATTACACAAATCAGCGCTGCAAAACCTCAACTACAGCGATATTTATCGTTGCTTTAACAAAATATTTCGCTGCAAATAATACATACAACATCAACGTTATTTTGGTTTCGTTGCTTAAGAGCTTTTTTTCAACGCATTTGAAACGCTGCAATTGATCCATAAGCATTGCAAAAATGTTCACTATAAAAGCAACAATGGTTGATTTCGCTGCTATAGCTAATTTTTACAACGCCACAATATCGTTGCATTTCACATTTTTTTCCAAGGACCAAAATCACTGCAAAAAGTCAAAAAGCGCTGCAAATTCCTTAAATTAGAAGTAGCGCTTGCTTCCTTTGTTGCATTTAACATTTTTTTCAAGGACTAAAATCGCTGAAATAGATGAATTGCAACGAGTTTGGATCTATTTCCAGCGATTTTTAGTCGCTGCAAATACTCAATTACAAAATTAAAAAAAAATTACTACTAAAACATACAGTTTCAGTAGTAATTTTTATACAAAAATATTTTTGTACTCTATATATATAACTATAACCTATATATGGAATTCGAATTTTAGTACTTCTACTAATATATTTAACAGTACATATAACAATATATCAATTGTGTTTCTCCTCTATCGTTATAAATTATATCTAGTCAGATATAACAAGATGCACCTAGGCATGAGGGATGGACAAAACAGCTCCTCACAAGACTGCATCAGCCCTTGTTGGATATTTGATATTTCCATCTGGACACACCAATCTAGCAGTTGTACATAAAATGCATCAATACACACCATAAGAGCAATTATATATAAAGGAGCAGTGCATTCACTACGTTGACAATTGAACCTTTACCTCCAATATCCAATACCATAAGAACAAAACCAATACTTAACAAAAAAATTTCCAGTCATGAGTATCTTCAATATTGTCGGCCATTATTTGAGAGCTTAATATTATAAATGTATATGATGCTAATGCATGCCTAGATATGCTTAGTGTCTAAGTAAGCCATCACCCGCTTATATACTTAGTGTCTAAGTAAGCCAAGTACTGTGTTTTCAAACCTGAAGATACATCAAAGTCCAAACTTGTGGCAAACCATAAAACGGATTTAAAGACCAAAAGTCATTGTCTAGATTTGGACTTCAGAAATTAGTACTATATATGCATGTAAAACTACAAAATATAAATTTGCAACCCAAATTATCTTAGCTGATAATTACTAGCACATACCCAACAAAAAATGGTATAATCACCAATATATATAGATATATATATATATATATATATATATATATGATTGTAATTAAATATGGTACTAGTCCTTAGGATGGAATTGAGCTGAGTAACTCTGTATTCAAAGTAGACAATAAATTTAGATTGGGCATATCAGATTTGTGTTAAACTTGTGATTAATACTTTCTCTTCTCTCTCCCCTCTATTTCTCTTGAAACATTCTACAGTACATCTGAGTTTATGGTGCATTAGTTAAATCAAATATTAATTGAATCTTAACATTTCCTAGTTTAGCTACTTTTAGATTAATATGTTGACTTTCCTGTCATTGTTGGTGTGAATTAATGGGTTGAGTGAGATATTTATAGTTTCAATACATTACTTTACTGATTCAAGAAATAAAGCATAAGTTATGTAGCGAAACAAATGACTATTTAAGTGTTACGTAGCAATCATCTAGCATAAATCTATAGACAAATTTTCCAGAAACTGGTTAATTTCTTCGACTCTTGTAGTGCATATGTGTATATATGCCAAGAAAATAATTATATTATTAGGATGGTAAGAAGAATACGAAATGGGGACAGACATATTAACGTAAGCCATTATATTTGATATTGTGCAGTCACCTGTTATTGAGTTGGGACAACTCAATAATGTCATACAGTCTGAAAAGTACCTCCTCTATATCCCTATAATGACAGCAAGGACTAGTTGCTTGTTTAGAATTTCTTGTAGTGTTCACCTCCTGGAATCTAAAGCATGTTCACCTCCTAGAATGGAAGGATAAGTTATTAAGGCTTGGTTTAAAAATATATATTAAAATAATAAAAATAAAAACATATAATTGTGGGGCAATAGCCTAGTACTGCTCATACTTATATATATATATATATATATATATATATATATATATATATATATATATATATATACATATGTTTGTTGTTCACCTCCTTAGTTGTTTACTTAGTTATTACTTTTGAGTAGAAGGTATAAAAATACATACTTAAATCCTACCAGTTTAACATATAAAAATGGCACAGTAAACATTATTGAAAAGTGATTCAAATAGAGTTTTGAAATATTGTTCAAACCATAGCAGAACATTTTTTGTAGAAACTGTCAGCATGGAACAAAACAAGGCAGAAAATCATCTCACCTCCTCAAGCAGTAGATAGCACAAATTCTTTACACACCCAACTAAACAAGTATTAGGGGGAAAATGTAGGGATAGATGAAGTTATTTGAAACCATGACAGAATCTGTTGCAGAAAATTTCAAAAATTAGAAGTGTGTTTGCTGCTATCTTTTTAGGTGCTAAACCCTTAACCAAGAGAGGGAAAAATGATGGAGTTTTAAACTAAATTGAACTTAGTCTTCTTACAAATTAAATTTAAGCCAAAGTTCCAGCCTTGCAAATACAATAAAGTATAATGTTAGCACTCTAATAACACCATAAAGTATAATGTGATATGATAGTGTTAGTTTAAAAAAGCTACAAGTAATACATGGATATTGTATGAGTAGGTGTTTGGATATATGTTTCTTATAATCCTTATGTCCAAATCAATGATCATATACATCTAAAAGATTGATGACATGGCTCATTTCAGTCATCAAATAGCTTATGTGGGGATAACTACGTTTTTGGATGAATGGACTATATTGCTCAAGATTTATAAAGGCAAGATTAGTTAGAACGTACTATGTATTCAGAGACTAATAACTTAGTTTATTCTTGTTAATTAAAGCAAAATCAACACAACCTTCTCTCTGTTATTAGACTCATAGAATTTCTACAAAATCAATATAAAAATCTCTGCAGTATATGGTTTTTCTTGTAGTGAGAACATTAACAAAAACAATAATGGCACAGCTCATATATAAACTTTAATATTAAACTAGCATACTATGAAGTAAATGACTAACAATATTTACCCAGCATTTACTTTCAAATACATAACATACAAGAAATATCACTCGAGTAATAAAAGCTAGGTGTCTTTTATATATAATTTTGTGTATAAATCCATCATAAAAGGAGCCATTAAAGATAATGAGAGCAAAAAATTTGGAAATTATAGTTCATATAGATCTTAACAAAACTGCAAAAGCCACACTATCAATATTAGGAAGATCACCTTTAATAAAACACCAGTCATGAGATGGAGAAATGAACATTCTTTAATTAATTGGCACAACTTATATTGCAATCTTTTTAATTTTCTTTTTCTTCTGCATCTCTTGATGTTATGTTATAATGTATGATAGAAATTTTCTACCATACACTACGGGAAAACATTACTGTAAACCCACAGGTTATATTTGGCCAAACACCTTTCACCTAAAACCAACTAGGGAAAATCAACTACAAAGCACTTTCCTTACCTACTCTTCACTTTGGGAAAATCAACAACAAAGCACAACCTCGACCCATTTAACTTCTCTCCATACTTAGCACTAAGCCAAAACTTTACAACTGATCCAAATCAAAAGCATTTATGATCAATTCATGAACATGACTAATAGCATGCTTGCTGTCCAATAAAGGCCATTGAGTTTTCTACATAAAAGATATATGAAGATGGAGTGGTGGGTTAAGAATGTACAAATGATCGGAATTTACTTAGAAATGGAAGGGAACAATGAAGTATCAGATAAATCTGGAATTTTCACCACAAATGGCATTTGACAGCTTTTTAGTAACTTGTTGGAACCACATTAAATGAAGAGCTAAAGCTCACAAGATGGTTGGTTTTTGTCCCTTGTTTTCAATAGTTTTCATATGCACAAATAACTTTGGTTGAGCAAAATGGGAATGAAATGGACTACTTGAAGCCCCAAAACATAGTGCATAGTAGAATTTTCTGCACTACCATGAACAGCTAGGAGTTTTAGTACATTCATGCTCTTAAACATCCCTCATTTAACCACAATATGAACTACATAAACCAATCATTTTCAGCCAGCGTGCAGGAATAGTCTCCAGCATCCATGGAGGCATTCCAGAGTGAACCTAATCTTTATAACTTTTTCATCATAAACAACTGCATCTAAGGTTGGATTCCATTAAGAACGTTAAGGTAATGTGTTGATTTTGAGGCTATGCACTTGCTTATGTTGAGGGGTCCGTGTATTTTAATTTTTTTCAAGTGTATATAAGCAAAAGTAAAACTGAGTATGAATATATATATATATATATATATATATAAAAGTATATGAGCTCATTGCATTTGGTTACATGCATGCATTATTGTTGTTTTCAGTAGCTTAATTATAAATTATTCTAGAGGATTATTAGCTTTAATTACTTCGTAAAATGTGAAACAATAAATTGATCTTTGTTGAGGGAAGGGCCACACGCATAGAAATTAATTAGTTTGCATGAATGTTTAGTAATAATCATCATTCTATCTACATCCTCAACATTTTCCAATTTAATATTGGGACATGATCTGATATACATCAGTTTGGTGCTTGGAGACAGAGTTCAGGATAGTTGGGCATTTCTCAATTATGTATCTTTATGAAGATTTTCTTTGGCAAAAAGCATTAAAGTTGATTGATGTTGTTGTTGTTGTAAATCTTATTTGAAACTGGAGATCAGGGAGTCCATTAAGGGGCCCTCAAAATGAGAAGTGGAGGGGTGCTTTTCTAATCCCAAAAATAATGACTGTAATAGAGATGTAGGTGAGGATGCATAAAACATGTAAGGAGAGGAGTAAAGACAGCTATTAGCAGAATATAGGGGTTTTTTTTACAAATAATATCAGATTCAGTTTTTTTTTTTTTTTTGCTCCCGTGTTTGAGAAAAATATAGGTCATTTAGGTTGTCATTACCATCCCTTTCCATTATTCCTATATCATGTCAAGGTGTAGCACTATAATGGACATTTATGGATCACAAACTCTTCAGATGTGTACCCAGAAAACTAACATAAGCGCATAGGAAAGCAAGAAACACAGTTTGAAAGTGGTTCAACTAGAATAAGGAGTCTTTTTCTCCTTCAAACACATAAGCTCACATTATACATACACAAACACATAGGCAATTTATGCATAAATTGAAAGAGCAAACCACCCCTGTTTCTACTTGACCTAAACAGTTTCATTAAGAACATATTCTATCTATCCAAAACAGAGTATCTTACCGAGTGGAGGGGACGATGGGATGGAGGCGAGTTGGATAACCCACTATTATAGGAAAAGGGTTTGCTTGATGTCGAACGTTTAAGATTTGGGAATGTCGAAAGTCGCACCTTTTAAACTGGAACTAGCAGAAATGGGAGTCATGCACGACGATGAGTGGATTTTGATTCCGCGGTCGCCAAATCGGTGGAGTAGCTCCGCTGTTAATGATAGATTTCGGTGGAAGAGACAGCCGCGTAGAGAGAAAATTAATGGAGAAGAAGAAGTTGGGGAAGAAAATGTTTGGGATTTGGGAGTATACGGGGCCAAAATTTGATGGGGCCAAAAACTTCTTAGTCTAGACAAAATCCTACATATCTATATTCCTTCAACCGAATCTTGAAATGTGTTCATAATGATTTAACTTCGATTTGGCATTATAAAATTTTTATCTTAAATTTAAAATTATCATATTATCATTTTTATTTTTTTAAATCTTTATATAAAATATAATAAATAATTTAACTTTTTCTTAATTTTTTTAAATTTCAAAACAATAATAATATTAAAATATAATATTTTAATATTTTATCTTAAAATTTAAAATTTTCATCTCACCTACTAAACTGACCCTTAAGCTAGCCCAATGTTAACCCTAAAAAGGAGAAATCAGAGCTGGCCCAATGGGTTGTGTATGCCCCTGTACCCGGGACGAATCTGGCTTAGGCTTTTTCAAAAGACAATCTGGGGATTTTGGCATACATCTGTGAAAAGGCACCGAACATCAGGCATAATTGTTTTGTGGCCCTTACTTGGGAGTTGCAACATATGCAAACTTTAGCATCATATGCTATAGGTGCTACAAGTAAATCGTTTATTTATAATCAATTATTTACAATAAAATTAATCATTTTCTATAAAAAGAAAAAAAAAATCTATATATATTTTCACTGTAAATAAGCATTCTTATTACAAATAATTCGAAAGAGTATTGTTAAGTTATTTAAGCATTTTACTCGTTGAGTTATTTGTTTTCATTTTTTTTTTTTAATTTCTTGCATCAAATAATATAAAAGAAATTGTGTGTCTTGACATGATCTCGAATATAATTTTTTTTTTTTTTTTTAAAATGCATCAATTGTAGATAAGGTCGAGATCACCTCTATTTATTTCAGACCTTTTATTTTGATCTTGTCCACTTTTAGAAGTCGTAGCTAGTGGCCAACATGTCAGCTAAAAGCTTATCCATGTTGATGATATTTATGACTTTATCAACCATCACGAGGCGAAAAATGACATAATCTGTGTTTATGGTCAAGAAATGCAGGCAGCCACTATTCGATCTAATTATCATGCATGCATGTCCCAGTCAAAGATTCCATCCAAACCTATTTTTGTTAGTATTTATTGTATTAAAAAACTTAACATAACCCATCACAATAATATTAGAGTATATAAAAAGTCAAAAAAAAAATAGACAGTATGTAACAGAATTATTTATTTATTTATTTATTTTATACAGGGGTGGGGTTCAAACTTAAATTTTTCATTTAGAGAACCGAATTATATGTCATAAGAGGCTATCAAACTCTTGGCAGCAAAACTCTTTATTATATATACACATTATTGAGGAAAAAAATTTCATGTTGTTTGTAGACAAGGTTTTGGCCATGTTTATAAGTAATGACTATAAAGCCTCTATTGTTGAATTAATTTTATGAGATGAGTAAAGTTCATGAATTTTTTCATGGCATCAGAGTCTGCCATAAGACAAATAGGAATCCACACTACTTATCCCGTGATAATGACTAGAAAAAATACTGACCTGCATGTGAAGGATGATGTTGAAGAATAAATATCACATTACTTGAGGATAATGTCTTAGACATATTTATAAGTAATGAACAATCTTATCTTATTGAACTGATTTTATAAAATGAGTTAGACTCATAAATTTCTTTACACACCTGTCCTTATCTTGAAAGCTGCATATTGGAATTATCTTATTGAACAAGAATGATGATTTTGTCACTATCCAAAAATTAGCGAGTCACTTTCCAAATGCTAAAAGTCTAAGACAAATTTTTTATTTAGTAGCTAGGAAAGATTAATCAAAGCGAAAATTACGTGCGTTTTAGGATATATTTCTTTATTGTTTGAAATAGAAATAGTCAAATCTGGGTATATTTCACTAAACCATACCGCAGCCACTTCATTTGGGGGAAGTTTTGAGGTCCCCATACAGATGCTTTCGTCATTGGTTTTTTCTCCAATCTGGACATTGGAACCAACATTCTCGTTGAATTATCAACCCTAAAAGTTGGCTGGCCTAGTCTTATAGTATCAACTACGTGTTCAACAGCTCATCATTGAGTCAGATTGTTTGATAATGGTAAATTGGTTCTATTATTCTTTGATATGGTAAAAGCTCGATTTCTTTTTACCATTGTCAACTGCTATAGAGGAAGAAACGCACTTGTTGATAGCGGATGTAACTCGTGTTTGCGGGTTATGATGGTGTCATGCCTAGTAATGAGTATTGAATTATATAGTTCAATATGAATACAATACATTTAATTAAATGGGTCAGACTTTAACATCCTAATAAGACATAATAACAGGTGATATGACCCATTTAACTCATATATATCAACTCGTTTAACCTATTTAAACCTGTTTCATATAATTAGTTTGAACTAATCCTGTTTATTTTTTAACTTAATTAATATAATTTCATGTTTAATGCAAGAATAGTTATATAAGTCATTCACAATTACAACTAAACTCATGATAAAATACTTTATAATTAATATTAAAAAATATTAATATTTTTATAAAATAAAGTTATATATTAGCAAAAAGAATTAATTGTTTGAGAGATTAAAGTAGTCAAATACTAGTATTAAATATAAAACATAGTAAAGGCATATAAAACTAAATATTTATAAAAATTTAAAAAATAATATTTACAGTTATAAAATGTACAAGCGTCGCATATTCTAAAAAAAGAATAAATATAGGTCCTATGAAAATTTTAATTTTTTTAATAATAGACCACTTTTTCAAAAATAAATGTCTAACTTGTGTATTACTTATAATTGTATATGGTATTACTTAAATAATTCATTACTTTTAGCCAACAACCAAAAAAGAAATCAGTAAACAAAGCTAACAAATCCAATGCTTCATTGCATTATGCATAGTCAAAAAGGAGTAATGTAAATGACGAGAGGTGTCATAAAATACGGCCCTTTTGAAAGCAATGAATGGCTTGGTTTTCCGGTCCTCTCGAGGCTCTAAAGTTTTGGCTGGATTTTAGATTCTTCAAAAGTTTACTTTTCAAATCTACTCGTACCTTCTCTCGATAATCTTAAAAATGTCCCTTTTTTTTTTGTAATCTCTCAATGAAAAGAAATAAATTTTCTATTAAAGAATATAGAAGACATGATAAACAAGGCGTGGATTGAAAGTTATATTCTATTGTATAGGTATGGGAAAAATTAAAAATATGCTGACGATCATCTTTAATAAAGAAAATTCTATACATTACACCATTATTTAATAATAATAAATATATCACATCTTACATAATTAAATAAAAGTGAAATAAAAATATGGTATATAATATTACCCTTTAATAAAATCTCAGTTATCATTATAATCAGTAGCCTCCTATTTTGGTTCATCCAGATAGGCTCACACCTTGTTATGGGGAAAAAAAAAATAGATCGAACAAGGGGTTCACACGAAGCTTAGGGGATTAGGGAAAAAAATATGGTGTTTTTTACTCACCACATATAAAAATCTAGTAATTTATTAAAAATAAAAAATATATTTTTAATGGAATAATGCTAAATATAAATTTCAAAAATCTTGGAGAAAACTTCAAATTAAAAACAACAAAGGGTGCTATGTTCACCTCTTTGAAAGTCTGAAAATAAAAGAAAAATAAAAAAGAGAACCATTAAGGGTTAATTCAGTTGAATTTCTTGGTTAACAGTACTGGTGGAGCCCATAACTAAATATTTTTTTTCCTTGCATTTAAATTTTTTTTATATTTATATTGATACAGAAACAAATTATAAACTCAATTCAATATCTAAAATAATAATTATTAAAATTTCATAGACCTAAAATAATAATTATTTCTTTTTAAAGTTGTGTTAACAGTAAATAGAGAAAATACAGAATATTAAAGGAAAATACTGGGAAAAAAAAAAGCTGAAAAATGGATGGAGGAAACTCTAAGCATGATATAAGTTTTTTATATTTTGAAAAATACGATCTATTGACTTTAGCTTTCACTTTGGGGCCAAGATTTGGAACTTTAAAAAAAAGTATACATTTATTTTTTAAACTTAGAATTAGAATCTTGAAAGAAAACGATTGATTTTAATTTATAATCACACAATAGTTATTTTGAAACTTAATGGAGGACAACTTTACATCTTTTCAGACGACTTTCCCCCACTTTCTGAGTCCAACTATTTCCAGTTTGTTCATCAATCACTATCTCATCTAAATTATTTAAGTTATGAAATGAGAAAAGTTAATTGGGTATGTTTGATTATGAAGAATTTTAAAAATTTAGAGAAATTTTTAAGATTGAGTTTTAGGAAAAAAGAGATAGATTTGAAAAAATTGTTTTCGAAAAATTATATTTATCATTCTTTTTGTCATATAATCAACGTCTTATAATGTGCATCAACTGATTGACAAATAAGTAAATTCAAATATGAAAATAAAATTTACATTGGTGTTTGTAAAAGTGAATAGATAGAATTGAAAAGTTCAGATAAGAAGGTATAATCTCTATTATGGAAGTTAGTCTCGTTTGCTTTTAGAGATGAGATAAAATAAGATAAAATCTTTTGAGATATGTTGAGTTGAGATGAGATAAGATGAGATTAGATAAAATATGTATTTGTTTTCAGAGATGAGATGAGATTAGTTTGACTTTATTATAGTTAGAAATATGATGGGAGAGCTTGTTTAGGGTCACTATCAACAAATTCAAATCTTTTTAAGAGGAGAGTTTTAGACTCACCACTATCTTCTTTATGCCAAATCGAGGAAGAGACAAGCTTACATATGATTTGGAAATGTCCATCTACAAAGAATGTTTGGTGAATGGGATAAAAAGGCTATAGAAATCTGGTTTTTCAGCAGTTTGTTTTCTGAATTGGTTTGCTTCTATTATTGAATTGTTTGAATAGGAACAAGTGGAGTTAATTGCCACTACAACCCAAAAGATATGGCAGAGAAGGAATAATTTTTTGTTCAAAGGTATTTTTATTCATCCAACAAAAGTTATGGTCCAGGCAATGAAGATAATAGCAAATTTTCAAGAAGCAAATAAAAAGGAGAGTAGAAATGTAAGTCTCAGAGTGCTAATAGTGTTAGTTGGGAACCACCACCTTAGGGATCTACAAAGTAGATTGGAATGAAACTTTGAGTAGAAAAGAAGGTAAGGTGGGCATTGACACCATTATAAGAGATCACAAAGGTGATGTGATTGCTACAAAAAGTATGAAGGAAATGTATGATCAAGATTCTCATATGGCTGAATCCTATGAGACTTATCAAGCAGTACCATTTGCTTTAGAGATTGAAATTAGAAGGATTATACTTGGAGGTGATGCCTTAAACGTTGTCAACCATATTAATCAAAGCTTGGATTCATGTGATTATTCGAGGGCCATTACTTGGGACACAAAAATTGTTCTTACACAGTTAGAGTATTGGAAAGCTATACATGTTAAAAGAGGGCCAAATGTCGTTTCAGATGCATTAGCTAAAAGTGCACTGCGAATATTTGAAGATATTGTTGAGATAGAGAGTTGTCCCTTTTATATTCTTTCCCTCATTTGAGTGTTATTATTCAGTAAAGAGTTTTTATTCTTTAAAAAGCAAAAGTAGAATTGAAAAGTTGTTTGTATATAATTTTTTAAGAATATATTTATTTAGAGTATGTAAAAGTTGTATTAATTTTTTATTTAAGTAATAATTAGATGAAAAGTTGAAAAAGATTTTCTTTTAACAAAAAACTGAAAGAATTTTTCAAACAAATGTAACTTTAGTTTTGTCTTTTCTTTTTATTCTTAGAGAAATGATATTTGCAGTCGTGGTTGTCTAAGCAGCGTGCAGTCGCTTTGAAAAAAGTGAATTAATATGGGACCCACATAGAAAAAAAACAAACTTTTTAATTGTAGACCCCACTCTTTTTCAAAGCGATTGCGTGACGTTTATACATTTCACGACTGTATGTAGCATTGCTGTTATTCTTATATGTTTATTTGATGGTCAATGTGTGTGCATGATTTTGTGCCTAATATTGAGAGTTTTGAAAATTTTTTATATTTAAAATTGAAGGATTACATTTGAAGAGAGCTTATATATAACATTATTGTTCAAATGTCCAAAGTAGATAACATTTAATATTGTAGGACTTAAATATTTTTTTTATTGACACTGGATGTTCGAAAATAAAGTCCCGACTAATTTCAAAAGTGTAAGGCTTTCGGTAAGAAATTTTCCGCAAGTGTACACCAGTGATTCAATGAAAAATTCTCCTAATTTTCTGATTGCCAATAAAAATTGTTTGCATCCAAGAGTACTCAAGTATTAGATGTAGAAGGCTTATACATCATACCATTAAGATCTGGGTTTTTATTACTTGAGCCAACACGTAAGAACTTCCTTCAAATTAAACATGGAGGTAATCTTGATTCCTAAAATATTTTTTTTAAACTGAAAATTTTAACTAAGTTTTAAAATTTATCATAATATTTAATTATTATAATTTTCTTAATTTTTTTAATGACATCTAATTATATAGTGTTGGATAAAAATAAAAATGATAATAATTAGAAGATAATAAATAACATTTTCTTTAAAGCAAAGTCAAAGACGCCGTTACATTCCTTTTAAGAGCAATTATATGGTCTGACCATTTTACATGCAACTACAAAATGGATAACAACGTTTCAAAAAATAATAAAAACTTATTATTACATCTTTTAAATTTTTTTCTCTTTCTTTATATTTTTTATAATCACATTATTTTATATAAAAAAAATCTTAAAAGTTTAAAATTCATTAACTAAAAGTTTAAAATAGATAGAATTAACTTTTGATTAATTATTTTAGATAAAAAAAAATGATAAAAGCACAATTTTTTTACATTCTTTTTATTTTTATTCTTTTAAAAGCTTTTACACTCTTCTATGATTTTATTAAAATATATTTTATAAAATAATTATAAAATATTTCTTAGAAATTAAAAATATAATTATTTTATAAATATATTTTCTATTTAAAATAGAATTATAAAAGAAGTTTGAAAGTTTGATTTGTATTAATTTCTTATACATTGCATCGTAGTATTATTTTATTTTTATTTAATTATATAAAGTGTGATATATTTATTATTATTAAATAATTTTTAATTAAATAATATTTCATTATTTAATAATAATAATAAATATGTATGGTATTACAATTATTGCTTCACTGAGAATAAACTTGAAGGGCGCGCATACGACCCCACCTGTCGGTGCGGCTGTTTACTCTCTGTGAGTCTGTTGCACGTTAGTCAAACTCAACTTATCCTGCGCCGTCGTAGCCTCACGCTGAAAACCTCAACGACGTGCTCGCAAACGGGTGAAGCCACAACCTGTCACCACTTCCCCTCGGTACTTCGAACGTCACGTACCACGTAAGGAAAAGCTTCGGATTGGAAACCTCTCTAAAATCTCTCTTCCCTGCTGTACCTTCGCATAAAAGGCGTTTTCAATTCGATATTGCGGTGAATTCGTTGATGGAACCGTCCAAGCTGCCGGTGAGGTTCACACTGGGGCGGCAGTCGTCGCTGGCGCCGGACAGGAACCCGAAGGAGGAGGGGTCCGTCGCCGAGAACGACGATGGTGCGGAGGGGATCGATCCTGGGTTGAGGCTGATGTACCTGGCTAATGGCGGCGACCTGGAAGGGATCCGGGAGCTTCTTGACTCCGGCGTTGACGTCAATTTCAAGGATATCGACGATCGGACAGCTCTGCACGTCTCGGCCTGCCAGGGCTTCACTGACCTCGTCGCGCTCTTGCTCGACCGTGGGGCAGCGGTAGACCCCAAAGATCGCTGGGGGAGCACGGTAACAACACTGTTCCTGTTTCCTACCTTGTTTGCTTTCTTTCTTTTAAATCTAATGCCGCTTTCCCGGAAAAAAAAAAAAAAAAAATACAGCCTCTTGCAGATGCTATATATTACAAGAAGCACGACGTGATAAACCTTTTGGAGAACCGTGGTGCGAAGCCTCTGGTATGTATGTTTGTGTCCTTGCATCGTCAGCATTACATTTTTTGGAAATAATGGCAGTTATTTTTTTTAATAATTTTCTCTGTTTTTTATTGATGGTTGTGATTCTATTTTTTTTTTTTTCATTACTCGTCAGATGGCCCCAATGCATGTTAGACATGCCGGTGAAGTCCCGGAATACGAAATTGATCATAAGGAACTTGATTTCACAAATAGTGTAGAAATAACTAAGGTAAAGTTGTGTCAGTAATTATGTTTTTGGATCTCTAATATTCGGTTATCTGCTGCTTAGGCCACATGCGGTGAAAGTATTGCTATTGTCGTTTATTTGGGTAGTTTCATTAACATGATTTTAGTGTAGGAAAAGCTATTGATACTAAATTACTTGGGGGATCGAATGGTTTGAGTCAGTTTGCTTAAGCTTCATTAATTTCAGTGTATATCATCGTTTGTTCACATTTCTATGCTTTCTCGGTGTTTTCATTTCTTTACAAAATTGATAAAACTATACTCATCATTAGAATTCCTATCTTTGAAAATAATTTCTCATAAATTGCAAAATTAGTATTTTCGTTTCCTCATTTTATCATTCTGTTATAAACTCCTCTTGCCATACGTTCCATTTCTTACTTAGCCAGGGCCAACTGAACTAGGCCATTCTGTGAATGAACATTCTCCCTATTAAGTCTTAAGTGTACCAATTGTGCACTTAGATAGGAAATCCACAACTTTGCGGGGATTAAACTTTCTCAATATTCTTCAATTTGGTTGCACTCACCTCTATGTTCTCCAGAAGCGGTATTGTACTCATGTAACTATATTTATTTATAGGTATATTACCATAACTTTCTCTCCAGCAGCGGTACTGTCCTCACATTCCAGTCATCATAACATTGTGACTGTAACTTTGAGTAGATAAAGTGATAAACACAAGAAATTCTTTCATGATAACTTGAATGTAAACAATAACATTAATTAATTGTAGGCAGCACTAAAGCTGTCCTTTCATAACATATTACATAGAAATCATAACATTAACATTGAACTTTAAATCATGCAATAAATTAACAATATCATGTTTTGCAAGTTCTGTTAAGAAGCGATGCACATATACTTCACTAGGAAAATATTTGCATATTCTCATTGGCATGAGAAACGTATTTATGTATAAAAAATATCTTGAGTAACGTTAATAGAAACTAATGCAGAAATTCACTTACCTAAGTACAGAATCATTTTTATCCATCAAATTTACTTCTCAGCCATTATATAAAATCACTAGATTATTCAAATTGCTTACTTTAATTGCTTTACTAAGCTTGTGAATGTCTACTTGGCCCGTAATGTAACTACCCAGGGAAAGTGCTAACCATATCTGCATTTGAATTCCAAAATAGTTGGGACTTTGTTCTCGGACAACCGTTGCCAATAAAAAAATTATAATTTTAAAAAGAGTAGTCAATTTAAAGCTTCCTAGAAATTTTTTTTATCAGTAAATTAAGAACTTTATTAATGAGAAAGTAGGCATTCCCCTGTGATTAGTCGGGACTTAGTTTTTGGACACCCGGTGCCAATAAAAAGAAAGAAAGTAGGCACAGCCCAAGTACAATTTAAAGTTCCTAGAATTACTTCCTCTTAGCTAGCTATGTGTTTCGTGATTTTCTTGTATCCATTTCTTCCTCCTAGTTAGGTGTTTTCTCTTGTATACATCCAGTGTACTTGGGCTACACCTATTAATATTAATAAAATAATTACTATAAAAAAGGCATCCTAGAATTACTTATAAAGCCCCATTTCATCTAATAAGTAGTTCATTTTGGACTCCCACCCGTGATGACCTTTATAGTACATTCATGACTATCTTTATAGCCTATCGATGTTCTCAATATAGGATTGGGGTGTTACAAACTGTCACTCTTAAATTCCTGATTTCATTGTGAGACCATGTCATGCAGTGCTTTGATATCGCATGGTTGACCTTATTAGGTGACAGTTATACCATATTAATGACTCAAGAAAGTTTAATTCTGAGGATCAATAAATTTTTCTTACTTATCAAAAGAAGAAAAAAAAAAAAAAGACTCAAGAAAAGTGCTAGCCATATATATGGTATGGTACAAACCCAAAAAAAGCTTAGTTGTTTTGAAGCTTCCTTGGAATCACATATAAAGCCCAGTACCACCTAGTAATTAGCCAATGTGGTAATTAATAAACATGACTACCTTTATAACCCCAATTACTATCTTGTCTTTATGACCTACCCACTCTATATGAGTTATTCACATTTTCAATGTGGGACTGGGGTGTTATCCTTAACCTTCAAAACTTGCCCTTAGAAATCTTCCCTTTAATTTTTCTTTATTTTCTCTTCTTTTCCTATTTCTTCTTCTTCTTCTTCTTCTTCTTCTCTCTCTCTCTCTCTCAGCTTCCTTTCTCTCATTTTTTACTTCTCCAGCGGGCTAAGCAATCCTTTACCTACACTCACCTTTTCCCTTCAATGAAGGAAAAGGTGGTGTCATGAGTTGTGGAGAAAGAGAGACATGTCCTCTCTTCCTACATGCTTTCATCTTTTTCCTTTCTTTCTTTTATTTTGTTTACTTTTTTTAACTCGCTTGAGCCATACGTTCTCGTCGAAAGTGGGGTGTCCAACAATATTAGTCTGTCACCTTTTTTCTCTTTTTGTTATTTTTCCCAATTATGTAAAATGACCAAGTTGAATATATAATTTTATAGAATTGCAAAAATACCCCTTTAAAAATTTGGGGTGTTACAATAGTGGATCTTTTTAACTTATGGAGAGGATTTGGTGATACCTCACAAATTTAAGCAAAAACAAATATAGAAATTTTGAGGGCCTTGAACAGACGATAAAGGATATCATGACTTGCTTTCTGAACACTCTCATCCTTTGGCAGCTTACATGGATTTTAACGGGTTTAGTTTGAATGATTTTCTTGTATCTTCTTCTTCTTCTCACTCTCTCTCTCTCTCTCTCTCTTTTATTTATTATACTTTGCTTGTGCCTTTTGCACTTATAATCAAATTCTTACTACTTATCAACCAGAAACAACTATAATGATGATGATACAAATGCTGTGGTTAGGGTGCAACCTAGTGGTCAATGGGCGGGCATGGGATGAGCTCTAGACTGAAACATCTTGGGTTTGATTCCACACTAGGAGTCCCTTTGGATTACCTGGTACTTTGTTCTGGCATGTTGGATCATGAATGGGATTACTTCTTAAGAGTGGGTCTGAAGGGCCTGCCTTAGTGGGAAAAAAAAATGCAATTGTTGTGTTTGATTGATAATGCTATTGGGTCTTATTTTGTCTGTGATTGCCTTCCTTTTATGTTGAATTTGACCATATGGTATCTAAAAAAAATCAGGGAACCTTCCATATAGCATTGTGGCGTGGGATAAAAGTTGCTGTGAAAAGGCTTGGGGAGGAAGTGATTCCCGATGAGGATAAAGTGTGGGTTGCTCATGGATTGGAAATAATTTTCTTTTCATTCTTTCCCATATTTTTATGTCGTCTATAGCGGTTGTTTTTTCACTCACAGGAGAGCCTTCGGGGATGAGCTTGCATTGCTTCAAAAGATACGGCATCCAAATGTAGTCCAATTTCTGGGTGCTGTGACTCAAACTAGTCCGATGATGATTGTCACGGAATATCTGCCCAAGGTTTTTCTATTCCTTAATCTGTTGTCAGATTTGGAATTGTCTTTGCAAGTATCCAATTACTGGCTGTTTTGTGGATTGTATACCCTTGTAAACCCTAGTTTGCATACACTGAGTGTTCTTAATTTTTTTATCAGTAAATAAGAATTTTATTAAAATAGGCGAAGTCAAGTACATAGGACATATTTTGAATGTTCTTATATTTTGAAAACTTTTTGTGACTAGAAATTGTACCCCTGTAGTGATGTGTGCACGTTTCTGTCAGAGAGACAAAGGAATGAGTTGTCTTGTACATCATTCAAATTTGTTCTCTACCTGCCCTTATGAAAAGGCATTGCTTGGGAAGTGGTTTTAGAAGGTTGGCAGTGGTGGTCTAAAACATGGAGAGAATTTCATAAATTGGAGTGTCTAAAGGAAATTTTTTTTTGATAGGTAGTTTTCGTGGGTTTGGGTGTTGAGAAGTGTTGAGGAGAGTTGTGAATAGTAGTAAAAAGTAGGTGAAAAGTAATAATAAAGTAATGAATAGTAATAAAAAGTAGGTAAAAAGTAATGAATAGTAGTAAAATAGGTGAAAAGTAATAATAAAGTAATGAATAGTAGTGAGAAGTGTTGAGGAGAGTTGAGGACTCCTCAACACTCAAATGCAAAGGAATTATAAAACAGCTTTATTCATAGGTGATTTATCAAAGGGGTTTGGCCTGCTTGGTGACTACATGGGTATTTGTAAATGACTTGAATCTATATGGGGGCATTATGAGAACTAAACACATCAAGCACTGGTTAGGAAGTTTTCGTTTGTGACCATTTTCTTTGTTAGTAGCAGGCTAGAGACTCCTCTATTTTGGCAATTGTCTGTCTGATTCGCTTTCTTAGATTTCAGTAGCTGTTGTTTATTCTTATAATTGAATATCTCCTTTATTGAAACTTCATGATCTTAAATAAAGGCCTGCCATAATGGGCTAAAATTAACAAATTTCTCAACTTTCCCTGGGTTTGATTAGTTTATTTGATATACCCTAAATATTTTCACTGTGGAAACTGGTAAGCGCACAGGGTTTTTGCTTACTGCTGCACAGTGTACCTGTTTGTCTTGGTTTCCTATCAGTCCTCGAATTTTGATTTGTTTCTAACATATGTATAGAATAAACTACAAAAGAGGTGTGTTTTACCAAATACTGGTAGGGCCCCAACCATTTTTAACATGCGATAAATCTTATATTTATTTAATTTTTTTGTAAATCCAAATTGCACTGATAAATCTCTAGAACATACAGACCAGCACAATTAGAATTCTCCTTGAAATGGTGAGACCAATCGATGAATATGAATAGAAGTAAAAATGATTATATGAATCCTTTATAATTAATTTGCCATTTGTGATGCAGGGAGATCTTTACGCATTCTTGAGAAGTAAAGGGGCTCTAAAGCCAACAACAGCTGTGAGATTTGCCCTTGATATTGCAAGGTCTCTTACTTTTTTCTTATGCACATTGAAGTGTGATAATGATGATAATTTTGCTTGTTCTGAATTGTTACTCATGATTGCGACGTTAGCTATTTTAATTTGAGAAATTTTTTTGATAAGAATTAATTCGAGAATTACAATTTATAGTATATAACTATGAGAAATTATGCTCTGAATTTCAGTTTAACTTGATGTTAAATAGGGGCTTGCGGCACTTGCTGGGCTGAGAAAACCTCAAGACAAATGCCTTTTTTAAAATTGTACCTTAACATCTAGAAAATATACATTAATCTAAATGATGTAGAATAAGATGATGAAGAACTAAAAGAAGAAATTTTTATAGAATTGAATGAAGGAGAGAAATATGCTGATAGATTGAGCTTTTTTGCTGGATTATTTTTCAACAAAAGACTTGAAGTATTTATTTTAGATTCTAATAATTCATGCCTTCTTATCAATTGCTTGTGGTTAGTGTTTCAGTGTCCAGACTTGACTATCTAGTTTTTTTGCCTTCAGAGAGGCACTTAGAATTGAGCCAAAATTCATTTTGGCATCTGACTTATGGTTCTCTGAAATTCAATTTGTTTATCAAGTTTGAAACTTTGATAGAATCATTTGATTTTTGAAAAAAAAAAAAAAAAACCTTTCTTTCTAACAGAAAATTATACTACACTTTTTTTTTTGATAAGTAAAACGGTAGTATTAATAGAATAGGCATAGCCCCAGTACACAAGATGGTATACAAGAGATAAAGACCTATTTAGTGCGCTATAGAAGTCGCAAGAAACTCATGTACATTCACCCCATTAAAATCTATAGCTAAAGTCCACAAAAGTAAAGTACTGAAAAATAAAGAACGAAGCTCCTCTATGGTCCGCTCCTTATCTTCAAAAGTTCTCGCATTGCGCTCTTGCCAAATACACCACATAATGCAGATAGGGACCATTTTCCACACAGATTTGATTTGTGAATCCCCACCCGGCATCGCCCAACTAGCCAAAACTTCCACCACTGAACTCGGCATCACCCAACTTAATTCTATACGACTAAATACCTCGTACCACAAGGCTCGGGCTATCTCACAGTGTAGTAAGAGATGATTCACTGATTCCCCATTGTTCTTACACATGCAACACCAATCAGTAATAATAACCCGACGCTTTCGTAGATTGTCCGTAGTCAGAATCTTACCCAGGGCTGCTGTCCAAATGAAGAAGAGGGTTTTGGGAGGCGCCTTATTCCTCCACAAGCTTCTCCATGGGAAAGGAGAGTTTGTATTAAATGTAAGGGACTTGTAAAAAGAGCGAACCGAGAAAGTACCCTTACCCGCAGGTTTCCACCACAGTTTATCTTCAGTCAAATCAGTCAGCTTCGTAGAGTACACTAGGCTGAAAAAAGCCGCAAATCTATCTTTTTCCCAATCATGTGCAGCTCTACTAAAAGTGACATTCCAAAGGATTTGGTCCCCTGAACGAACCAAGAGGTCTCGCCACCGAAGCTTCTGGGTCACAAGCCACACGGAAAACAGCTGGAAAAGAATCCTGCAGTGTCTCCTCCCCACACCATATGTCCCTCCAAAATTTTATACGTGTGCCCTCGCCCACCACAAGTTTAGTATGGTTGGCAAACACTCCCCACCCTCTACGTATATGCTTCCAAATCCCCACACCACAAGCCCCATTCCCCTCTCTAGTGCACCATCCCCCCCATGAGCTGCCATATTTACTGTCCACAACTGATCTCCATAGAGCCTCCGGTTCCGTATTGTATCTCCATAACCATTTTCCAAGAAGTGCCCGGTTGAAGATTCTCAAGTTCTTTATCCCCAACCCACCAGAAGAAATAGGTCTGCAGACTTTATCCCAGCTGATAAGATGATACTTGAATTCATCCCCCAACCCCCCCCACAGGAAATCCCTATACAATTTTTCGATCCGGGCCGCCACAGAAGCTGGAATGGGGAAAACAGACAGAAAATAAGTAGGTAAGTTAGAAAGAGTACTCTTGATCAGAGTCACACGACCTCCTTTCGACAAGTACAACCTCTTCCACCCGGCCAATCTTCGCTCTATTTTCTCGATGACTATGTCCCAGATAGCTATGGCCCGTGAGGCAGCTCCCAACGGTAATCCCAGATAAGTCATAGGTAAGGCCGCGACCTTACACCCCAGAGTGCTCGCCAACTGATGCGTATTACTGACATTCCCAACTGGAACTAGCTCTGATTTATCAAAGTTCACTCTTAGCCCTGACGCTGCTTCAAAACATAATAAAAGCGCCTTCAGAGTCCTCAGTTGTTCTTGATCAGCCTCACAGAAAATTAAGGTGTCATCTGCAAAGAGTAAGTGAGATATCGATACGTAAGGCCCCCATTCACCTCACCCACCGAAAATCCAGCCAACAAACCGTTGTTCACTAGAGCCAATAACATCCTACTCAGGGCCTCCATGATGATCACAAACAGAAATGGTGATAAGGGATCCCCCTGTCTCAACCCTCGAGAGCTGTTGAAAAAACCTTCTGGGCTGCCATTAATCATAACTGAAAAACTTGTACTTTGAAATGCACCATCGATCCACTTACGCCATTTTTCCCCAAAGCCACATCTCACTAATAGATAAATAAGGAAGTCCCAATATACGTGATCATATGCCTTTTCATGTCTAGCTTACAGATATATCCCTTCAATACCAGACTTTAATACTACTATCCAGACATTCATTGGCTATTAAGACCGAATCCAGAATCTGACGACCCCTAACAAAGGCATTTTGTGGCTTTGATATTATTTTTCCCATGACCTCCCCCAATCTATTTGCAAGCACCTTTGAGATAATTTTATAGACCCCATTAATGAGGCTAACCGGCCTAAAATCCTTCACTTCCACAGCCTCGGTCTTCTTCGGGATTAAGGCAATAAAAGTTGTATTCAGGCTTTTCTTAAATTTCCCATGCACGAATAGTTCCTGAAAAACATTCATTAAGTCCACTTTTATCACCTCCCAACAAGCATGAAAGAACCCCATCGAAAATCCATCTGGTCCTGGTGCTTTATCTTTCCCCATACGTCTGATTACTTCATACACCTCATCCTCTTCGAACGCTCTTTCCAACCGTACCGCAGTCTGTGCATCAATCATATCAAACACAAGGCCGTCCAATTTGGGTCTCCAACCCTCTCGTTCCGTGAAAAGTTGTTCAAAGAAATTTCGTACATGATCCCGGATCATAGGAGCCTCTCTACATTCGCTACCATCGATTTTCAGCATCTCAATAGTATTATTTCTCCTATGCGAATTTGCCACTCTATGGAAGAATTTTGTGTTTCGGTCCCCTTCTTTCAGCCACAAAGCTCTAGATTTCTGCCGCCAAGAAATCTCTTCAAGTGATAAAACCTTTTCCAGCTCTGAGGTCAAATCTGCCTTTCTTACTACTTCCTCTGCGGTAAGAGATCTATCTTCATAGATCCTTTCTAGTACCTGTAGCTCTTCCATCATATTTTTCTTTTGTTCCCCTAAGTCTCCAAAGGTTTGAGAATTCCAAATCTTTAAGTCCTCCTTTAGGGCCTTTAGTTTGCCTGCAAGAATATGAGAAGGGGTACCATTTAACTGGTAAGAAGACCACCATTGCCTTACCTTGTCCACAAAACCTTCACTTTTAAGCCACATGTTTTCGAATTTGAAGTAACGACGCCCACTTTGGATGCCTCCTCCATCCAATAAAATTGGAAAATGATCTGAACACAGACGTGGCAATCTCCTCTGACATACTTCTGGATAATGGCATTCCCACTCCGGCGATATTAAGAATCTATCCAGCCGTGACCAAGTCTGACTATTTGACCACGTGAATGGACCACCAAAGAGTGGAAGATCCACCAAGTTCAACTCAAAAATACAGTCGGAAAACTCTGTCATGGCTGGGCGTAGTCGGCTATCACCTGATCTTTCACTGGGAACCTTGTTACGTTGAAATCCCCCCCTATGCACCAAGGGAGATCCCACCAGCTGTGTACCCCGGCAATTTCTTCCCATAAAAGCTTTCTAACGTTGTCTATATTTGGTCCATAAATGCCTCAAAAGCTCACAAAAAATTATCCTCCACCATCTTAAAAGAAACAGCTACCGTGACTCCCTATGAATTCCTCCATCTTCTCCACCACCTTTTTTCCCACATCACAATAATACCCCCCGACGCCCCATTTGAAGCTAGATATACCCAATCTAATAAGAGCAATGCCATATACTTCTCACTATTTTTCTGGTCACCAATCTCAATTTGGTTTCTTGAAGACATAACAATATCTACCCTCCAATCTCCTAAGCAAATTTTTTATGCGAGCCCGCTTATTGAATCATTCACCCCTAACATTCCAAGAACAATTTTTGGCTTCATAAAGAAACAATCGTACCCTTCCCTTTTGCCCTATCACGACTTGAGCTACCCTCATTCAATGACCAATCCAGCCTCTTAAGCTCTCTTCGTTTCTTAGATCCCTTACTCTTAGATTGCGAATGACCCACCTCAATGGCCGTGAGAAGAGCTAAAAACTGCTCTTCATAACCCACACATTTCAAACCCACTATATGTTGGATATCCTTTACCTTACTGAATACCCAATCCGACATTTCACAATCCTTTGGTAATAAGCACTTTAAAGGAAGCGGATTCCCATCACCATGCCCCTCGGCCAGATTAATGCCTTCCCATTCCACCACAGTGTCTACTGTCTCCACCCCATCCAAGAGTTGAATAGGTTCTTGAGATTCAGGAACCACTAATTTTTCGGTGGAAATAGAACCTTGCAACTCACTATGAGCATCCGACAGCTTCTGCGCACCACCTTCTACCGAAAACAGATCCACCGTATCACCCTCAGAGCCATGCATCTCCATGAAGGGAGAAGACCTCTCCCTGTTATTAATCGGAAGGTTCTGTTCGTAGTACTCAGGGAAAAATATCTTCGGAAGCTGCATCTCTGCATTTTCCACCCCACGTGACGGCAGAACTGGCTCCATTTCCATCGTCGACGTTATTTGAGCCACCGGCAGTTTCCTTACAGCCCCCCCTTCCGAAAACAAGTCCAGATGCTCATTCTCAGTGCATGGAACCTCCATAAAGGCCGAGAAACTTTCCTTGTTCATTATCGGTGGATTCTGTGCATATAACTCCGGAAAAACTGCCATCGGAAGCTGCAACTCGGCATATTCCACCCCTCGTGACGGCAGAAATTGTTCCATTTCCATCGCCAGCGTTGTCTGAGCCACCGGAAGAAATGCCGTCGTCGTGGTCTGATCAACCCGCATCTGATTCGTAGGTAGTTTCTTTCGTTCCGATATTGATGGGTCGGGTCGTGGGTTTCGGGTCCCCCCTTTCGGAATGTGAGATGAGATCGGCCCATGCACTGGAACCGGTTCTTTGCCCTTATGGGTATTGCTGTCTAAAACAGGCGGCCTTATTTCTTTTTTCTGGGCCGATATAAACCTTCCCTCAAAGCCCATTCCAGGCCCCTTGTCTTCCCATCCCATCTCCTTCCGTAATAGGTAATCTATTTTCAGCTGCAGGTCTTCTAGCTGGGACTTAGCTTCCCATAACATTATGGTCGTCTCCCCCTCATACACGCCACCCCCTCTGCTGCTCCCACCCTGCCACTGTGTAGGACATGCCTCTTTGTCAGGGGCCACACCCCTATCCGCCTCCTGTTGTACGAGCCACTTATCATGTTCAGGCCTAGGCACACCTGTCTTCTCCACCAGCAATGCCTCCCTATACGTTAGAGATTGTGCCTTGGCCATTGGCCTCTTCAGACTATTCTGAACGTAGCCCTTTCTCAGTTCTTCGGACATGTCCCTCAGTGCCTCCCCCATCTTCCTCCACCCATTTCCCCTTTCCTCATGTATGAAAATAAACTTCCTCCTCCCTCCACCACCATATTCCACCACCGCCAGGTATCGGCCTCTCCTATTTGCACACCGTTGGGCAATAAAACTACTGCTACCTTCCCTTACTGTGGTGTAAAAATCATTCTTTTCCTCTTTTGAACACGCCTCCATGGCCTTATACAGCCATTGCACTGCTGCATGTCCCAGGACAATCTTTGCCACCATTCTCCAAGTTTTTTCTGTAATAACCACCTTGTCTCCCTCTTTTACAAGAGTGAAACATTTTGACCCTATAACTAACTCCTTATACAACCGCATAGTGTATCAGAAAGTAATACCGTCGTAATAATCAACCAAACACCCTTACGGAAGAAACTGGTTGCATTATGGGGAATGATAAGATCTTCTTTCACATAAAGCAAATTCTCCACTGAGGTGGTTCGAATTTCTCGAAACTCGGGTGCAAGTTGCTGCTGAACAGCTCGAAGAAACTCTCCTATTGTAACCCCCTTGTGTACCTTAATAACCCGCCTATGGCCAGCTCCATCCCAATAGCTGTATGTGATTTCAAGAGGCTCACTTCGAATCTGCTCCTGCTCAAGAAGCCACCGTCTCTGTAGCCTTTCACGCTCAGCTTGTTCCTCTGCCTCCCGCTCACTATATACTACACTTAAGTTAAGCCTTTCGTGAGGTTTGAAGGCAGGAATGTCGATTGCATACATTTAATCAATTATTGTATCCGTAAGGTTGATAAATGTCGATCAATTATTTTATCTGCTGGTTATTTTCTTCTTGATGTGAAAACAAGGAAAACTCAAGTTTTTTTCTTTCTATCTTGCTTTGTATATTTTCCAGTTTTACATTGTCTTTGGAAAATTTTCAGGGGAATGAATTATTTGCATGAGAATAAGCCAGCCCCGATAATTCATCGTGATCTTGAGCCTTCGTTAGTTTTCTTTTACTTGAACTCTCTTACCTGAATTTTGTTTTGCACACTCCAATATCAGCATATTATTTTAATTGAAAATCCTCCGACATAATTAGCTGAAACTCGGGCATTTTTTTACATTGCTTACGAGTAAGATTTCAGAAATATATTACGGGATGATTCTGGGCACCTAAAAGTTGCCGATTTTGGAGTTAGCAAGTTGCTGACAGTTAAAGAAGATAGACCTTTTACCTGTCAAGAAACTTCGGGTGAGTGGTCTTTTTTGTCAGAATATTTGCAGTTCTCAATGTAGTTTAGATCTTGCATAGCTATGATGTCCTTTGTAGAAAAATACAATATCTCCACATCAGTCACACCTGATGAGTTTTAAGGGCAGGTTTGGACAGTGAGATGAGAATTTTTGTTTTTAGATGAAAATTTAAAATATTATTTTTTAATATTATTATTGTTTTGGGATTTGAAAAAGTTGGAATTGTTTATTATATTTTGTATGGGAATTTGAAAAAGTTGTAATGATGAGATGAGATGAAAATTTTGTATCTCACTTGCCAAACCTGCCCTAGTTTTTTGATGAATGAAAAAAACCTGCCCTAGTTTCTCATTCAGCTTTGTTATTTGAACTGGACAGGCCGGTATGTGGCTCCAGAGGTCTTCAGAAACGAAGAATATGATACTAAAGTTGATGTATTCTCATTTGCTTTAATCCTGCAAGAGGTAAGCTTATTTTTTTTTATTGATAGGTAAACGTTTATATTTTATTAATAAGAATAGGCTTAGCCAAGGTACACAGGGGGTATACAAGAGTTAACCCTATTTAAAAGAAGTAAGCTTGTTTTAAACTTCTAAAACTTGAATATATTGTTAAAAATTGGCCGTTCCATGTTAGGACCTGCACCTACTCATAAATCCTGTTTCTTGCTTAATAATTGTCAATCATTTGGAATATTATTCTCAATATTCAGAAATACACGACTCATCAAAAAAAAAAAGAATCAGAAATACACAAACCAAGGAGTCTTGGATGACTTAGCATATACATGCTAAGTCATCAAATTTGATTAAAAAGTGAAAATGGTGCAACTTAATATACAAAAAGTATACAAGTGAAACACCTAATTTCTTGGAGAAGATACGATACCAGAAAATCTTGTAAGGTAAGTGGCAAAGCGCAGTCTATAGAATCATAGATTTTGACCGAAGGTAGTGTTGAAGAAGAAAGTTTTGAGCTACTTTAGTATCCGTCTGCGATCCTCAAAATTTCTACCATCTTTCCCTTCAAATACAGCATATGAGATTTGTAGGAACCATCTTTCACACAGCTGCGATTTGTGGGCTACCAACTAACCCTCTCCAAGTGAAAAAGGTCTTTCCTCTTATGGGCATGACCCAAGCCAAACTAACCCAATTGAAGAAGCCATTCCACAAGGCATTAGCAATCGCGCAACGAAGTAAAGTATGATCAACTGATTCTTCACTTCTCTCACAATATCAATCAATCATAACAATACTTCTATTTGTTAGATTCAGGTGAGAATCTTTCCTAGAGGCATGGTCCAAGCGAAAAAACGTAGATCTAGAAGAGCCCCTAGTTTTCCAAATACTTTTCGAAGGAAATGATTCTTATCATTGGGAATAATGATATTATAGAAAACTTATAAAAAAAGTAAGGATATTATAGAAAGAATAGATATTGAATAATCCTATCTAAACAGGGGTCTAAAAAAGCTTGTCATCACCTTGCTTGAATATATATATATATATTTTTTTATATAAGTAATAAACTTTATTAAAACGAATGAAACTAGGCTTAGCCCATGTATACAGGAAGTATACAAGATGAGACACCTAATTACATTCTAGAAAGCTGAAACAAAACAAAAACTCATTAACACTCTCTCCCTTTAATACAATAGCAGAAAACCACTGAAAAAAGAAGACACGAAGAAATTCCGGATATCCCCCACTGCTCTTTCCCTGTTGTTTTTTTTTTTGATAAGTACAAATTATCATTGATTGAATAAAACTAGGCAAAGCCCATGTATACAGGAAGTATACAAAAGAGACACCTAGTTACATTCTAGAAAGCTGAAAATAAAGCAAAAACTCATGAACATTCCCTCTCTTTGAAACTATAGCAGAAAGCCATTGAACCAAAGAAAGTACAAAAAAATTCCATAATTCCCCTCGAGCTCTCTCTTTGTTGAAGCATCTCTCATTTCTTTCCATCCATATACACCACAATAAGCACAAAGGGGCCATCCTCCACGTCGCTGCTAGTTGAGGATTCTGATGATGCCTATTCCAGCATGCTAAGAGCTCCGCCACCCTCTTAGGCATAACCCACGACAGCCTGGCTCTACCAAGTAGGCCATCCCATAACTCTCTTGCCACCTCGCAATGAAGAAGAAGGTGGTTGATTGATTCGTCATTGTTCTTGCACATATAACACCACTCCATTACGACCGTCCCCCGTTTCCTTAAGTTTTCAGCCATCAAAATCTTTTCTAAAGCTTACTTATCAAAAAAAAAAAAAAATCTTTTCTAAAGCTGCTGTCCAAGTGAAAAAAGCAACTTTGGGAGGCACAGGAACTCTCCAAATACCCTTCCATGGAAACACAATGGGCTGATAATCAGTCAGCACCTTATAGAAAGATTTAACAGAAAATTTTTTACTCCCCGAAGGTTTCCACAACATTCTATCGCTCCCATTGCCTCCTATCCTTCTTGAATAAAGCAAGCTGAAAAAACCTGCTATCTCCTCAACTTCCCAATCCTGCGCATTTCTAGAAAAGATCATATTCCATGCACAGAACCATGGCTCGACACAGCACATCTGAACAGCGCCTGCTGATTTCCAGCCAATCTGAAAACACCTGGAAAAACAGAAGATGGTGCTCTCTCACCACACCACTCTCAAACCAGAACCTAATTCTTGTACCCTCTCCGACCTCAAAGTTAATATGTGTTGCAAACACCTTCCACCCCTTTCTGATAAATTCCAAAGACTCACACCATCGACCCCCTACCCTCCTTACAACCCACACCCCCCCCCCCCCCCCCCCCCCCCCCCCCCCCAATTCACACCCATACTTCCCACGACCATTCTCCACAACGAAGTCCCTTCCAATGGGAATCTCCACTACCACTTTTCTAGTAGAGCTTTATTAAAAGTGATCAAACTATGCACCCTAATCCTCCCAACTTCTTCGGGCTGCACACTTTTTGCCAATTCACAAGATTAAATTTATTTTCCTCACCCATGCCTCCCCACAAGAAGGCTCTAAATAGCTTTTTCAATCCGATTAGCCACCCCCACCGGTAAAGGAAATAAGGAAAGGAAATAAGTTGGGAGATTAGAAAGGGTAATTTGGATGAGAGTTACTCTCCCTCCTTTTGAGTGGTAAAGCCGCTTCCATCTCGACAACCTTATCTCTACCTTCTCTACAACTCCGCCCCAAATGTTTTTCGCTTTAAAAGAAGCACCCAAAGGGAGTCCGAGGTATTTCATAGGAAGAGTAGCCACTTTGCATCCCAACAACTCGGCTAGGAGATTGATATTTGCTACCTCCCCTACCGGGACCAATTCTGACTTGCCCAAATTCACTGTAAGTCCCGAAACAGCTTCAAAACACAATAGGACAGCCCTTAAAGCTTGAATCTATCCACTGTCTGCATCACAAAAAATTAGAGTATCATCCGCAAATAATAAATGGGAGATGGATACAGCCTCATTATTAACACTACCCACTACAAAACCAGCAAGAAGACCCCCCCTAACAGCAGCCTCTACCATGAGACTCAGGGCCTCCATAACTACAACAAAGAGGAGAGATAGCGGATCCCCTTGTCTCAAACCCCTCGAGCTCTGAAAAAATCCACACGGTTGGCCATTAACTAATATGGAAAACCTGGCCGTCGAAATACAATGTTTGATCCAACTAAACCACCTATCCCCGAAGCCGCAACTTCTCAACATGTATAGCAAAAAATCCCAGCACACGTGGTCATATGCCTTTTCCATATCTAGCTTGCAAAGAACTCCCGGAATGCCATCCCTCAACCGGCTGTCCAAACACTCATTTGCAATTAAGATGGAGTCCAAGATTTGCCTACCTCTTACAAAAGCATTTTGGGATTTGGAGATAATTTTTTCCATTACCAAGCTCATACGATTTGCTAACATCTTTGAGATGATCTTATAAATCCCACCAACCAAGCTAATAGGACGGAAATCTTTCAACTCAATGGCCCCATTATTTTCGGGATAAGGGCAATGAAAGTAGCATTAAGGGACTTCTCGAACTTGTGACAAAATGAAACTCATGAAAAACCTGCATCATGTCATCCTTTACTATATGTCCCAACACTCCTAGAAAAAGGCCAGAGAAAATCCAGCCGGACCTGGGACTTTGTCTTTGCACATACCACTCACCACCTATAGCACTTCGGCTTCCTCAAATGGTCTCTCCAACCATCTAGCTGCATTAGCATCCAGCTGATCAAAAGACAGCTCATTCAGTTTAGGATGCCACACCGCAGTCTCTTTGAGAAGGTCTTCATAATAACTCACGATATGGTCCTGTATAGCCTCCGGGGATTTGTGCACCGTGTTACCTGAGTGTAGCACATCAATAACATTATTATGCCTGTGAGAGTTGGCCATTTTGTGGAAGAACTTAGTGCATTTGTCGCCCTCCTTCAGCCAAGTCATCCTAGATTTCTGCCTCCAAGAAATTTCTTCCAACAAAAACACATTTTCTAACTCAGCCACCACCTCATTCTTTCTCACCGCAGACTCCTCTGTTACCAACCCCACTTCTAGGGAATCCAGCTCATTCCAAAGAAGCCTTTTATGCACGTCCGTGTGTCTAAACACCTCAATGTTCCACTTCTTCAAGTCCAACTTAAGGGCTTTGAATTTACCAGCCACAATAAAGCTTTTTTTTGTGGCTGGTAAATAAAGGCTTTATAAAAAAAAAATAAAGCTGGGAGTTCCATGAAAAGAATAAGAAGCCCACCAATCCCTCGCCCTTTCCACAAAACCAGCCGTTTGCAGTCACATATTCTCAAATTTAAAGAATTGCCTACCTCCGTGAATGCCCCTGCTTTCTAACAAAATGGGAAAATGGTTTGAGCAAACCTGTGACAATCTCTTCTGGATTAGATCTGAATAATGTGATTCCCAAGAAGTAGAAACTAGGAACCTGTCTAACCTTGACCCCCCCTCGACCATTCGACCACATGTAACACCCCCCAAACAAGGGGAGATCTATCAAGTTTAGATCGAAAATCAGCTCTGAGAATTCTTCCATAGATCGTGTCATGTAAGTAGCCCTCTCACTCTCGCACATGAAACGTACAACATTAAAGTCCCTGCATACAGCCCAAGGTAAGTCCCATAAATAATACATACCACCCAACTCCGCCCACAAGGAACTCCTTTCTTGAACCACATTGGGGCCATACAAACACACAAGAGCCCACCTCCACCCGTCCTCAATATTCTTGAAAGACCCAACCACAAAATAATTCCCAATATATTCCTCTACTAACTTCCCTACTCTTATATTCCACATCAGCAACACCCCTCCTGAAGAACCCAAGAAAGCTAAATAACACCACCCCACACTAGAACATCCCTATAGGCTTCGAACAATATTTCTGTCAACATAGCACAACTTAGTCTCTTGAAGACATACAATATCAACTTTCCAATTGAGAATGAGGGATCTAATGTGTAGTCTCTTGTTAACATCGTTGATCCCCCTAACGTTCCACGATAAGATTCTAGGCTGCATAAGATAAACAACTCCCCCTCCCCTTCAACCTATCCCTCCCACTACTATCCTTGTTATCATAATTAATAGAACAAGTCAATCTTTTCAACTCTCTATCTTTTTTAGCTGCAGACTTCAGCGCCGATGGTCTACCTGCTTCTATAGCAACTAAGAGGGCCTTAAATTGCTCTTCATAGCCGTCACAAGAGATCCCCACTAACCCCTGCAACTCCGCCACCTTTTTCAGCACCCAATCCGTAGATGTGGGAACTGGTGGAATGGCACATAATGGAGTGGGACTACCCGGTTCACTTTCATTGCCCCCTATCTCACAAGCCACCATTAGAAAGCCCTCTGAGTAGCCACCTGACTGCTCTCTATCACCATCACCCATTTGTGAACCTATAGACAGCCCATCCACCCTACAACTCAATTGCGCCCCAGCAGACAGCACTTCTGTTAAACTCTACGAGACACTCACTGCTATTAAACTCTCTGAGAGAGGCTGGTCACCCACCCAAGGGATGAGATCCTTGGTTGCCTCCGTCTCTAGGCAACTGGGCATCATCGAAATCTCCCCAAGTTCCCCTACAAACTCGACCCCAGAAAAAGCATCATCCTCCCGTTGCTCCTCATAAACAAGCCCAACCTCCCGGTGATGTGGTCAAAAGCTGCCGTCGGTAGGTTCTATGCCTGGACTGGGTTTGGTGGACCACTTATCCACACCAAGGAGGAGCTGCAAAGTCCTGGGGCTAAGATATTGGCCGAAAACCAATTCTCTGAGCTCCAGGCTTTTGGGCCTAAACCCTTCAGCTCATACTCCATAGATGGCCCAGCCTCCCTTATATATCCTGGCCCTATCCCCCGATCTAAGCCCAAGCCCAATTGCATCACATCCTTCCCCTTAGCGCACCTTTTCATCCACATAATATATTCCCAGAGGCTTTCAACTTTACGCTCCATTTCAGCCAACGTCTGCATCAACCATTCGTCTTTCAGACCCCCTTGTCCCTACCACCCCCCATGCAGCGTTGTGCCTCGTCCGAAATGGAAAAGCCTTCTGAACTTGGCAGGCCTACCTTCTCTGCAAGCTTCGTGGCTCGAGGTGGTACCTTCTGCCATAGGAGGGCATCGTTGTAAGATCGAGGAGCTGCTTGAGACGCTGGTGGTGGCAACCGTGGAGGACTACCTCCTTTGCCATGCTCCTCGACCTTCCTACTTGTACCCAACCTCCCAGGCCTTCTCGAGCTCGATTTCCCTCACTCACCCCAGAGAGTGAGGCAATTTCCTTCAAGGTATTGCTGAAATTACTCCAACCCTCCCCCTTCCATCCTTCCGGCACCACTATCAACCCTCTCTTCCTCCCATGGCCAAACTCTGAAAGGGAAAGAAACCTGCCATGGAGGTTTTGACCCCTCCGTACCAGAAGCACCAAGGTCCCTTTCTGCGAGTTCTGAGAAACTCAGAAGAGCCCACTGAAACCATGCAATCCTTCACCACTGAAGCCAACCAACAAAGGGCTTCATGATCAAAAGAGATGAACTTCTCTACACGTCGACTATGCTCTGTGATCCCCACCACTTTGCATTTTCCTTCCTAAACACGAATGTCTTTTGATCAATGATAACTTCTCTGCAAGACCACATCACAACCACCCAGAAGACAAACTTCCTCATAGTTGTACGGAGAGAAAAGTTCTCATTGTACGGAGAGAAAAGTTCTCCGTAGAAAACTTTCCCTATTGTTAAAGCATCTATCATTCCTTTCTGTCCATAAACACTACAATAAGCACAATGGAATCATCCTCCATGCCGCCTCTAGTTGAGAGCTATTTGATTTCTATTTCAGCAGGCTAAAACCTCCACCACCCTCTTAGGCATAACTCAACTCAGCCCAGCTCTAGAAAGAATACCACCCATAGCTCCCCAGCCACAATAATCAAACCACATGAAGCACCACTCCATAATAATCAAACCACACTTTCTCATATTATCATTTGTCACAATCTTCCCTAGTGCAGCAGTCCAAATAAAAAAGGCAACGTTAGACAGCACCATACCTTTCAAATCCTCTTCCATGGAAAGAAAACCTACTGTTGGGTAGACAACACTTTATAAAATGACTCAACAGAAAATTTATTACTCCCCGAGTGTTTCCACAGCAAACGATCTATCCCATTTTCACCTATCTTTACAGAATACAAGAAACTCAAAAAATCTGCAATCTCATCAAGTTCCTAATCCTGGGCATTTCTAGTGAATATAACATTCCAATGTACAGCCCCATCGACACGACACAGCGCCTCAGAAACAGCAACCTGCTGGTTAGCAACCAAGCTAACACTAACGGAAACTGAGCATTAAGAGGTCTCTCACAACACCACTCATCAAACCAGAACCGGATTCTATCACCTTGCTTGAATGTAGTGGAATACAACAGATTAAAGAATGCTAATAAAGGCATCTACCTCCCAATCAAGTGTGGTTTTGATAATGCTTACATTCCACAAGGGGGAAGTCACTAGATATATCTAAATGGTCCGCCTTAGAAGCTTCTTTTGCACGAGTAGCACTGTACATATTTTTCTTTATTAGTAAAAATAAAGTACTGTACATATTTGGGAAATTTTCTTTGTGAGCCCTACCTCCACACCACAAATCTTGCCATAACTAATATTGGACCTGTTTCCCACATCCAATCTAGCATAGTTAAAAAACTTTTCCTAGCCATTTCTTGTGTTCTTCCATAATCCCATCTTGTGAGACCCTTGTACTTCGATTAAACACATCCCACCCCATGAACATCTGTATTCTGAATCAACCACTGCTCTTCATTAGGGGTCTCTCTCATTCTAACAGCACTAAAGCCATTTCCCCAAGAGTACACAATAAAACAGGAGTGTCTTCTGAACTCTGAACCCACCTTATAATTGGAGAACATACCTTGGCCCACCTTCTCATTCTTAATTGAAATGTTACTCCGATTCAGATTAGCCATTCCATACAAAAGTTTGTGTATCTGTCACCTTCTTTCAACCAAATGCCCTTGACTTCCTTGAACACATGAAACTCTCATTTCTTCCGTGAGAGAGCTAATACTGAAGGTCTTCTCCCTTCTACAGCTTTAAATCCCATTACAAGGCCTTATGTATACGGCCACCATGAAGCTTGGGGTGTCCTAAAAATGGTATGAGGACCACCACCATTTAACCCTATCAACAAAGCCTTCTGCCTTTAACCACATATTCTCAAACTTGAAGTATTTCTAGCATCATGAATACATCCACTTTTTAATCAAGAAGAATTGGAAATGGGGTAAAGTTGTGGCAACCTCTATTGACATTGATCTGGAAAATGAGATTCCCACTCCGGGGAAACAAGAGGGCATTAACAACTCAATTATTCCTTTATTCACTAGTCACGACATTCTATTCTTTCTTCATAATGCTGATGCTATAGCTCTTCTTATTGTTTCTTTAGTCTTTATTCTCCTTGTGCAATATAGAATACCTATTCAAGGGAACTGCCCCTTTGTTTGGAACTAAATGGAATATGATCTATGACTGGAGGATTAATACACCTGCATTTCTCTATATTAGTTCTCTGTCTTAACAATATCTTTGTGCAATAGCTTTTTGTCCATATCAAAATTTGCAACTGCGTCATGATTCTGCATTTTAAATAGAAATTATTGCCTCTCATGGGTCTTCCTGTGATTCTTGAGTAATAGATGATTGTGGAAGATGATATATGCCCTGATCTAGAAGGAATATACGATCTTGAGTTCTGTTTCTTTGGAACATTTGGTAGCGATCTCCATTCTATAATATTTTGTCTGAAACTGGCATTGTTCCTTTTATTAGCTGGTTCGGTGATATCACATATTCTCTGTATTTTTTTTATAAGTAAAAGTAAAATTTTATTGATAGTAAAAGGCATAGCCCAAGTACACATGGAGCATACATCGAAAATGCCTAACAACTAAGCACTAGTGAGAGATACAAGCAAATCATGAAAATTTCCCTCGTTACATAATCTCTCTGTATTTTTACCCTCATTTGAAATATGACAAGTTAAAAATATAATTATTGTAAACTTCTTTTTCTTCTAAGTGATAAGTGTGATATATTTATCTGGTTCTATCTTATACTTTTCCTGCGATTCGTCTTGGTTATAACAGCCCTGATTTTTTATATTTGCAATATCCTGTACGTTAGATGATTGAAGGCTACCCACCATTTTCTGCAAAGCAAGATAATGAAGTCCCTAAATTATATGCTGCAAAACAGCGTCCACCTTTTAGAGCTTCAACAAAGCACTATGCACATGGACTTAAAGAGTAAGGCCTATTTGTTTCTTTGATGTATTCTGTTTTTATTATTTGTTAATGATACTTACATAAGTATCTGCTACTTTTTCTTTTTCATTGTTGATAAACCTATCATCTACATTTTTTGTTATATCAAGAAAAAAAATGTATTTATTCCAAACGTTCAAGGAGTGGCTTTTTCTATCTATAAAACTTAGTGATTTTCAGTTAGCTGTATGGATCCTGATGTCTTATTTGTTTGATGATAAATGTGGGCATGGAATTATGTGAATAATTAGGAAAAAAAATAATGTAATCTAAGTCACTTTCACAAGGTTAGTGGGAAGACAACAAAGTAGCAGCATGATGGATAACTCTCTCTCTGTGATTATTGTGCGGATGTACATGAGTAAGGTCCTAGAAATATAGCTGATGATTATTTTTCAGGTTGATTGAGGAGTGCTGGAGTGAGAATCCAGCTAAAAGACCAACATTTCAGAAAATAATAATAAGGCTGGAGTCCATTCATAACAGTCTTGGTAATAGAAGGGGTTGGAAGGTTTGTCTCTTCTCCTTCTCCTCTGTGTGTGTGTGTGTGTGTTGTGTGGCCTGCGTGCCCCCGCTCCTGGGGGTTTACCAGTGCTGGTTTATAGTTGCCTTCACTCATGCGGATATTCTTGCATGCCCTATAACCTCTGTATTCTACATGTTGATACCATTGATAGTCGGTAGATTTTATGTTCAATAATGATAGGTTTTGCGGGTTGAACAAAATGGATCAAGATCAATCAGAGTTCTTAGGGTAACCTATGTGGTGGACTTTGCTGAATCCTGACCTTTGTTTTCAAATTTAATCGTAGGGATTTTGTCAAATCAACACTTATCGCCTTAAAATCTAATTAAATTTTGTTTTAATATTTAGGACATTTAATTTGAATTTTGAATCTATAATGTTGATGTGGAAAAATCCATGCCAATGAATTTGATTGCAATGGTTGGGATTTAACAAAAATCACCTGATAGATCATAGGTTACCCTAAGAATTCAAGAGGATCTTTCTCTAAAAAAAAAAAAGAATTCAAGAGGATCTTAATACAAACAAAATAATTGTCTTTACATTATGCATATTAAATTAATTTAAGATGCCATTGGAGTAGCCTTAAAAAAATGCATTGAGGAGATTATTTTGTTCCTCAAAACATTTAGGCAACCGTATACAAGGCCTAGCTAAGGTTGAATCCCACCCCACCTGAATACTGCCTTAACCAGCTAAGTTAATGATCTCGGTAAAAGAAATGATTAGATCACATTGCTAAAACCACATCCACTCAGCAGCTGCAGGAGAAAAACCTCTGTAATTGTGTAATCTTTTGATAAGATCTGCACATTTAAGTTTTGTGCCCTCCAATATTTTTGTTTATATATCTGAACATTCCTTTCTATCTAGATATGGTAGAAATGAGCAATCCATGCTTGTTTCATCATCAACAAAATAGAGTTTTCTTTACAATTATTCACCTATGGGAGCTGTGTATTCTCTTGAATGGTGTTTCTTCGTTTCATTTCACCTGTCTGCTCTATAACTGTAAATTGTAAGTCTATAAAGGTTTCCTTTTTCTCTCTTTAACGAGTAACAGGTAACTAGACCATTGAGATGCTTTCAGAACCTGGAGGCCATGTTGAAGAAAGATAGTTCTGAAAGCAGCCACAGCCGTTCATCTCGTTCTAATCCCAGCAGCCGATGAATAACAGACTGGTGCTCTCTTTAGCTGTGCAGAAACTCTTTTCCAGTTTGGTGGCAAAACGATTGGTTTTTATTCAGGAGCATTTCATTTTACAGGTGATGTTCCATTGGATATAATATGGGCTGAGAATCACGAGTATTCATGTATTGCTTCAACGATAATATAGCTGTTCATTTACATTATGTATGTATCCATAGGGACTCTATTTATGAATGTAGATTGGTGAATTAATGAGACCATGAGATTAGCGTCACAAACATGGATTTACCACAACTCCCAATGTATTATTAGTCGAGACATGTATCTTGTAGAATATATGCTTAGCCTTTCTCCTAAGAGGAAGCTGGCAAATTAGTGACTAAGCTATATGTGCATATTATAATCACATTTGTTCTGTGAACGTTCACATAATAAATTTCCTTTTCCTGAACCCCAACACAAGTTATCCCCTGCAGCAGGACTTTGCATGTATAGGAAGTCATGTAGTTTTGTGGTCACACACAAATTGCACAAAGACATGGATTTGTGGTAGTTACCGAGAGCATAATATTGCATGGGTTGTGGATCGAGAACGCACATTATGTCACATTTCAAACACTAATTTGGTCAATTTCCCAAATCCCTATTCTTATCAGAAGATTTGTTTTGTATTCTTTTGCTTCAAGTACCATTTTGGGCAAGCCAAAAAATTCTGTTTTTCGCCTTTAATTTCTTCCTTGCAATCTCAAACCCATTTCAAGAGCATTTGTCTTGTCTCCGAGTAACAAATCCAAAAACGTATCTCACAGCTCAATGGCTAATTTGGTGGGCATCTTCTAAATCTATGTCGGAACTTCTATTTGACATGTTAGTAACTCCTCATTCATTAGATACAGCACTTTTATTTTTATTTTTTAGTCCTTGAGCAAATTATTAGACCCAAAGCTTTCTGCTACATATAAACATAATTTATAAATTCCAGTCTTTTTTTTTCTACTCGTTTAAAATTTGCATGCGTGTAAGTACTGTCTACTGTTTTACTTCCTATGATGGGTCTCTACAACAACTACATATCTATACATCTATACGTACGTACGTACATATATATATATATATTTGCCCTGTCCTATTAATTAATGATTTCTAATGCATAGGAAACTTTGTTATATAGGGATGTAATTGATGACGAGCCAAAGCCAAAACTGAATTATATATCGACCCTGCATATGAGAGGAACCTATTTTGGGATGAGAAATGCTTTGGCCATAAAGAAACTCTACAAAAGTAAACTTACAAACAAATGTGGATTAATGTTGTACGTTAGATTGTGAAACTAATTTTATTGTAAAATATATTTAACGTCGTATCATATGAAGTCATGCTAGTTTATGGGTTTATTTTTGTGGGATCTCTTTGTGATTGTAGAAGTTTTCTTTCGGGATATATTGTGCTCCAAAGACTTCGGAATATTAATTTACAAGTGATAACTAGTAAATCCAAATGTTAAATAATGCAAGATAATTTGCATGCTTATTCATAGAAAGATATAATGTTTTGTTGGGGGTATTTTACCCGTCCTTTTGTGTCTTCTTATTTAGTTTAAAAAAACTTATTCATAAACAAAAAAGAGAGAAGAAGATAGTTTGCGAGCTTCGTTAAGTATACCAGTGGGGCGTATTCACAACTACTTGGAATAAAGTAATAACTAAAATTTTTACTAACAGGGGTGGGTGCAATCAAGGGTTAGGGAACAAACAAACAGAGCCACCGAATAAGTGTGATGATTGAGTTTGTGTGATGGAAATTACCCAGAACAAATTGTCAATTTTGCATTTATAAACCGAAAATCACAACAATCAAACCCTAACCCGAAACTAAAAATCCCATGTCAAAATAAAAACACCCACAGAGACCAAATACCACAACTATCAGTGTTCCTTACTTTCAATCAGTGTTTTTTGGTCAGCCTAATTCCAAGACGCAAGTTCTGAAATATATTAATGTTCATATGCACACATGGGACCTGGTCCAATATTACATATTTAAGTCCCTGACATTAGTATTACTCTACGTATAACAAAAAAGGAAAGGAAATGAAAGAATAGTTGGGAGACGTGGTGGGTGTGGGGTAGTACTCTATGTAGACTCTAGACACTCATGTGCATGTACGTATATCATTAGTTGTTCTGGGGGATCCAGGACGGGGCTGGGGACCATGCACCTCCTACGTACGTAACACAAGGCCCCATCACCTCGTCAGGTGGGAGATACAGCTTCTTCTTCCTTTTGTTTGCTTTGGGCTTATTTTGTGTTTTTGTCGATCGAGCTATTTGAGCCACGTCCATCAACAGTTCATTTGACGTACGATATATATATATATATATTGTGTGTGTGTGTGTTTTTAAACTTCATCGCGGGTGCTCTGATCAAGTTGGAAATATACTGAAAATTGAAACTTGAAATTGGTAAGCTCTTGAAGCTAGCTAGCCAAGAATATGGAAGATGGGTGAAATCACAAAGAATTACTAGCAAGCTAGCTAGCTGTTTAATTATAAATCAATTTGTCTAGCCCTGATGGATCGTACGTAATATATGCTGTATATGCATGCGCATGCATCAACTACTTTGGGACCACATGCAAAAATATCTTAGTGATTAGTTTGAGTGGATAAAAGTGTTAAATGGACTTGTTTTTACTGGACAAGACCATTAGTTAGCTACATGACTTAATTAGGCTCTAAATGGGAAATGAGATGAGATAAGATGAAAATCTATGAATAATAGTAGAATGCATGATTTGTAAATTGTAGTAAAATAGTTTGAGTTAAGATGTTTTATTGGGTGTTGCGAAAAAAAAGTTGAATAACAAATATTATGAAGTTAAAATATTATTTGAATATAATTTTTTTAACTTGAAAATGTTGAATTATTTTTTGTGTTTTGTTTGACAGTCTAGGAAAATTAAAATGATCCGATGAAAAAGTTGAAGATTTGAAATTTAAAAATGTTTGTATTTGATCATCAGTGATGTTTAATTGGCAGGAAATTTTGAGATGATATATATGAGTTGAGATGAAATTTGTATTCCCAAATGAGATCTTATTATATATATTATTTACAAAAACTTATATAGGTTCTAAAATGTATTTCTCCCACTAGTAAACAAGATTAGAAATTGGCATATATATATAGAAAATTCTATACACTATACTACTATCTCACTTTTATGCCACTATATAAGATATGACACATTTATCATCATTTAATGATTTTTTATTAGATGATTCTTTATTATCTATTGATGATAAATGTGTTACATCTTACATATTAAGATGAAAGTAAAAGTATGGTATATAGCATTATTATATAATACATATTATATATATATATATATGGTAAGTGGTCAACATGGATGATTAATTTGATCGTCTATCGATACATACAAAGAATGAGGGTGTGGCCGTATTAGACTTCATGAAGTGATCCCTTTTGTCTAGTTGCATTATTGTAAAGGTGATGACTCATGTGAGGTATGCATGCATATGCATTACTTGTCATTTCAATCAAGTACAACTTCACAAAAGTGCTAAAGTACATGATCAATAGTTTGCCAAACTCAACCCACATGCAGCATTCAATATCAATATAGTCTTTATATATGGCATTGAGTCTACTCAGCTAAAAATATTAGAGCATTGCTAGTCCCATACACCACACACCTCATATTTTTTATTTTTTTAAAATTTATTTTAGATTTTTGCTTTTTAAACTATTTCAATTTTTCTATTTATTATTTATATACCAAACACTTGATAAAAGAAAAAAATTAAAAAAAATTAAAAAAATAGATGGTGTGTGGTGTAGGGGCTTATGTTTAGAATTTTTCAAAATATTATAGATATAGCAGCTCGTCTGTTTAATCCTCAAGTTTGTGCTTGAGAAACAGTACCAACACTGGATATACATGGCAAAAATTAAGTGGATAAATATACCGTGTTGGGGATCAATCGGGAGCATGAATCTATATATATTTTGTTCTTCGATCATATATATATTTATATACTTTATCCTACCTAACCCTACCTCAAAATACTCGAGTTTGAAGACCAATAACGATTAAGGGTACGTACGTATTTAATAAATAAAAAACTAAAAATATTGAGTGTGAAATTCTTGAAAGCTAGTACTTTGAGACACCCCCCCCCCCCCCCCCCCCCCCCCCNCATTGTATGAAAGCTGCTAGCTAGTAGTCAATTGGCTGGTTCACATAAGATCTAAGATCATAATGACTAGGTAGGAGGTGGGGGGAAGATTGCGACATACTATATTATATAATGCAAAGGATTGGGTCTTTTATTGAATTAGACTTTGCACTTTGATCAGCCGAAATATTTGATGTCCAGCAGAAATATTCGATTGTCGAGTGGTCCAATTTGATCATGATCATGACATTCATACGACAAGATCATGATGATCTGACTGCAGATATCTGCCTTTATATTTATTTACAAACAATTTAATTAATGCGTCTATACATAGGACAACTGTTTTTCATGAGAAATATTAGAATTTGCAAATCAGATATATATGGTGACATATAAAGCTAACTCATGATCAATATATGTAAAACTGGAAGAACTTATTTTGACTTTTTCAACCAAACAATCCAGACCAACTGTTTTGTGTTCTGAATAATTATACTAATAATATTCGGATGATTAATAGTGAATTACGACATATATAATTAAACAAGTGCAATTATCATTGAGAGTGGTGGCTCATCATTAATGGTCTTTTAGTCACTCTCATGTATTTTGGCATGCATGTAGTACGTACTAGCTTGGTCATGAGCTTGAATTTGAATATGGGTTGGTCTTAAATTATTAGTATTAAGATTCATTGAATACCTTAGTAAGGTTGGGGTCTAGGCTAAATTAAGATCAATTAACTAGACTACTTGAGTTTCCCTCTACTTCTCATTGTCTAGACCTTTCTTGTCCAGTTTACATCAGACCTTGGGTCGGAGGCAAGGACAACCAGTTTCTCCTGATGAGTGTTGGGTTTGAGATTGTTGATAAACCTAGACTCTATACTAGTGTTGGGTGGTCTTAGGTCTCTTTCAATCTCAAAAGCTAGTTCAAGAGGTGAGACTTTCCCTAACACTTATAAACTGAAGAAATTCATGAGCTTAACTCATATCTTAAAACCAGTTTAAACAGAGAAGTTTGCTCCAACCTTATAAATACGTTCAGGACCGTGTCCACAGGCAATGTGGAATTTATTCCTCAACACCCTTCCTCACGTGCAGGCTAATATTTTTTCTGGTCCTTGTCACGGGGTAAGTAGTGTAGGCCTGGCCCCATTCGTCTTGTGGCAGGCTCTGATACCATGAAAAAGTTCATAAGCCTAACTCATCTCTTAAAATTAGTTCATAAAGAGAGGTTTACTCCAACCTTATAAACATGTCCAAAACCTTGTCCATATAAAATGTGGGATTTATTCCTTAACATAAATTGACCACCATCTTCTTTCACAACCGATGTTGGACAACCCCAACAGAGATCACATCCAGTTGGCCCCCAATTCAAGTACTTGATTACCTCCAAATTCATTCGCATGAAAGATCATTGCAGGAGTTATTTAGTATCGTCAAAAATAGTTTTCATCACGAAAAGTATAATCTGCCGTCTGCCGTTTTTCATATATATATGTGTGTGTGTAGATATCAGCTTATTGCTTTACAACGAACTTCATACAGATCGGCATGGGAAAAAAGAAAGTCATGCTAATCATGCAAGAGGAATAAGGTTGCCTGTAGTTGCCCATATAAAATGTGTGGTCCTCATTGAATATACGGGCGAGATTTTCTTGTCCCAAAATATAAAAAAGCACTCTAGAGTTTTGACCTTTGAAGACAGAAAACTTGCGCAGCCTTCCAATTTCAGACGTAAGAAGAACTTGAAGCTTGGCATCAGTTGCTGGTGCGCACGTTGTGAGGTTTTCGAAGAACTTCAGTAATCATAATCGAATTACGTACAGAGGAAGATCATAGAATGCATGGAAGACCTATATATGTGTATATTTATTTATTTATATATTCCTCGAGAATGTATTCCTGAATAATTAGCTAGCTAGCTAGGTGGGTAGATGATCAAAAGCAAGGGCGCGGCGCACATAATACAGCCGTCACAATGAATATTCCAATCGGCGTGATGGTGACCATAATTAATGTAATTCTTTGGTCAGTACATGAAACCCAAGAGCCAAAGATTAATCAGATATTGCTGATCTATTGGGAAATTGGCATAATTAATCTTGAGGAAAGTTTTCCACCTTGATTTGACGGGTTTACTTTTTTTTTTTCCCCCTCAATTTATAATATTCAGCTTTTAGTTTCGCATTGAATAGAAATAGCTTTTTGTCAATCTCTTCGCGTACTTAAATAAATTTTATAAGGTTCTTTAGTGTAAAAATAATATGTTGGCACGTCATTATGACTAAAATTAGTTGAATTAATAGTTGGTTGAGTTGAGATGAAAATTTAAAATATTATTTTTTAATATTATTATTATTTTAAAATTTAAAAAAAATTAAATTATTTATTATATTTTATATTAAAAATAAAAAATTATAATGATGAGATAAAATAAATATTTTAGTTGGATTGATTATCCAAACACAGCCTTAACAAAGACAACCTAGCTGGATTAGATCATTCATAACTTTTGAGGTGATATTGATGTAATTGGAAAGCTAACTCAATTATTTACAAATTTATGTTTCACAACTATCTTCGAATTTCATCTTTTTTGTGGTCAAAAGAGCTCTACAAATCACGACCGAAAACTAGACATAAAGTTAACTCCTCATTCACTCAAGCGAAAATCCCAAGGTTTAACTTTTCATTAGGTTTTAGACTCTCTAAGGGGTCTACTCAAGCACTAAGTACATATACAATAGTATGCACGACTTATAGGCCGAGTAGAGAGGCTAGAGCTGTCTTATTCATTGTTTTCTTGAGAGAGAATACAAAAGAGATCAATCGCACATTGAAGATCAATTCCCTCTAAATAAACAAACCTCCATTATATTGTACTCATGTTTGAGTACTGTTGAGTTCTTGGGTGCGGAAGTGTTCATTGGTTAGAAGGATTTTTGGAGCTATCTGGATGCAGAGATCGAGTTGGTGCTCATTATGAAACTATGGAAAGGCCGTTTCATATGGAAAGGCCAATGGTTCAAACTATCGGGATATAGAAATCGAGTGAGATACTTGTTGTATTACAAGCTAGATTTAATTATTTTAATATTCTTGTACATATTTTTAAATTGGTTGTAATGAATCAATTTCTATAGTAAATTTTAGGTGGTGACTTGCACCTAGAGTGATTTTATATTTTGAAGGCATTCTACAAATGAGTTTTCACTTCGTTATCAAATTTGATCATGTGTTAATCATTTCTTGTGATTTGATTAATTAGATGGTTGACTAATTGATTATTAATTTAAATAAGCCAAAAAAAATTTGTAGAACACTTATTTATTCCCCCTCTAGGTGTATTTGAAATTTGAACCACTAATTTTTTAAAGTTTGACCATCAAGTTGACAACAAAAATCTTAGAGATCAAAATTCTAACATTGAACATGTTTTAAAGCTTTTATTTACTGTATATTATCTCAAGGCATGCTATGATCTTATGCAATAACATAAAATACTTTTTATTTAACAAATTTAGTTATTTTATGTGATATCCCTTATTTCCTTGTGTTTTTGAATATTTATTTGATTAATTATTCTTATTGGTTCTTTTATTTTAAATCGGTTATTATTATTTTGGTTATAGTATTTTATCGTTATCACTGCTTAAGTTGTATAATTTATTTTAATGTGGTTTTCTTGTTATTAATTATTGTCTATTATTTATTGGCTCTTATTTCAAATTATTTACTAAATTGTTGTATTTTTTTAAGTTAAACAAGTGTTTTAAATCCTCACCATTGGATCAGATTTAATATGTCAAGATTAAAGGTCTGGATTTAATACCCAAGCTCATTTTCATTTTTTTTTTCATTTCCTTTCTTTTTCTCTCTCTCCTCCCTCTCCCCTGCACCTAACTGAAACCCCCTCCCCCTCTCAAACCGTGTGCTTCTCTCAACCCAACTCTGTCGTGTGCCACCTTGTGGCATCACTGACTACGGCACCGGCTTCCCCTCACGCCAACAACCAACACCCCATCGAACCCAGCCCTTTCCTCCCTCACACGAGCACAAGTCGAATGGGTTTTCTCCCACTCGGTTTCACCATCGCACGGCCTTAGTGCCGTCACCAGCAGCCACCCTTGTCTCGCCTGACCACCATCAAACTCCCCCAAGCTTCCTAGCACCTCCCACTTCCCCAACCGAGACCCACAACCCTCTCCCCTTTCCCTCTCTTTCACGTATGAGATCTCTAGATCCACTACCATGCACTGCCACCCATGGCCTCCAACACCACCACTAGCTCCTCTAGCCTCCCTTAGCTCTTTCATGCTCAGCCCAAACTTTTCCTTAGCTTCCCCCTCCATTTCTCAATTTTGAAGCTCACGGCCAGCCCCTTGAAAACATTACTCTACCATTGCTCCTCCACTTTTGGAGTCACCCGTGATCTAGCACACCCTTGATCTTCCAGATTTTCCTTCCTACTGTTGTAAATAATCTTCCAATGAACCTCTTTGAGATTTAAATAATATTTTTACACTAACTTTGTTTTTGCAGTCTGATTGGTTGGGCTGGGCCTCAAGCCCAATGGATCGTTATAAAATTGTAACTGTGGTTGAGGTTGGTTTGGGCCTTGGGCCAAAAATGGAGAATGGGATTACATGTGTAGTTGGTTTGTGAAACTATGTTTGTGACTATTTGTGATGTATATTGCCTGATATGTTTCTTGTCATGTCATCCAATATACTGCCTATCATGCATTTGCATTTTTGTATTGATAATTGTTTGGCTTATTATTGATAAATACTATGCTCTTTGATAGTATTGTGAAATGGGTGGAAATTGTGTTTTGGTGTGAAAGTGTCAAGAAATGATTTTTGGATGTGTGCGTATCACGACCCCAAGTCAAAATTGGGCATTATCTCAGTGGAGTTTCTCTAGTCACTTGAAAGCGTAATAAACTAAGGCGATGTCCCTTGGGTTGTCACTGACTCTGTGGCCCATTTGCTAGTAGGGGCTTGAGAATACTTGGTCATGAGCACGCTGGGCACAGAGCCGGGCATCACTCGTTATGAAGTCACATGTACGGTCGTTACCCATGGTATGATGAAGGGAGTCAGAATGTGCGGATGATCCCTAGGGGAGACCATGGTGCATGCATAATAAATAGATATGTTTGGGTCATTTTCTAAAAAAATGGTGGATCGTAATAAATGGATGTATTTTGGGCCAAATGGGTTTTGGCGTCATGTGTTGGTAAATGTGTCATTTTCACGAAAAATGATGAATTTATTCTTGCATGACTTACCGTGTGGCTGTGGACATGTTGGTTGTACTGAATATGTTTTAATTTTTTGGATTTTGTTTGGTTGCTTACTTGCTAAGATTTCATGATTTCACCGTGGTATTCCTACTCTACGGTTTGTAGACTTTGAAATAGAGGAAGATGTTGAGCATGAAGGATCTACTCTGCCGGAGGAGTGACTTGCTAGAGTTGCTTGATTGTTGATTGTGGGATTTGCTTCCCCTTGTGCTATGTATTTACCTTTTATTTATTTTGTCAGATGACTGTATAACTTCTTTGAGGATTTTTATTTCGTTGTACTGTTTTAAGATTTATGGTACTTAGTTGGCTACCCTTATTTCTCCATTGCAATTTTTATTATTACACACTAAATTGCATGTTGCACACACTTTGAGCACTTGTTATTGGAGTGCATGACCCATGTGGTCCTCATCCTGGTGTCACAACTTCCACCTATTCATCACGTGGGGTTGAGGGAGCCACATTTTAGGAGCACATTGTGTCTGCACATTACACAGTCAAGACCTTGAGGACAAATGATAATTTAAAATAATAATAGCTTCAAATGATAGTAAGTACTTACATTGAGCAGCTTCTCTCTCTCTCTCTCTCTCTCTCTCTCTCTCTCTCTCCTAAAAAGCCTCCAGATCTGAGTTTCGTTAGAGGAGGAGGATGTTTCCTCCTCATTCTCCCTCTCCTTCCCTCCTTTTTCCATCTACCCACTTTGTCTATCAATTTAGTTCTCTTTTCTTAGTTTTTTCTTATTTCCTTCAAGGCAGAAAAAGGCAAATTTACAGTTTTTCTTATACTCTCGAAACATACATGCAACACAAAAAGGCTCATAGACCACAAATCGTTCAGAGGATAGTGGCAGTTTTACGAAAATTACCACATGTGATCCTCACGTGCCACTTACAACTGCGTGTGGTCCTTATGTGCCACCCCTTATGACAGCTTTTCTCGCCACACTAGCCGGATCACCAGAATCACCACCATCAGATCTTTCAAATCTAACTTCTATGCCTGAAAAGAGACAAGCATGATGCCTTCAATCGCCATCATAGATTTTGAAGTCTACCGGAGTTGGTCCAAACTATAATCCATCTTTTTTTGTGTCTACCTTATTGTTTACTAAAAATAAAAAATAAAAAGAATGTCTCTTGAATATTTTTCCGTAGATGTTGAGTCCTCTCCTTTTATAAAGGGTGAGGTTGAGTCTTTGTTTAGGCAAAGTGTTATTTCTTGGACCTTTATCTATAGAAAGTATCATTTGTAGGGAAGATGAAACCAGCCATACAAAATAATAATAATAATAAATTAATTAATTAATTAAAAAAATAGTGTACTAGTAGATCTCCAAATCTATTTACTGGTTTATGAGATAATGGTTGATATGGAGATATCCCTGCATGTATTCAGTTTCCCTGCATGGTTAATATGGATGTAAGTTTCTCTGATGAATGAATGATGACAATTTCCCTTTAAAAAAAATGATAGTAAGTACTTCTAGCACTAATTTATTACACCTTTTATTTAATTAAAATCCAAGGTCAAATAAAAAAAAACTATTAAATAATATATATTATTTAATACACAGCAATCATCGATTCTTTTTTATTAATGATCCTCAGATTTAGAACCAAACAACCGCAATAAATTCCATGGATTACCAAATTAGCCATGCATTTGCATGTAGTGATAAATTCTGTAGCACTTATATAAATATATATATATTGCACCACACATTCCTTGGAATAGGACATGTCGTTGAAATCATGTTTAAAATGTAACGCTAAGTTGGGTATAGAAAAGTGACAATATTTCCTCCTTAAAAAAAAAACAAAACAAAAAAACAAAAGTGATGTGGCCTTAGTGCCAAATACTAGGACTGTTCAACCGGGCCGGATTTAAATCCGACCCAGTCCAAAACCCAGATAATCGGATTCCGGTTTCGGGTTTCGGCCCGGATTCAATCCGGGCCGAAATCCGTATTACAAAATCCGGATTTGTCCGATCCGGATATGGGTTGTTTTACCGAGTACCACTTTTAAAATCTGATATCCGGGTTTATGTTAAAATGAGGGTTTTAAGTTTTCAACCCGTTTTATTAGGTTTTCATTGTCTTCAGCCTTCCGCCCCCCCTCCTCTTCATATCTCTCACTCTCTCGCCGAAACCTAACTTACTGCCGATCAAAGCGTCGTGCCGTCGTCTCTGTTTTGTAGCTCTGTCTTTGTCTTCGTCTTCATCTTCGTCTTCGTCCTCGTCTCACTGTCTGTTCTCTCTCTCTGTCTCACGCCGAAACCCTAGCCTCCTCTACCGTCGTCTCTACTTTCATCCTCGTGCCATCGTTTTCATCCACGGGTATGTATTATTTTCTTTGTTTGGTTCTACTTTCCCTCCTTATTTTGCTTTTGGAAGTACCTCTTGGTTTATTTTTCTTGGGTTTGAGAGGCTAATAGGTTTTGGTTTGTTTTTCTGCAAGTAGACTCAAGCATCTTGTATAATGGTTTTTTCCCTTCCACTTATAAAAAAAAAAAACCCCACAAATTTATTTTTAGTGGATGTTTGTACGGCACCATTACTCTGTTTTTACATTTTGAGGAGTATTCAATTGTATTATATTAGATCAGGTCCCTATTGTTTTACATATGACCATTAGTATCTGCAAGTGAATTTCTGATGTTCTAGATCTAAAGTAGGGATTAACTTGGTTCAAAATGGGTCTGGGAGAAGCTAGTCATAGTTTCTGTTTGCATGGCCTAAGTTATATGGAAACCTCGAGTTTCATCTGGTACCCTAAATGCTTCTTTGATATCAACTTTTATGCCATTTAATTGCATAGTTTTTGTTTGCATGCCTCAACTTATATGGAAAGGCTTTAGTTCATCTGGTACCTTAATACTTATCTAATATAACTTGTATGATGTGATAATTTACATGGATATTTTTTCAGGTTGCAGATTTTGGGCTTGCTAAGTTTTCAACAGATACTGATACCCATATCTCCACTCGGGTGTTGGGAAGTTTTGGGTAAGATTCATTTCTGTTTTCTGTAGACAAAGCTATATATGGAGCAGCCTTTGTAGTTTTGATTTGGGTATGTGTAGTTTTGGTTCTCTGTTACGGTCTTGTAGCTGGATATTTCCCCTTCATCTATTTCCAGCCCAGCGATGTTCAGCCCCCCCAACCACATTCTCTCAAATGTATATTTATTTACGTGAGTTTTAATATTCTAGAGGCATCTTTCATATATTGGATTGGGTTGATATAGTCAATGCTCACATAATTTCTGGTCCTGGAATTGTTGATGGATTGATATATTTGATTGGGCTGATATAGTCTTGCAGAAATTGAATTTTTCATACATGTTAGAGTCTGATATTAATTTAAATGGCCAAACAATCTTTCTTATTTTCTTTTCTTTGTTAATTGGCCAAATGGCTTGTGTGAAAAACTAACCATATTGCCTTGAGGAATTTTGATGTTCCATAATGTGATTTCTTGAGTTTTATCTTTGGGTGTCTTCAAGTCATCGTTACCTTCTCGATGTACATGATCGTCAAAGAAAGCATATGGTGACCCAGGTTTGCTCTTCTTTATCATGTGTTTGTGGCTATGTTTTGATTTATTATTGAAACTTTTTTCTTGACATACAGGTTTGTATTTTCAAAAGCGACTAGATCGCCGCTGCCTCAATGGTATTGATCCCCAGTGTCTATTTTGTGTTTATTGGTAATATTCATTCTGTTTACTTTCCAATTATAATATATTTTAAGTTTCTCATTCGCTATTAGTTAGTTACCTTCTTGGATAAGCTGGCTGGGCATGCATGCCATTGGTATCTAGTCTTTTAATATTGGCAAGTGTATCTATTTGTGCCTGCATACGAAGTCTAGAAAATTTTAGGGGCCAATGCATGTAAGGTTCATGTGCTTATAGGAGAATTACATCCATTTCTAGGTTCTGTTGCTTATAGTTGCAAAGATATGTTCATAATCAGCTTCTCGGATATATGATTTTCAGTTTCATATAACTGGCAAAAGAACAGAGACCATATTGTAGTTTTTTTGTGTCTTAACACGGTAGTAGTTCTTAAAATCTCAAATGCCCTTTATTTTTAATTATTTGACAGGAAGAAGACAGAGGTCTTGTTTGTGAGTAGTCAGGCAAGTTTTGAGAATTGGTAAATATATTTTGAGGGTGGTTCTGACATTTGGATATCAATTGTCTGTCTCAAGGGCAACTTACTGGTCAAGTTGGTTCCCCACATTCTATACCATGTACATCGTTGGTGTTGCAAAACTACCGTGTCTTGTCAATCATTTAAATGGGTTCAGCTATCCCTATCTCTTTTCATTTTATCATTTGGGTGTTACAAGACTTGTTAGATTCAGATGAATCATAGTCTTTCTTATTCTTTAGAGGCTAAGGACCAAGAGCTGATTTTTTCAATCCAAATGACGATTTTCTACCTTTGAACATATTTTTTCTTTCCATGACTTGTGCTAATCTATTAGTTTCCCTAATTTAATAGGGTTTGTAGGATGTGTTGCTTTCAGATTTATGTCATTTTCATTCTATTTTGTTTTTTGCAGGATCACGTTCATGCCAATCGCTTTGAAGTTGCTATTTGGTGTGGAAATTAAATCACTGATTTTGTAATTCATATATTAAATTTAGTATTTCGTAATGTAATGTATAAATAACAAATAATATAATATGTAGTGGATTGTATTGTAATGCATGCATACTTGCATAGATGAATATTGAAATTTTTTTTTTTAATTTTACATGCATTTTTATTGCTAGGCAAATTAAGTGGAATTTTGATATAGGAGTTGATATTTTTCAACCTTTAAAGTGCACAATCAAATTTATTTTTTTGTTTTTTTGTTTTTTTAAAAATCAGAGCTATATGTGAAAATATTGGATATACATTTAGGCTTTTATATGGGTTTTTTTTAATCAAAAAAAAAAAAAAGAGAGAGACTCGGTTTCAATCCGGAACCCGGAATCCGGGTTTTGAAAAACCTGGATTTATCAGGGTTCCGGCCCGTTTCTGACCCGGGCTAATCCAGTCCAGATTCCGGTTTGGGTCTACCCGAATTTCTGGGTCGAAACCCGGATGAACAGGCCTACCAAATACAACAAGTGATATGTGATCACATGGAAGTCACTTTCACCTTCGTCACAATTAGTGATACAATTAGTACTGTTTTGAATGGAATTTATAAAACACATCCTGCATGCAACCTTCACAATACTGTAAATTAAATCTTTATTTCAAATTTTCAAATCTGTCCATTTGCAATATAAAGTATCTACTATATTTTATAGCAAGTTTTACCTTCAATATAAATTCGAATTTTTTGGGGTTGCATAATTCAAAAGATGTGGTAATTTCGATGTATAAAATATTTTTCCCTATTTTGAATGATGAAAGTTGTACTAGCAAATATTGATCAAGACAACCAAAATAAAAGGTGGAATCTACTTTTTTATAAAGGCCTATATGAAATTTATTTATTTAGAACTTGTACAAATCATTTTTTTTTTAAATGAGAGAGATGGGCCTAGGGTTGTAATCGAGCCGAGCCGAGCCGAGCCAGTTTTTGGCTTGCCGAGCTCGGCTCGACTCAAAATACTTGAGCTCGACTCGATAAGTTAAAATCTCAACTCGAGCTCGTCCCACAAACGAGTTCGAGTCGAGCCGAGCTCGACCTCGAGTTCGAGCTTGAATTGTTTTTTTTAATAAGATTTAATAATTAATAAATTAAATAAATAATATAAAAAACTATTATTGAATTTATACAACTAACAAGTAGAACCTCTATTAAATTATAAAATTTTAAAAAATTTATAAATAATTAATATCTAACTAGTTAATATTTATCCAAAATAACAATATATTATATGCCTACATATATTATTAATACATACACTTAATATGATAGCATATATCTATTTCATATATGGTTCCCACATACTAGTATATGAAATTATTAAATTTTATCGACTAATTATTATACAAATTATAAAATATACCTATGAAGTATATTCACTATATAGACATAAGTAATTAGAATACATATTATATATTTAATTATAAAAGTGAGTATGCTTATACTATTAGCTAATACATATATACATGCATAGGTGTACTGTATATATTTATCAATATATGAATGAGTTTTAATCGAGTCGAGCTAACGAGTCGACTCGAGCATAAACGAGCGAGCCTAAACGAGCCTTAGCCGAGTCGAGTGAGTTTTGTCGGGTATGTGTCATTTACAAATCGAGCGGGTATCTGCTTTCACGAACGAGTTTTTTTTTTCACGAGTTCGAGTTCGATTCGAGTTTAACCGAGCGAGTATCCGAGCGGGCTATCGAGTAGACTGGTTCATTTATAGCCCTAGATGGGCCATGTTGGGATGCAATAATTCCAAAATTTCTGATGGAAACCATATTTTCGAGCGCTACAAAATGCTTGCTCAATTATTAATTAAGAGCAACGTAAGGGTTCCTAGCTAATAGAAGCTTGATCTTGGTTCAAATTTCTAATTCTCAGTTATTAAGGCCCAATTCATGTTTGCAAATCGTTTTAGTGTCGTGTCAAATAATTAGTATTAGACTATAGGGGTCAACTTATTAAACCTCACCCGTTTAATTTACAAGTGACACAGCACAATCCGTTTAACTCGTTTAGAAATTAATTTATTGGGTTAATCTAGATATGACTCATTTAACCTCTTTCAACCCGTTTAATTCATTTCTTATAAGGAAAAATCTAGTTGCAAGCATAATTGTGCACTAATCTACGCACCAATTTAATGTGATTAGTCAAAAAGTAGATTTTATTGAAAATAATGTTAATTTAAATTTTGAGTATAAAGGAATCAGTATTGGTACGCAGATTAGTGCACGACTTTGCTTATATGTAGCAAAACTCTTCTTATAAATAAGTTAAGTTGACCCGTATATTTATGTTTAAACCTAATTTATATTATTTAAATTATAATACAAGAATAACTATAGAAATAATTCACAATTACAATTGGATTCATGTTAAAATATTTTATTATCAATATCCAAATCAATAATATATAAGAAAACTAATATTTTCATAAAATAAAATTACATATTAACAAAAAAGTTTAGTAGTCTGCGACATAATGTAATCAAGTACTAATATTAAGATCACATATTTCCAACAATAAAAAAGACATATAAAACTAAAAGTTTATAAAATTTAAAACTAAAATTTAATTGTGTATTACAGGTTCATTGTGGGTTTTGTGGGTTGACCCGCAATTGACCCATTTATTAATCACATAACCCGCGCCATTTTGAACAAAACCCATTTATATCCAACTCAATTCTCTTATTTTGTATCATGTTCGTGTTGGATTCATGGATTGTGTCATATATTAACACCTCTAACTAAACGCATAAGTAAATAATAAAATTAGAAAATAGACAATTTTGTTACATATATATGCAAGTAGGGGATAATTAATAATAATTAGTTGGGATCATTTGTTATGATTTTATATTATCTATTATTTGAATAAGGAAGTAGATAAATATTAGGAGTCTTTTAAATAAGTTAGGCAGTATTTGATTTTATAAGGGGATCTCTAATTTGTAAATTTTTATTTATAAGGCCATCTGTGTTAATAATAAAGGCATAAAACATTGGATTAATCTTGTTAGTAAACTTTATTTATTAATTTTACTTCTTAGGACCCCTTGATCAATTGTCATACAAAGGCTGAGATTCGTGGTTTAATTTCTTGAATTATTACCTCACAAAATAAAATAAAAAAATTTAAAGAAATTAAAAGTATACAGTAGGCCCTTTAATTAGGCTATTATCGATATACTATCATTCATAACTTAGGTTATTTTTTATATACTGTCATTTGTAACTTCTTATTAGAGTCTTAGACATCCAAATCAACTCAAAACAATAAAATGGTTGTTCAACTATGTAGCCAATTAGGCCCAAGCTAACACCTAAGGCCTCAAATAACAACTTATAACAAGTAAGAGAGTAACCATGAGCCATCATGGTCTAATGACAACGTCCATCGTCCAATCATTCACTATTTAATAAATTCCAAATAGGAAACACAAGCAACGGTTCAAATACAAGCCAAATATTGTATTAGAATTTAGTTACATACTATATTAGAATCTTAGACAATAAATTAATACTCTTACATTAATATATTACCTAATATATGTAATATGTATGATAGTGATGATACTATAATGTGTAGTATGTACATATAATTGATTATTAGTCTATTAATATTATTTTTTAATAAATATAACATTGATGAGTAGTCTATTAATATTCTTGGATTTAACAATACAAATTCTAGGCTTTTTATACGAGTATACATTATTAATATATATATAATACATATTTTTATTAAAGTCAGAATCGAAGGTCAAAGCCGGATCCGCAGTCAAAGTTGAGTCAATCAGATAGCAAATCCAACTCCAATTCCGACTTAAAATAAAGAAAAAACTTTGACACTAATGGTGTGGAGTTGGATTTTCAGATTTTTGTACAGTATTGCAAAGAGTAAGTGTAAAATTTTTTTGGAAAATTAATATGACCAATAATTAGTTTCTTTCTATTTTTCTTTCTTTCTAGTAGTGTTAGAGATGCTACAAAATTTAGTTTATTTATTTTATAAATCGACGTCACTCATAAATCGAAACATAAATTATAATGTTTATTAAAAAAAATGGTAGTGGTACTACTATGCCACCCAAGTTTGTTCACCGGTGTAAACCCTAATGTAATTACACTTTTTTTGTTTTTGTCTTTTCTTTTAAAAGTTTTTTAAACAGGTTTACATATTTTAAAAAAATTAAAAAATATAAAATATATTATATGCGATTAAATTGAAACCACAAACTTAAATAACATCGTATCATTTTCCAAAAAAGAAATAATGATATTTTTCTTTCGATCTCTTTGTAATATAGCCAAACATCTCAATCACCGGCCACGAGGAATACCCTACAGAAGTCAGTCTCCACTCTGTCTTTCTCCCTCACCCCTTTGTTTTGGTTGCGTGTTTTCATGTCAATGATGGGTGATATTAGACGGGAGAGAGAGACATAAAATTACAGAAAAGAGTATTTTTGCGAAAATAGAAAGGAATAAAATAATAGAATAAATTGGAGGTTTTTGTAATATAGTTATAATAGATGATAAGTCTTTTTACTTTATAAATACGTACCCATCTTTGAGACCACCTTGCTTCAATTTTCTGCATTTCTTCCTGTCTGGATTTGAGGTAAAAGAAGAGAGAAAAACAAATTCAGAAACCACTTCTTCTGTCCTTAATTTCCATCCTCGCCGCCTCCTTTGTTTCCTCACCAGGTTAGTCAGCAAAATACTCTCTCAAATCCACATCCAAGTGCTAGCTAGCTTCACCTCTTTTGGGTTAAAAATGAGCCTATAGTCCTCTTCAAACCCAGTTAGAGAAGCTTATAAAATACATTTATTTGATGGAAAGACCCAAAGAGAAAAGAAATGTAAATTTGAAGCACACAAGATGTTGAAGTTGGGGAAGCTATATTTCTGAGATTCCAAGTTTTTTTTTTTCTTTCCATTTCTTTTCCTTCGATCATTGTAGTCAGTACAACAGAAAGAAATCGTTCCCGAATGATTAAATTTCTTCAAGACGATCTGATGTTGATTTGTTTCTTCTTGATTCAGCTAGATATATAACATGGCGTACCCAAATGATCAATTGATGTCAGTCGACTCTCCCCAGAGAAAAATGGGAAGGGGAAAGATAGAAATCAAGCGGATCGAAAACACGACTAATCGTCAAGTCACCTTCTGCAAGAGGCGCAACGGCTTGCTCAAAAAGGCCTATGAATTGTCTGTTCTCTGCGATGCCGAAGTTGCCCTCGTCGTCTTCTCTAGCCGCGGCCGCCTCTACGAGTATGCTAACAACAGGTATTGCTTGCTTTTTCAAGATTTTTAGCTTTATTTCTTTGTTCATGTTCATCTTAACTTACGGATCAACTTCTTTACCTTTTTAGGCCATCTTTTTAATGGTCATTCTTTTAGTATTTTAAACTATTACTGCTTTCTGGTTGAAAATATTCATTCTGCAATTGATCTTTGGGTAAATTTAAGCCCTCAGAACGCAATCATTAAAATGGTTTCATTCTTCTGTTTTGATCCATCTTTGATCTTTATGGGTTTTCTTCCTTATTTATTTAATTATTTTTTCTTTTTATGATCGTGTTTTAGATCTTGATTAGCTAGGTAGCTAGATACGTAGATCTGGTGTAATAGATAGACATAGAAGCAAGAAGCAAGCATTTAGATTGTAAGTAGAAAGAAGTCAAATTTGGGAATGTTTGCAGGTATGTGAAATCAGCTCAGTACGTCCTCCATTGTTGTTTAACTTTTGTTTCCTTCTCTTTTCCTTCCTATTACTCTCTCTCGCGTCTTCTATGAGTCCAAGAATAGCAACAAGAAAAGCTGTCACGTTCTCATTAGCTCAGTCCCCTCCATCTCCTTGACACTTCCTCAATGTCAGTTGACAACAAGAAATCGAGGTACAATTCCAAAAAATCATCAAGTTCTTTGTTTTTATGGTTTAAGAGCAACTTAGGGTTTCAAACCGAAAGGGGTTCTCTTGCAACTCGTTGAAACTCTTCTTTCCAATCAATCACAGCCAAATCGGATCACAGTTACACCAACCCAAGTTAGGGCTTTTCCCTAAGAATCCCGAATCTCAGTTGCACCTTGTGGTTGATTTTCTCACAGTCAAAACATACCGGACTAATTAGGGTTCATTAGCAACGACATCGTGTAATCAACTTGTCCAAAGGCTCTAATGGGTAACCTTGACTGATAAAAAACTCACCACAGCCAATCAAGAGAAAGAATGTGATAGCGTTTCTGTACCCTTTTAATATTATCTAGGAATTGGGCAGGTTATGCTGGGGTATGTGGATGAGCTTTGTCTCGGTTAAAAGAATCTTTGGTCAGGTCATGGAGCACTGGTCTCTCTTCGTTTCATCAATTCAAACCCTATTTTTTTTTCTTCAAAGGTGAAATTAATTTCCCCACCAGAGAATTTCTAATTTTCTTCTGGGATCTCTCTCTCTCACCCTCGCTTCTAGACCAAAACTGAAATAGAAAAGAAGACTCAGACAGAGTGAAAGGGGGATGAGCCAATGAGAATGGCTCATCCTGGGTCATCATAATTTCACTGTTGGCAATGTAGACCGCGCTTTCCATTTGCTTAAAGATCTTTCATAGATATGGCTAGTAAGCTTCTGAATGACAATGTTAGAGAGAGAGAGAGAGTGGCCATAGACAACGTACGACAACTGCGAGCCAATGGGAGAGTTCTGAGCTTTTGGCTCCTTTCATGCAACGAGAAGCGCCTGCTGTGAAAACTGACGGCTGCCTCTGATCTGCTCAGACCTTTAGTCAGAAGTGACTGATTTATTATTACATTACAAGCTTTAGATTTTCAGGTTTCGTAGAATAATATTAAATCCATTTTTTAAGAGTTTTTGCGAACTATGGAGGTGGATAATACACAGTAGTTTGAAGGGTGAACTCCATCCGTAATGGGTACTAGAAACGTGGCAAGGATCTGACCGTGGATTTAGTTTAGCCAATCATATTGTAGGAGGTACTGCCAGCATGGCAGAGACAGCCAATCAGTGTGTCGACGAAATTAAGGTAACAGAACCTCGATAATTTTGAGTCAAGTCTCACGGTGATATTATTTATAGTTTATTTTCTTAATACAGTTCACTTTCTCGTTTTTCCCTATCTACATATAGTCATACGTTGTGCCAATACATCTTTTCAGCTGTCACAATCTACTGTACAACTATGACCCTATGCCTGAGATATGGGGTTGCGTATTTGAATCAGTTTCTGAGAGACGTAAGTGTTCTTGATTTTCTCGTTAAACAACTCATTGGTATGGAATTAAGATGTAAAATGGATACAAATTTTATTATAAAAATCTTACAAATTTGGTTAGATTGGTGTCACCTTATCAATGAAATTAATATTAAGTTGATAATACATCAAATTTTCATTTCATCTCATTCTCAAACATAATTCAAATAAAAAAATTTTAAACTAATCATTACAATTTTTTCAAATTAATCATTATAATTTTTTCAAACTTTCAAATAAAAAATAATTCTAATTTTTTCAAATCTCCAAACAAAAATAATATTATAAAACTATATTCTTACACTATTTTAACTTTATACTATTTTTTATTTAACATTTTCTCTCTCCTTTCTTAAAATCCAAAATGTACTTAACTTAAACTATTTCACTATTATTCACAAACTATCTTACTACTATTTACAAAATTGTCATCTCATCTGACTCTTCAAACTTGCCCTAAAACACTTATTTTTAGTCTAAAAAAGCAACTATTTTAACACTAATTTGATAAGATTATCAAAATTAGACTCTGATCTTTTCATCTTGTTTTAAAATTAAAAAAATTTGAATCATTAGTTTCGCTGCCTAGAGACGGTCTAACTTTTCATTCTTCCCATTCAAAAGTAACTATTTTGTTTGGATTTTTGTTAACTATTTTTATGATGTTATTTTGGGTTGTGTTCTGTGTATAATTTATTTATCAAGAATATATCAGAAAGATCTGCAGATCTCTTTTTACTACTAATAGTTACTACTAATAGTGCTGATTATTATTACTTGTAGATCTCTTTTTTATATGCACCGTCGGAAATACAGTTTTACAAGGCTATAAACAATTATGGAAAAAAAAAAAAAAGGCGTGCATTTCCCTGTTCACATTCACGTGCATATATGGTCGATGTTAGCGAACTAGGACAAGCAAGAGATGCAAATCGCTGATTTTGTTTTAGCAATTACAATAATATTATAGCTACTTGAAACATAACCGCGCGATAATTTTATTTTTATTTTTTTAATTAAGAGGAGAGGTCATATTATGTTCATAAGTGATCTCTTTCTAATTTTATTAAAACACAAGGGGTTTACAAATAGACAATAAAACCATCCCAAGCATCGATCAACACCAACAAAACAAAACAGCACCTATATTTTTTTTCTTTTTTAAAAAAATAAAGAAACTTAGCCTTCATAAACAAAATCATTTACATTTTTTTTTAATATAAGGAAAACTCCCGGCCCCTATCCAATCTAATAAGATCTCTAATGAGAGGAGGAAGATCCGAAGCCGAGTACTATATCTCATTTGAACCATTTGCAGTACCTCTTCATACTAAACCATCTGCCACTGCATTAATAGTATCTATACTTTATAGACATATTTTAAAGACATATTCATGAAGTACTAATTGTATTTCATCTATATATGTTATTGACACTACATATGTAAACATGTTTTTGGCGGGTTTTTTATCAGCAATTGCAATACAGGTAAACATGTTTTCAAAATTTCTCTCCAGCAGGATTGACTTGTTTTTCTTTTCTTTTTATATTGTTTTTCCTGTTGAAAATAAACTTTTAGTATAACATTTTGCAGACCTTTATCTCGATCTCTTGCTATTCTTATTAGGGACGTTGCTATTTATTGTTTCAACTTGCCGGAGAGATGTTTCCTAACTTGGGATATATTCACATGATTTCAGTGTCAAATCAACAATTGAGAAGTACAAGAAAGCATGCACAGATTCCTCCAATACTGGGTCTGTTTCTGAAGCCAATGCTCAGGTAGACTTCACACTCTTTTATCTAATTCTTCATGAAAACATAAAATAATATTTCTGTCATCGCTTCTAATTTTGATAAACAAAAGAAAATGAACTCCTATGATTGCATCAATGTGCATTTGGAATTAGCTTTAGCCTTAGACTACTGATCATGAGGATATCAAAAGGTCTATGCATTATACACATGACCATAGTGCATGTTTCAAAAGTACTAACGTGAGATTTAGATAGTGAGTTGAGATGAAAGTTGAATAAAATATTGTTAAAATAAAATTGTTGTTATGAGGTTTGAAAAAGTTGAATTTTTTATTGTATTTTGTGTAGAAGTTTGGGAAAGTTATAATGATTATATGAGATGAGTTGAGATCAACTCAAAATCCAAACGGGGCCCAACTATCAGATATTGGTTTGGTCACATTACCATTAATCCTTGAAATCGTAACACTCACATATAGCGTTAGCTTCCAAATCTAATGTCCATGGTAGCTCACTCTTAACCAATGTTAGCCATTTCTCTTTTGCAACATTCAATGTCTTAAGTGTATGTCCATAGATGTTACTAGAGATTTTAACCTAGGCGTTAGATCGCCCCGCTTCTAATTAGTTAGTGGACTACCCTGTCTACAATAACACAATGGTAGTCTTTTCTCTTTTGGCAAATCCATTTATCTATAGTATTCAATAACTTAAGATTAAGCAGATATAAAACAATACTATATATGGAATTTTAATCGAGCTTATAAGTTAGTATACATATTTTATACCCATTCTACGGCTTGTATGTCTTGAGGTCTGCTCTAATACTAACAATTATGGGGCTCACCATTCTTGAAAATATTTTCCTAAATGTAACTTAAATAATGATTTGGTTAAAAACTTAACTGATCTTAGGAACGTAACATGCCACCAATTACCTGGTCAAATTACCATTTTCTAATTTAATTTCTTCAATAGTTCAATTTTTTGTGATTACTATTATATATATATATATATATATATATATATATATATATATATATTTATCTCATAGACATCCTTTCAACCAGGCCTATGAGTACTTTTGGACGAGAAAAAAGGCCTACGATTGCTGCTTTTAAACCATATATATAATTAATACTTCTTGAATCAGACGTGCATGCAGGTCTAAAGTTCTATTAGCTTTTTCCTTTTATAGACTTCTATTTCCTTGTCATGCAACTTCATAAATGATGAGCGCACACTTTTTACTTTCGGGAAGATCCATATATATATATATATATATATATATAAACATACAATGTAGAACATGCATGCAGCTGAGCCTGAGATGTACGTCATATATCTTTCATGATACATGCATGCATGTGTCGTGTGATATCTTTAGCGTCGAGTACCATGCTTACCATGCATATATACATATCAACGCTAAGGTGCTCATGATTCATAACTAATTCTCAACGTACGTTGAGAAGCCAGCAAGTACTACTACAAATTTCTGAGTCCAGTCTTTCATCATTCCCGCGCGCCCTAAATCCACTAGTGCCCTGGTTACCTAAGGAATTAATTCCATCAATATTGAGTTTCAAAAGGATTTCCAAGAGGATTAATGCAGTACTGGACCACTATATATTTTTTTGTTTGTCTACAAGGATTTCACAGGTCTATAGAAAAGTATATATTTAATTAAATCCAAACAACCCCAGGTATTGACTTCAGAAAATTTTAACCACAATCAGCCCGTATGGCCTTTATATTGACAATCACTCCAATTTTTGAACCAACACAGGAGTGAGCTGAACTTTGGTCTATAAAGTTTGTTAGGTATCTCTATTGTATATATATTTGTTGTTTTCAGTATTATATATATATATATATATAAACACTTGCCTAATCATTTGATAAAAACTTTTCATTATTTGTCTGCAAGTATTTCATAATTTATGCTAGCTAGAACTAATGCTTAGTTTACATATTGTGTGTATATATATATATATATCTTAGTTCTACCAGCGAGAGGCTGCTACCCTGCGACAGCAAATTAATAGTGTGCAGGATTCAAACAGGTAATAAAAAAAAATCTATAATATTCGCCTTCTTTGGGACTTTATCATTGCAATTAATCTTTCCTTTGAAAATGTTTTTCCAGGAAAATATTGGGTGAGTCTTTGAGCAGAATGAATGTCAAAGATCTCAAGAGCTTGGAGACCAAATTAGAGAAGGCAATTAGCAGAATTCGGTCCAAAAAGGCCAGTTTCTCTTCCATCTTTTGATCTCTTAGAAACCTAGCTATGATACGTTCTTTTGCTTGGCAATAAGCCACTTGGTTTTTGTTGTTGTATCCTGAAGTGCCACTAACAACTTTTTTTTATGATCTTCTTTCCTTTCCCTTATAAAATCAAGCAGAATGAGCTCTTGTTCGCAGAAATCGAGTATATGCGAAAAAGGGTAATAATCTATCCTCCTTTTAAAGTCATTTTCTCTGAAGTCTTGCGTCCCTTTCCCAAAACCTGCCATTGCGCGCATGAAGTACTTGTCCACTTTATAGCTAGGTATCTCAAGTACTATATTTCCGTGATTAGGGCCACTCTAGCTTACGTACTTAGCCCTAAAACAAATAAAAAAAAACCTTGTGATTAGGGTGGTCGAACAGTTTTTGAGTAGTATGAACAACATCGTTATCTTAAGGGCAACGGGGGGCCTCATACTCGGCAGCTCGAAAAAATGCATTATATATCTTGAAGCCAAAATGCATTATATATCTTGAAGCCAAAATTGTATATGATCAACTTATAATCTTTTTCCTGCTGGGATTATTCATACATATTTCTCGAACTTCATAGAGTACCAGACATTTGCAAGTGTCAATCTGACAACGAAAGGTGCCCTAGCTAATTCGATAGTTTGTGCCCTAATTAATGTCCTTTTGGAATCATCGTTTTATTGTTGCTAAAGTGTATTTTAGGGGACATATTATCTATTTTGATTTTTCAATAAATGATATAATTTTTCAAAGAAGTTATTCACTTTGGTCATATATACCGAAAAGCTAGTAAAACTTTTCTTAGCTGTTGAATGTTGTCATGCATACGTACATACGTACGCAAACTTTATTCCTAAATTGCCTATATTTAATTTGCAGGAAGTTGACTTACATAATAATAACCAGCTTCTCCGTGCCAAGGTCTCTCTCTCTCTCTCTCTCTCTCTCTCTCTCTCTCTCTCTACACACATACACACAGAGATAGCACAATTAATGTAATACTATCGGTGGTGTGTATCGGGATTTTGTGTGGATGGTACTGTAGATAGCCGAGAATGAGAGAAGCCAGCAAAACTTGAATGGGATGCCAGCAGGAGTGGGAAACTACGAGCTCTTGCACCCTCAGCCATTTGATTCTCGAGACTATTTTCGAGTAGATGCATTGCAACCCAATCAAGTACAGTACCCACGCGGCCAAGACCATATGGCGCTTCAATTGGTGTAAGAATCTTATTCACTAGCCACCAAACTGATCCAGGTTGCCATGTGGCGAAGTAGTAGCATGTCATAGTACTCCTAAGTTTGCTATTAGAGATGGATATCTTTTCTCAATGTTTATGCATTCACCAAGATTAATTACTCTAGCAATGACGTACGTACGTACCAACAACATATTTTTTTTTATCACTAGTTTGGTTTTGTCTTAAGAATATAATCTCTTGGTAAAATGACATTACTTTTATAAGCTAGTTAATAAAAATAACCCTCATTTTAAAACATTTTCATGTAAANTAACATTTTCTTCTTCATCTTTATCAATAACCATTTATATATATCGTTTTGCATGAATGTGTACGAGATGCATGCATGCATCATGTTTCATTCTGCTCAAACTATTTGCCCATTCACATAGTTTAAATACAGAGATTTAATTACTTACAAAAAGGGTCTTTATATTTGGCCCATATATATATAGTACTTTTTCACAAATTAAGCATCTGAAATCTAACACATATTTTCTTACTATTTCTATGCAGTTAATCATATGCTTGAGAGACTCGTAAGAACTGCTAGCTGCTGCTTTTATTTTCCATGGAAGTGTATCAAATATCATGCACTGAATCATGTGACACCTCATTTTAAAACATTTTCATGTAAAATGTTGTAAAAAGTGATGTCTTTTTATCATTTTCTAACCGAAATGTCACATTCTACCAAACACCTTACCGGCAATATTACTTTTACCAAATCTACCAGTCGTATTTCATCAAACACTTTACCCTACTTGTAGTTTGCATTCGCTATAGAAACATTCACAGAGATCACAGTTTGGATATATATATATATATATATATGGAAAATGCTTCTCCCACCAAGAGAGGCTAACGTTTCTCTCTCTTTTTTTTAATTGTGTTTATCTTCCCAATATGGAAGGTGGATTTTCAAAACTATTAGATGCTCCCGCAGTTTTAGTGGTATTTATGCAAAGTTGATTGTCAGTCAATCTATAATATATAATTGGATAGAATCTGATCACCTTATCAAGGGTAAGAATGTACAGTGACAGTTGAGATGTCCTAGCTAGGTATTTCTATTATAAAGTTGGGAGTAAGATATAGATAGGGTAAGAGCACTCCCAACCGATTTTGTAAAACTTAACTTTTTGTAAAATTTAAAGGGGATAGCTCAAAATACGCATACAACGGATTATGTATTTCAAAGTTATTATTGAGTTTACTATAGTAACACCTCTACATTTAGTGGACACTATAGACAAATGTATAAATTTTTTATTCATTTTTTCTCTCTCTATGCTTTCTACTTCTTTCTTTCCTACGGAATGATTCTTTCGTTTCAGCCCCAATATATTTCATGCGCCATCTTCACTTCCTCTCAAGACTGGTTCAACCCCAGTATAATGTAAAGCTGCTGTAATTAAGTTTTTTAAAAAATAATACCAATTGGTATTTTTCCTTTATTTCATCGTGTTTCATTCTTGTTGAAATCTTGGGCACATGTTTTAATCTGAGCATCTCAACTGGAAACTTGCTGTCAGTTATGGGGAAATATTGTAAATATCAAAAGAATATGAAGATATTATTGGTAGTAAGAGAAAATATTTGAAATAAATAAAAAAATATTAAAAAATATAATATTTAAATAATATAAAGAAAAAATAGATAAGCTATGTATGACGTATTGTAAAAGTCAGTATGTAAAATGACAGTTGAGATGTCCTAGCTAGGTATTTCTATTATAAAGTTAGGAGTAAGATATAGATAGGCTAAAATCAAATTAGTTAGTGGGGAATAGAAATTTGTGGTTTGATAATTGAGAACAAAAATGCATAGGTGCATCGATCGGTAGTTAACAGAGACCAATTTCATAGAATGACGGGATACTGTCCTGTGATTCAACGAAATTGGTCTGTGTCCGGTCCATACAGCTTGTACATAGCACGACTCAATCGAGAAGGTGTTAATTGAGAAACTTGTGTTAGGTGTGTGAATACTAAGGTTGATATGATCATTATTGATGGCTCATCGATAGATTGTCATCCCTATCATGTGACATATTTTTGCTAGCTTGAGAGTGTCTATATAATGTACCTTGGCATGACAAAATTGGTTTGGTTTTTTAACGTAGAATTAAACAAGGATATGGGCGATCCTTTTATATTCTTGTTCCTATACAGAAGAATTTGGTGTCTTTTTTGTGACAATTAGTGTAACCTTCCTTGTTCTAAGTTCTAAACATCGAGAGAAGCTATATTACACGGCCAGCTTCATGAATATTCCAACCCTTTTTTCGGTTCTTTTTTGGGATTTCATCATTCTCAAGTTTTCTTTAACAAAAAAAATGAACTCATATAACTGTTTTATAACCCATCAATGTTATTGTCAATTTATATTAGATCTATTATTTGAATTTAAAATTTTATATAATTCTACTCAATTTAAAATAGAGTCATAAAAAGAGTTGGCCGGGATATATCAAACTATCAATAATGCTAAAGCCACCAATGAGATGTCCCAAGGATGGTCACCGATTCCTTTTTTTTTTTTTTTTAAACTTAATGATAAAGAAAGTATTTTTTAATAATGTTGTGAATTTTTTTTTAAAAAAACAAATTTAAGATTAGTATAAAAAAAATATGAAATAAAAGCTCATTTAGCTTTATCGGTGACATCTCTCATGCTAGGCCGTCGGTGGATGGTGTATGACTCTTAAACTATAGGTATATCATTCCTATATTATAAGATAATTTTATTATAAAGCATTCGATTCCATTATATTTTCGCTGTTTTTGTTATTATTATGATTATTATTATTTATTTCTATTCTCCGATTTAAAATTATCCATATAAGATAAGACTCAGTTCATTGCCTCCCATTCGAGTGGTTTAGCAATGGACCAGTGGGTTGGACTAACAACGATGTGGACCATTTACAGGCCCAGAATTAATTATGTATTCCGAAATGGGCCTGAATGAATGATGGGTTGATCCAGTTGATGGCGGAATTCACATAATCACATGAGCTAGGAATTCTCAACTCTCCTAGATATTTCTATAAAATAAAAAAAACTCTCCTAGATTCTAACGCCCCTGAATCTCAATTTTATAATTCCTCGTCCTTTCATTTGGAATTCAAGGACCTACGTTTCAAACCCCATTTGGAAGGTTAAGAAATCTTACTCTTCATCTATTTTTTCATAAATTTTTTATATTTTATAATGTGATATTAAATAATTATAAATTATTTATCATATTTTATTTATGAACTTATAATTTTATATTAGATTATGAGATGATAGTAAGATAATAAGAAAATAGATGATAAATAATTATTTTTATTTTTTATTAAGCACCTTTTCTAAGATTTTCATCAATTATATTAATTAATGGACGCATGTCACATGTGTATAAACTAAAATAAAATAAAAATTACTTTTTTAAGAGTTAAAAATATAAACTACACTTTGGTTGTCGGCCTACTTTGTTTGTTATAAACCTCACCTAATAACCTTACCTAATAATTGGCAATGCTTGGTGATAGTCCTGCTATGCTGTTGAGCCTCCTATGTATTAATATTTCTCGTGCGTGCGTGCGTATATATCTTCTATATATAAAAAGTATATATATAACGAAAAATCTTGTTTTAACGGTTTTTCTTATTTTTCCGTTAAAGTTAACACCGTTTGTTTTAACGGTTTGGCATATAAAATGAAGACATAAATGTTGAGAGAGATAGCATTCAATGTTGTTATATGATTTATTAATCACAATAATTATAATACTTAATAGTTTATATAATAATAAGTAATTAAAGATTAGTTATTATATTTTTCTCTTTCTCCTTAACATATACACGTGTATTATGTGCATAAGACGTGAATCTCTAAGTATAATATATGTGTATTATACGTTTCATTAATTCAGATTATTGAGTATTCCAAATTTAAAAATCTCATATAATATATAATACAAGTGTGTTTAGTCAAAGTGTTTTTTTTTTCCATGGCAGTAGGACGTAGCTTCCGTTAAGTCATATTCTACATGTGGGCTTGCTATGGTGGGCACGTGACAAAGGCCGTGATCCTTGAGCTAATCAAGAAAGAGTAAATTCGGCCAACAACTTCAAAATATATTTTAGGATTTATATATATGCTATATATAGAAAATATTATACCACAAATTTTATAAAAAGATTATGTTTTAACTTTATGTTGTCCCTGATCGAATCAACCAACAACAAAATAAGAATTTCAATGTTGTCTCTATTGATCGTCTACAGGATGACATAAATTGATGAATTATAATACAAACATCAAGCGACACATATTTTGAACTACCATTTGTGTTAGACTTTTATTAAATTTTTCGTATACATCTTTGCTAAAATTATGGATGTTATAAACATGTATTGGATTATATGATATTTTGAACTAATTTTTTTATTTTTTCCAATATGCCTTAAATTATTAAGTGACATCAATAATTTTTATAAAATATATATTATTTTTTACAAATAATCATTTCATAAAATTAGACAAACGTGCTTTGCACGTTACTCCCACCTAGTANTATATATATATATATATTTATATAGAAAACGAGTAATGATTGTCACACAACTCTTCTTTATAACTTTTTATATAAATATATTTTAAAATAAAGATATTTTTATAAAATGATAATTTTTTACTAGTTATTTTATGCAAATGCCCTCTATTAAAAACATATTGTAAAAAGATTTGTATTTATCATTTTCTATATACCAAAAAAACATGCAACCACTGCTAAATTGAATTTGGAAAATTCTTCTTACAAGTATATTTTGTGCAACAATTCGTACATCGATATTGATTTGTTAGATATATGTTTAATGAAATGATGTGAATTGAATGCAAAAATAATTTTTATAAAATAGAAAATTTTCTTCTTCTCTCAAAAAATTTTTTATAATTTTTTTAAATAAAAAAAATAATCAATGTGTGAATTAATACATAAAATCTGATTATACCTAATAAAACTCATCGACAAAATCTCCTCCAAGGATTTGTCGGTCATGACTCGGTATGTACATCATCATGATGGTAGCCATTATGTAGTCTTTCTTAATACCTAGATATGAACAAGATCCGACCAACTTTGGGCGAACATGTGCAATGAGGCCACAATATCTTATTGGATAATAAGCACTCTGAACATGTGCCAAAACTTTATGGTTGGTGAAAAGAAAGCAGTCGATGTCGATATTCAATTTACATGCATGAGTTCATATCTGAGTAAAACAATGTGCAGCAATTCGAAAAAGTAGGATAGGCAGAACCAAAGTAACCACAACAATCTCAAGTAAATTATTTATTTATTACCATAGATAGTACTGCTCAGATTGATCTAGCTACACACTCAATTATCAGACACGACCTTGGTTCTGGCGCCCTATGTATTGTTGTGGTCATAAAATATAATTACCAACACAAAAGATTTAGAACAATCATACAGGCGCCATTAAAGACCCGTGATTAAAGCTCAGCCACAAGACTTTTATCCCTTGTGTAAAACTCAGATGGGAAGATAACACTGTATGTTCCTATTGCAGATATTACGTTAGCTGCTTCACTAGGATGGAAAGAGTCCCAGAACGCATATTCCGACCTATTCTGGCATGGAGTTTCGAAAGGAATGCACAGTCCAGTTAATTCCTCTACTTCACAGCACCCCACGGTTGTAACATTGAAAGCTGAAATGCAAAAACATCAAAATATATGGACCATTACTAGGAGTAAAAATTAAGCCATTTTAACCAAACAAGAAACAGCAAGAAAGTCCAAGGAAATCTACCCGCAGCCGTAATGTCCTCGGCTAACTTCACCGCATCCACATATATAAAAGTTGCATCAGGCTTCTCGGTATTCAGATTATCGACAAGAGATTTAAGCTCAACGTTGAAGAAGCTGGATTCGTAGTTCATAAACTCTACACATGTCGAGCCATTTGTGCCGTATACAGAAATTGCATTCGGAGTGCAGCCTAGCATTCCTACTCCAAACAATGCAATCTTCCTTGCTCCATAATTATACAATGTCTAGAACATAATTAATGGGGAGCGAGAGAATCGGATGATCAGGGATAATCACAAAAAGGGATGTAATTCAAAAGGAAAGAAAGATAGAAAGAAAGATTTTGCAGCGCGCAGCACTACTGACCTCTATCTGCTGAGAAAATTGTTCAATGAGAACTTTAGCAAATTGCTCTGGAGTATACAGGAGGCTTGACGTGTAATAGTCGGGCTGGAAATAGTTGTTAATGTAATCATTATCTCCCATTCCAACTGAATAGAAACACTTGTTTAGGTACTCGGTTGCCGACTGACTGCTTCCCAGCATGCTGACGATGCTTGAGACTGTAACTTGGTGATTATTCAACTGTTCATCCATGCAGATGCGAGCACCCTGGTTGAGAAATTTTTGTCACATTCGTCCGAGCCATTATACTTGTAAGTCAACGTAGAGGACTGGCAGAGAGGGGATACAAAGAACGGAATGTAACGAAATAACAGTGCAAGACAAAAAAATAATTGAGTTAAGAGTAACTACCGAGGTCTGCCCAGTTTCATTGAGAATTCCTGCCCCGCCGGATGCATAATTCACACCTTTGAGTATCTCTGTGCCATTAGCAGTTGCAAAGGGTTGAATATAGTCGTCGAAGCCCATCATTTCAGCTGTGAGGGAATTGAATTTACAGTTACATCCCTAATAGTTATGTTCATAAATAAACCCATAAACGAATTTGAAGATATATATATATATATATATATATGGTAGTCCTGAATGAAAGAATGTTGGAATCGATAAACTACCAATATTGATCGATCTCTATATCCTCAGCCTTATAATATTACCCCATAAGTTCTTGGAGTACATTTATCATAGATTTTGAGCCACAAAATTAACTTTAAATGAATTGGGTACAAACAAACAAACGAAGTAAATTCAACAGAAAGAAATAAGGAGGAAGCCACGCCCCGGATCTAAGATGAACTAAAACCATGATAGAGCTGCAAGAGAGAAAGGGACAAAACCTAGGATATCAACGATGGTTCTGCCATTGCAGAACCTTCCCGTTGGTCCTTCAGGAAAGTCAACACCATATGGCTCGTAATTTGCTTTAGCCAGTGTTGGGAGCAAGTTATTATTGCCATCATCCGCCAACGAGTCTCCGAAAATGAAATAGCAAGGTACTTGTGGCTCCCCATATACTCGAAGTAGTTCAGTGAAGGAGACGACTAAAAGAAAAAACAGGACCACCCCTTTTTTCATCTCTTCTCTGCTTTGAAAGTAAACGACGACTTAAAAGATCAGAACAATTAGTGTAGAAGTAGGTAGAAGAAAAGAAAAGAAAGCCAATGTGAGATAAAATGCTGCTGGCAACACGAGCACTTTATAGAGACACGAGCATACAACCTAACTAGCTTTGTGTTTCCTTATTCATCATCCCCTTCATTATAATCTTAGTGAAAGAGATTGATTAGATGTGTTTAGATCGATGTTTATGTTCATAAGAAACCGTAAATATGTTTGTTCATTACAATTTTTCCGTCATGTATCATAGACTTGCTGTATTAATTGATCTTGAACTTCTTGTGGAAGATCATGTTTTTCTTCTGCTGTTGCTGTCTGCCCCAGTTGGGTTGTTGTGGCTTGTACTTACTTGTAGTGTGCTATGAAGGGTAGCTGGTTGGGTTGAATTGCTGCTTATCTTGCTACTCATGATGTGAACAGCGCGCGTAACATGATCTGGTGGGTCTGGTCACTTTTGACAGCACGTGGCTGGTGCAGCCAGCGTCTTGACTCCTGAGTCAATTTCTTTTACCTGACGTTTTATCTCTCTAATGGGGATGGAGCGAGTCAGAAATTTGTTGTTATTTGACTTATATTAGGTAGCGTGTTGCTGGTTGGTTGTCATGCTGCTACGTACGTACCCTCGATGATATTTTCTTGCACAGATCTCGTGGAATCAATATTAATTCCTACCAAAAACATATCATATAAAAACATGTAAATTTATATATTCTTTTGAAACATGTAAATTTATAGATTTTGAAATCATTTTTGGTTGCGGCACTTCTTCATGAACAATGACATGGTATGATCAAAAGTAGTATGGACCGTTTGATGTACTTTAGTAGAAGGGATCTTGCATGCCCTAGCTAGCATATTAATTGAGAAACAAATGTTTTTATGGTGGTTGGTGATATTGTTGCGAGCATTAAACAAAAAAAAGTCTGTTGAGAATAAATAAATCTATTCAAATAAATAAATCAAATCTAATAAATATAAGAATTCGAAGCTCCGTTTGTACAATAATCTCCCTTGAGATCACCTTGATTTGGATGTCTTTTAGGCTATTTTGAATGTTAATTACACTATAAGAGAATTGGTTTTTTGAGATAAAAAATTTTTTCTCTATTTCTCTCATAAATTTCTTTGAGACAAAAATTTATTTTCATCACCAAAAAGTACTTTTAGAGATGAATTTGGATGGAACCAGTCGAAACCGTTCGAACGAAATTTTTTTTTTTGAGACAAAAAATGTCATCTCAGAATCAAGTTCGAATGAAAAAATTTCTATTCGAACAACATGAAATGTTAATTCAAACCAATAACCATATTTGACCAAGGCCGTTCGAGCCAACACATTTTTAAGTGACTTTTGTTTGAAGAAAAATATTAATTGTTCGAATAGACAATCTATTTTCGAAAATATTCTGTTTGAACGAAGTTTTGAAAAATAACGTTATTTGAATAAATATTTAATTTTTCGAACAAACGCCCGGAATGTATTTTTGATACGTTCGAATAGGTTTTTTTTTTTTCGAATGGATCTATTTTTTTTCGAATGTATGCATAAATGATAATTTACCATTCGAACGGGTTATTTAAAGCTCTAACGATAGTGATCAAATAAAATGAAATTTAATTAAAAAGAACATACTAATACAAATTGTAATCTATATACATCAATTGTTCAAATGTTTACAAAAATCATAAATAAAGGCAATTAAAAGAATTAAATGAATTATAATTGTGGTGGTAGTGGTGGCATTGAGTTTTGGGATATCATTAACTAGAATTGTTCAAACATTTTTTAGTTATTTAATTGTAGCATCTCTTCTAATTTTGCATTTAAATCTGTTGTTTGATCTAATCGGGTCATCAACTCTTTTTCCTTTGATCTCAATCGTTCTATCTCAAGTGAAACTTCCTCTAATTCTTTAGTCTTGTCGTCATTTGATCTGGTTTTAGAAGAGAATGACGATGTTGAGGATGGCTTCATGCAATGTCCTAAGCCCCTTAAATATCCAAAACGTGATCCAAAAATTTGAGAAAATATTGGAGCATCATTGACAGATGATTCATCAGATGGATCTGCAGCAGTTTCTTTAAGAGATATCATCTTGTCCTACAAAAAGAAAAACATTAAAATTAGTATAGGTAATAAAAATATCTTTAGACAATGGAATTAAATAAACTTAAACTTACATTATTTGTCTCGATCTACCTTAGGATTACTCCAAAGACCATCACGACTTTTATATACTTTAGTATACAATTGATTCAGATCATAGTTAGCAGGACTTTCTTCTTGTTGCAAAATGAAAATCAATATTGTATATATTAATATTTAATTGAGACTAAAATAACTAACCATTTTTTTTTTACAAGAGATAAAAAGATTGAGAACCCGCAAGATAGTATATCGTTAAATTTGATCTATTTACTTTGTTCACCGTACTCCGTTGCTAAAAAAAAGTATTATAATTTTATGTTTAATATATCTATCATATATTATTAAAAAAATATAGTAGCGAAATTACCTGATAAGCATAATTTTCAAACACATCACAAACTTTCTCCCATTTGTTTGGGGGTATTGCTTGGAATGGATTTTGACGCGCCTTTATTGTAGTACTGAACTTCTGATAGTATGCATGGCATCAACCTTTATACGTCCGAAATGCATTCTACATCAGTTCCTCAATCGTTAGTCAATTATCTCGCTGGCCAAAATTTAGTTTAAACTCGTCCTTCAAAAAATTATAAACAATTAGTATAATTTCAAAAGTTATTTAAATAAAAATGTTATACAAAGTAACTTATTATCATACAGTGATTTTTTATGCGGTATTTCATATCTTGGAAAATTTTAGCCCAGGAGAATATAATCATCGGTGCATATGTGCGAGTAAATGTACCAACGTAAGAAGTAAGCCAAGCTGCTGAATTCCCATAGCCACCGGTGTGATCATTAGATATATCAACTTTAATTTTACTCAATTTCTTTACTTTCTCTATGCAGATATCCCTCGTAATGCCTCTAACTCGGCGCTAGTTTACAACAGCCATATATGCAATAATTAAAGCATATATTTTAATTAAAATATTTTATTTGAAAGATATAAAGTGATAAAATACCTTGTTATGGTTCTAGTAATGTTAGTCCACCATTGTTAGCAGGTGAATCGCACGGGGAGTTAGTAAGTGGTGGGGATGACTCATGTGTTCTTTTGCGTTTATGAGGCATATCTGTTTGAAATTATAATAAATTATTATTCGAACAAGATACATTTCATATTTTTATAAGAATTATACCTCCACAAATATCTGTTTGAAAATCATTCAGTATCAGTTTTGTTGGACCAATCGCTCTCATCCTCAATAGGCACTTCAGTTAATTCATGTTCTTCCGACATGTCACCTTCAATTACTTCGGGTTGAACATCTTCTCTACGCAATGAGACCATGTTATATTGGCTTAAATCAACAAATAGATTGATGCCTGATTCATTTTCTTGATATGCTTCTTTATGGTCTGGACTATGAACTTCTTCATGTGGTTTATCTACCTCTGAAATATAATCATATACATTTCTTGGTGCAAACTTCTCAACTACCCACCATGGATTTCCGAACCCCAAATCATCTAAATAAAAAACTTGATTTGCTTGACATGTGAGAACAAAAAGATCATTCTCATACCATTTGCGAGATGTATTGACACTTACAAAATATTCATCCTTGCGTACTCCCAACCTAGGATTTGAGACATCCCACCAATTACATTTAAATAGTCAGACCATATATCCCTCACATATTTTAACGCTATGTTATCTTCCACAATTCCATAATCAATTTTTTCCTTTAATCCATCTCAAATCAATTTATAAATACACCATTTTTTCAACTTTTTAGGAAAAGTGAAATTTCCCTCGTATCCATGTATGTTAACATAAAAATCTACTAATTTATTTAATAAATTAGTTAGTTGTCAATCGTGCAATTATATGATAATAAAACATTAATATAAAGTAAATCAATTGCATGACACCAAAATTGATAACAAAAGAGGACCCTTTAAAGAATTCTTTAAAGGTAAAATCTTACAGGACAGCCAAATTTAAAAAAGTCAATTTAATTATTTGAAAATTAATTATAAGCAAGTTTTAATTACAAAATCTTTTCAATTGACACTCTTATTTTATCAGACAAATAACCTATTGCAGTAGTAGCAAGAATCTCTGATAATTTTCAAATATTGACTTTTCTCCTGAAACTTTAGTGGCTGAATCAAGATCACTTAATGTCAATCTTAGATCAACGATCACAAGGGGTATAAAAAAAAAACTATAAACCGGTAAACAGGACCTAACGGGAGAGAAGGGTTTGGTCCGGTACAGGTTTTATTTTTTTTAAAACCGATCAAAATTGGTTTGGTTCTGATTTTTCTTTTTCTAAAAATGGATCGAACCATTTCATATATATATATATATATATTTTATATTGTATATAATTTGTATATATAATATATAATTATTTATAAAATAGCTTTGTATTATATAATAAATTATTCATTAATATAATATTAAATTTTAAAATCTTATATCACTATAGTTTATTGTATTAATAGTTATACTAATATTATATAGTGCATATTAATTGTTATACTAATACTTTATTATTATATATTATAATATATCACTATAGTCTATAATACAATTATAATATATTATTATTATAGTATTGTATACTATAATATACTATATTATATATATTATATAATATATATATAAGATAGTATATTAAAACCGGATCGAACCGGTAAAATCGGATGAACCGGTTTGAGGGGGTAACTGGTGTGGAATCAATGTTTGAAAATATAAAACCGGTTCATAACGATTCGGTCCCAAATTTTATCTAAAATCGGACCCGTTACACCCCTAACATTCACACTTTTTGAGAGAAATAATATAAAATTCTCTAAGGAATTTTCTCACCAAAATATGCACTGAAAAGTGCTCCAAAAAAATATCCAGAACTGAATATCCACAGATCCTAACCAATAAGATTCTTTAAATAAACAATCTGAAAGCAGTTTGAATTGCAGTAAGATTTTGCTGATAGCATGACATTGTCGCAATGGACTATTCTGATGGGATACTGACACCTAGTACTAGATTTGGTTTGGCCACTTGTGAGAATTTTGAAATGGAAATTTTTAGTTTTAAGATAAAATATTAAAATACTATTATTATTATGATTATTTTGAGATTTGAAAAAGTTAAGAAAAATTTGAATTATTTATTATATTTTGTACGGAGATTTAGAAAAGCTGTAATGATAAAATGAAAATTTTAAGTTTGAGATAAGAATTTTGTATGACCAAACCAAACATAGTCTTCTCAGCAATAACAGTTTTCCATTCAAACTCTTTTATAGATAATTACAAATTCATTGGAACTCGATTTTTATGGTACTGTTGACTTATTTAAAACACTTCAAAGTTATAGTTATAGATAAAGTCAAAACTTTTTACATTCGTCCAAGCTTGTCAATAGGAGAGGTTTGAGGGTAGAGATGAGAATTTTGAATTGAAATAAAAGTTTAAAATATTAGTTTTTTGTGTTATTATTGTTTTGAAATTTAAAAAATTTGTATTAAGATTTGAAAAAGTTGAATTATTTATTATATTTTGTGTAAAAATTTATAAAAATTGTAATAATAAAATGAGAATTTTAATTTTGAGATGAGATTTTTGAGTTACTAAACATGCTCGTTACCTAGTCCTGATCAAACTCTTGCATCTGTAATAAGTTTAAATCTATCTCTACTTATTTCATACATTTAAATATATATATTTTATATATATATATATCTAAATATATCTTAATAAAAATCTATAATATATTACTATTCATAAATTAAATCATATAAAATCGGCATAACATTCAAACGCTGCTTCAAAATAAATAACCTCAAAACTGACTTTTGTAAGAGCATTCACATTAGTTTATATATATGCATATGTAAAATTACTTCTTTTACATATTTACTTTATCGTTCAAACAAAACTTTTACATTGGCTTATGCATATTTGAAACAAAATAATAATAAAATATTATATTTTATTATTTTGGAAGAGAGAGAAATAATAGAGAGTGTGTGGGAGAGTGTGGGAGGAGAGAGAAATAATAAGTAAAATATATTTTGGAGAGTAAATAGTAGATATGTAAAAGTCTAAAATTACTGTTTATAACTAGCCAAATATTTGAAGATGGATAATCCAATGCAGCTGAATTTATGCTCATATTATATAAAAATGATTTTGTATATATATATATATATATATGTATAGACCAATGTGAATGCTATAAGGGCATCCTCATTGGCTTGGCCAAATGAGATGTTTGGTCAAATTTTAAATAATTTAGCTCAAAAATCCTTCACATTGGATTAGTCAAATCTAAAATAATTTAAACTTTTGCTATAGTGGTTGGCTAAAGATAGAAGACCACTATTTATTCATCAAACATTAAAATATTAATTTCTCATTCCAAACAAATAAATTAAATTAATGAAAATATAATTAACATTTAACATTTAGAATAGAATTATTGTTAACATTTAGCAATATTTTTTTTAATATTAATTTAATTAGAATATAATTACTATTAACATTTAATAATACTTTTTGGTAATATTAATTTAATATAATATAATTATTATTATTAACATTTAATGATACTTTTTTTAATATTAATTTAATTAGAATAGAATTATTATTAACATTTAATAATACTTTTTTAATATTAATTTAATTAGAATATAATTATTATTAACATTTAATAATACTTTTTTAAACATTAATTTAATTAGAATATAATTACTATTAAAATTTAATAATACTTTTTGTAATATTAATTTAATATAATATAATTATTATTAAGATTTAATAATACTTTTTTTAATATTAATTTAATTAGAATATAATTATTATTAATATTTAATTGGTAAAATTATAAAATGTGATAAAATAAATTAAATAAAAAAATTATTAATTTAATAATATTTTATTATTATATAAAGAATAAATAATTAATTTAATGTAGAAATTGAATTTAGATAGAATAAATAAATATAAAAAAGTGTTAATATTAACTAAATTTAAAGATAAATTTAACCAAATTAATACCAATGGTATAAGGAAATGAATGAACTCTTACGGGAAAGTAACTACATGACCTGTTTAGCGATCAAGTTCAAAGTTTTTTTCTTTATAATATTGTTGGGAACTGTTCACGAAAGGCGTGCAAATCATGACAACAAGAAACGCAGGTAAGGATTCAAAGGAAGTACGGAGATTAGCCTGTACAGAGTCACAACCTGTAAGTCAATTAGACGTTTGTCTTTATTGGATGACAAGTGACAACTGACTAATTGGGAGAAGAATTGAAGGCGTCGAGCAATGCAAGTACATGGTAGATATTGTGCAACATTTAAAAAATAATAATAATAATTAAATTTTTTATTTACGTAAATTTTGTATTAATTTATTTTTATTTTTATAAAGAGATTATGCATTATTTATATACTTGATTATTGCCAATATTATTTCTTTTTTTATAATATATAAAATACTAGCATGACATCTTAGTTGCCATCAAATATGCACGAATTTTTTTATGCAATTTTTAAGCATTTGTAACCATTAAAAATATATATATATATATAAATTCACTAATATTAATTTCCTTAATCATTAATAAAAATAGAAATAAAAAAATAAAATATATGAGTGAACATATTTGATAGACATTTAGATGAAAAAATCTATTCATCATCCTATCATCATCTTATGATATAGCATTAGACGATAAGTTCACAAGTGAAATATAATAAATAATCTCTAATAATTTAATGCTACATCATAAGATGATGAGATGATAATGAAAATTAAGATGATGAGTAACATTACTTTTTAATAATCATGCTATCATTTTCCTTATAATATATTTCATAACATATTTTATAATGTACGAGTATTTTTGTAAGGTAATGACACTTATAATTTGTTTACATCTATTTTATAATTTATGTCCAATCAACTAATATAATCATACCACTCTATTAAAAATAAATTTTAATATTATAAACTTACCCTTCATTTTATGCAGAGGTGTGAAGTAGTTTCAAAATAGTTGTAAATCTTTCATTTTCCTTTTTGTAAAGTAATGTTATTTTTATAAGGTATTTTATCAAATTATTTTAAAAACATGGTTGTATAATATGTTGTCAAAAATTATAAATGTTTATAATTTTTGAAAGGGAAATACTACTCTTACTGAAAGTGGGTATTGACTAATTTTTTTTTTATTTAATGTTTAAGGAAGTATTTTTTTAATGATTTAATAAATTTTTTAAATGATTATGGAGATTAAAAAACTGTATGACAAAGAATGAAAAAAAATTTTTTTTGACTTGTCGGGAGAATTCTTCTATAGAATCTTGGTGGCTGTAGTATTGCCTTTAGGAAAATGCTCAAGCCACTGGTAAAATATCTTGAAAGTTTCAACAAATTTGACTTTTTTCTGTTTTTAACTTAATAGTTAATAGTTAAGTAAATGTGTTTTAATAAATTTGTGAATTTTTTTCATAAATATTTGAAATGCTGGAAAAGAAATAAAATAAAAAAGTAAATTTTACACTTATAGGTGAGAATTCTCGAGACCACCTTTTGGTGGCACTAGTAGTTTCATGAAAATTAAGGCCTAGTTTGGATAGAGATGTTTCTATTTTATATCATCTCATCTTATCTCAATATTTAAATATTGTAAACATAAGTATTTTTTAATTTTAAAATTTTAATTTCTCATCTAATCGTTACAAACTTATTACAAGTTTTCCAAATTTTCAAATTTGAAACAAAAAATTATATTATAACAATATTTTAATTTTATAATATTTTTATTTAATTTTTTCTTTCTTCATTTTCAAAATCTCATAAAATATTTTAACTCAATTAATTTTACTATTATTCACAAACTATTTCAACTCATTATTCAAATCAACCCTAAAGCTTTGTACAAGCTCAAATCGAAAAAAATATATTTTCTTCTTTGCGCTTAAATTTAGAAGATGTCTTTGTATCGAACAGTATTTATATGCTGAAAGTTAATTTATAAAATTTTAAATTTATTTTTTAAATCAAATTATATTACTAAAAATCTTCAAAAATAGTTATCCTTAAACTCGTGGACATAAATGAGAGAAAAAATACATATTAAGTAAGTATTATAACATATATCATTACTAGATAAATAATATTAAATAAATAATAAATAATATAAAATTTATTTGATATGTCTATTTTACTCGAAACATTACCTAAATTTGAATAGATTTTTATCCGACAGCCATTTGGAAGTCTTTTTTAGAAAGAAATTAAGTCATTATAAATTAAAAAAAGGTAAAATTATTTTAATTAGTTCTCAGGTTTATTAAAAGAAGTTGTATAAATGATTTTTCAAGCAAGTAAAGTTCGGAGTGCGTGCAATATACTATGTGGACATGGAGAGGCCAACGATTCATTTTCGTTTGTGGGGGACCCTCAGGGCGTAAAGAGTTGCCTCTAGCTGGAACAATGATCGTTTAGACACCAAGGTACTGCCTTAGGTTAATGCAGATGTCAGTTTGGTCGCTGAAAATACAAATTATAGAGAGAGAAAGAAAAATACTTCGTACTTCGATAATGGTTCAGAACATTTATACTTTTTATTATTATTTAGTAAGAAGTAAATATACGACACGAAGGTACTGCGTTTAGTTAATGCAGATGTCAGTTTGGTCGCTGAACATACAAATAAGAGCTCTACTACCCTACTACTACTAGGCCACACAAAATTTAGGGGGATCCTAGGGAACCCGGTGTGGGATCCTTTAAAGCATCTAGCTGACAATTTTTTTTCAAAAGTTTTTTATTACATTGTGATTAAAATTTTTTTTTAATAATATTATGAATTTTATTATTTTTTTAAAAATATTTAAAAGTGTTAAAAAATGATATAAAAAAATATTTTAAATCTTTTTTTTAATATTTTTAAAAAAGAAAATCATAAAATTTTTAAAAATATTTTCTTAATCACTATATAAAAAAATTTTAAAAAAATTAGAGTAAAAAAAAATGAAGGAGATCTCCAAGTGGGATCCCTGTCATTTTCTCAAAATTTATACAGAAAACACCGTCAAATCATGAAGCCAGCAGCCTAAAAGTTAAAAGTTAAAAGTAAAAATAGAAAAGAAAACATTAATGTACCATCCATAACCCAAACAATAGTTCTATACGCAGTCGGGGGATGTAAACGCGGTGCAGTCGGCTGACGTGGCATTAGGCCACGTCAGCCGGAATATTAAAAAAAAAAAAAAAAAAAAAACTGAAATGAAATGAAATGCGAAATGGGATTGCATACCCATTTTTCCCGCTTCTGATGTGAGAGGGAGAATCCAGCTCAGCTTCTTGAATCGAACCTCGTGGGTGCAGATCGGAAGTTTATGGGTTGGGCATCTGTTTGGGTGGGTCATGTTCGGCCGGGTCTGCGTTGGGTGGGTGAAGCCCGAGTGTTGTTTGGGTCACCTTGGTGGGCTGAGTTTGGGTTAGATCCGTGCGCCATCAGGTCGGGTCAGATTCGTGGGCCATCAGGTCGGTTCAGCTCCGTGGGCCATCACGTCGGGCCAGGTTCGTGGGGCAGCATTTCGGGTCAGATACAGTGGGTCACTGACGTGGGTCAGTTTCGTGGGTCGGCAGGCAGCGTTTCGTGGGTCATCTTCTCAGTTTACGGTCGGCACCACCACGGCCAGGTTCTGCTTCCACCATCGATCTATTTATGCTTCAATAAACCTACGATTTGCATGATATATAATTTGATTTCTACGTGGGTCTGTATGGTTGCATTTGCATGAACCTGGTAAATATATGGCTCTGTTTCCAGTTGCATTTCCAGTTGCATTTGCATGAACATAGTGCAAGGTGTGGTTTGTATGGTGTAGGAAGTCGATGTAAACTAAATATAGAGCTTTCAAAAAGAAAAGGAAACAAAAACAAAAGATGACTTGGTTGTAATTATAAAGATATAAACTATGTAAAACACGTGATATGCTGTTAGTGCAAGTTCATCTGGATTATTTGTTATCAACATTGGCTGGGTGGATCTTTCTAGTATATCAGTAATTTGAAGTGCAAAAAATGGCATGAATACTNATTAGTTCTCAGGTTTATTAAAAGAAGTTGTATAAATGATTTTTCAAGCAAGTAAAGTTCGGAGTGCGTGCAATACTATGTGGACATGGAGAGGCCAACGATTCATTTTCGTCTGTGGGGGACCCTCAGGGTCGTAAAGAGTTGCCTCTAGCTGGAACAATGATCGTTTAGACACCAAGGTACTGCCTTAAGTTAATGCAGATGTCAGTTTGGTCGCTGAAAATACAAATTATAGAGAGAGAAAGAAAAATACTTCGTACTTCGATAATGGTTCAGAACATTTATACTTTTTATTATTATTTAGTAAGAAGTAAATATACGACACGAACGTACTGCGTTTAGTTAATGCAGATGTCAGTTTGGTCGCTGAACATACAAATATGAGCTCTACTACCCTACTACTACTAGGCCACACAAAATTTAGGGGGATCCTACTCCTAGGGATCCCGGTGTGGGATCCTTTAAAGCATCTAGCTGACAATTTTTTTTCAAGTTTTTTATTACATTGTGATTAAAAAAAAAATTATTTAATAATATTATGAATTTTATTATTTTTTTAAAAATATTTAAAAGTGTTAAAAAATGATATAAAAAAATATTTTTTAATATATTTTTTAATATTTTTAAAAAATAAAATTATAGAATTTTTAAAAAATATTTTCTTAATTATTATATAAAAAAATTTAAAAAAAAATTAGAGTAAAACAAAATGAAGGAGATCTCCAAGTGGGATCCCTGTCATTTTCTCAAAATTTATACAGAAAACACCGTCAAATCAGGAAGCCAGCAGCCTAAAAGTTAAAAGTGAAAAATAAAAAAAAAAATAATATTTATAGTCGTAATTAAATAAATAATATATAATTATTTTAAAAAAATAAATTAATATGAAATTTATATAAATAAAAAATTATTTTTATAATTTTTTTTTATTCATTCCATACTACCGTATATATTTCATTTATATTTACCGACTGCTTATAATATTTCTGAAGTAAAAATAGAGAAGACAACATTAATGTACCATCCATAACCCAAATCTCTCCCTTTGACTTTTCCTCCCCTCCATCGCCATTCCTGCACCATTCTCACCTCCAACTCTCTCAGCTCTTTGACAACGATAACTTCATTGATTCTATTATTTTAAAAATTTTAAACATAAGCCTACCATTATATACTATATAATTTTTTAATTTTTTTATTTTATCAAATGTTTAATGCATAGATAATAAATAAAAAAAATTTAATTATTTTAAGAAGAATGAACTCAAAAAAACATTGGAAAAAAAATAAAAAATAAAAATAAATATGCAGACTTATATATAACAATGCTCTTATTATTTTTTGATTAATTTTCTCCCTCACATTTCTTTATATTCTTTTTCACATTTTCGAAAGAAATAAATTTTTACATTGCAAGAGGAAGTAGTGGCGGGCGAAACATTGAGTTGCTCATGCTACCACCACAACCCTGGGGATCGAGGCATTGGTTTGGCGTGATGATTGATGAGTTGCTTCTCTGGAATCAGTAGCAGAGTTAGGAATTTATTCAGGGGCCAAATAAAATTAGAATAATATATATAAAATATTTTTTGTTTTACTTTTATACAAGTTTTTTTACAATATATAATAATCTAATAGAAATATTTACAATAAAAATAAAATACATTTAATACAACTTATGTATTAAAAAAATATTTGTTATGTCAAGAACAATATATTATTGAAATAATATAAAGACATTCATATAAATATATTAAACAAAAAAATACAGAGTGTCTAAAATTTAACTTGCGTTCTTTTAAACAAACAAAATCATCAAGTATTGAATCTAAATCAAAATTCTTAACTATTTTCTTTTCAATATAGACAATGAAAAGATGTTAGAAATACTACTAGTTATAGATTAAATTAATTTTTATTTATAATAAAAATTATCGTATTTTATTTTATATGAGATGTGTTTTATTTATTTCATATTTATATCGATTAAATTTTATGGAAGGGCTAAAATAATTTTTATAGGAGGGGTCCATACATGATAAATTAATATTATTTTATTAAATCAAAAAAATTAATATATATATATATATATTCTTCTTATTTAAAAATAAAAAATAAAAGTTACGGCCACCTTATTCGGTAGAATAAAGCTTGTATGCTGTCTCTACTTGACCGCTTCAAGTGACGCTGATCTTTTTTTTTTTTTAATAATTAAAGAAATGATTTTAAATGTATTCATATATTTTTTTATTTTTATAAAAAGATTTAAATTTATTAAAAAATATGAAAAAAATTACTGCTATTTTGAGAGGTGCTACTTACGCGTCCGAGTAGAACTACTCCTTTATGCAAGCAACCTTATATGGAGTAGCATTTCTCAACAAATAATAGAGAAAGAAAAATACTTCGTATTCCTGGTTCCGAACATTTCTCTTTATAGTAATTTTTTATTATATAATAATTAAATAAATCTTTTTATTAATATTGTAATTTTTTTAAAGTAAAAAAAAAAAATGGAGTTTGTCTTGCGGAGAGAATCCCTCAGCTGTAGTGCCACCCATGAAGAAAACGTGGGGAAAACCCGGAAAAGTTGATGGCGACCGACCTTCCATCTTTTTGGAATGAGTTTTGATACATATAAATATAGTTACGTACTAATCTGTGTATCAATACTGATTTATTCATATTTAAAATTTAAATTAATATTATTTTTAATAAAATTTATTTTTAATTAATTACATCATATTAATACACAAATTAATACACAATTATACTTTGCAACTATATCTATCCTTACGGAACAGAACTTCTGCAATGGATATTGGATGCATTTGAAAGGAAGGTGCGCCGTGCGCGTGTAATGTATACTTTTTCATTTTCTTTTTAAAATTTATACTCTCTTTTAAAAAATATTAAACAATGATTTTAGAAAAATGATAGTTGGTTTTGTGAATTTGTCCATTCTAAGTTATCATTTTTATTTTATTTTATTTTTTAATAATTAAGTAAACGATTATTAGTAAAATGGAGTATTATTTTTTATTTTAAAAATAAGTTTACAGGTGTTTAAAAAATATTTAAAAGAAAATAAAAAGTGTAATTTATAGTAGATATAAGTTTATGGGAAATGATAGGGATCCGGTTCAATTGTCCCGCTCAAAAATGTTTTTTAAATTTTTTTAACAGAAAGATTAAGATAATATTGTTTAATTATATTGTGAATTTTATTCATTTTTTTAAAATATTTAAAAGTGTTAAAAAATGATTTGAAAAAAATATTAAAAAGTGTCTTTTTTTTTTCATATCATTTTTAACACTTTTAAATATTTTGAAAAAATGAATAAAATTCACAACATAATTAAACATAATTTTCTTAATCTTTTTGTAAAAAAATTTCAAAGAAAAAAAAATAAAAAAAAATTTGAGCAGGATGCTTGAACTTTATCCCCAAGCAGGATCCTTAGAGCATTGGCAATGGTTAAGTCCAAAATTTAGCTAGGATGTCAACTTTGAAGTCTAAAATAGATTTTTAGATAGATTAGTTCACATTGGACTAGCTATCTTAAAGTGTTCCAAAATAAAATATTATTATTTTAATAATAATTTTTTTTTTTTTTACAAATACACTTCATATATAAGTGTATATGAATATCACTTGAAAACATCATTATTAAAATCAGCCCTTAATAAATAAATAGATGAATGAAAGAATAAACACAAGACTCTAAAATAAAGATAAGGTTGGAACATATAATACTCAAAAAATCTGCCACACATCTGAAAATCCAAACATATAATACTCAACGCAAGCTACCACACATTGGAAAATCCATGAAAATTTAATTCTAGAGGTAACTGAACAACCATCCATGCTTCAAGGTGCATAAAGATGGGGTTGGGGAACCAGAATACAGGAATCAAATTATTTAATAAGACTTTCATCATAACAAAACAAACACTTGTCCAATGTGGATTTGACCTGATTTTAAGAATAAACTAAGAACCTCAGCAGCTCCGTATCTGTGTTGGAAATCCATAATTTTTTGTTCAAGGTGAATGTAGAGGCAAAATGCTTATGTGATGTAGAACACACTGAAGTGTGGATGACTTCTGTAGTACATGAGGAAGATGGTTTAATAGCTGCTGGTTGTTATGTGGTGATGGAGAATTGATCGATTGGGGTTGTAAGGGTTGTTTGTTTTAGATGTTTTTGTTTCAACAACAAGCAAAACATAACATTAGTGATGAAATTATTTGAAAACTAATGAGCACTGTGCACTCAATGGAACAAGTGCAGAAAAGAAAAAACCCATCCCATACTCTTCTATAACTGGTCAAACTGAAAACATTTAATGTAATTTCTTTGTTGTAACCTCAAAAACCATGCAGACCTTGTTTGATGTTGCACGTCTGCACCCATGTTAAGCCTAAGTTTTTGAAGCTTAAAATTTCATAAAAAATGACAATTGACCCCTCTTTCCTTAAGCTGCATCATTGTGTCCATTGTTGTTTGTATTTTTTGCTAGAACCTCTAGCAAATCTGTCTTTATATTTAGAATAATGATATAAACACAACCATTTTACAATCAACCAATATGACAGTACCACTTCATAAAAATTATTAAAGTTCTTTTTTTATTTCATTTTGTGTTTCCCATCTGATTTGAAGTTCAAATTTTGCATAATTGCCTTACATATTGAGTTGTAAAAAGAGTCATAGAAAAGGTTGTATGTTTATAATGACTCTTAGCTTAATGTAAAAAATGACTGAATAAATAGTGTGTGTTTTCATTAAATACAGGACTCTCAACTGATGCAGTGGACTACAGAAATGGTGACTACACCAAAATTAAAGAATGATTTGGCCTTCCATTATGAAAAGTATAGGGCACTCCTCGCAAAGGGTGTAGAGCTCAGTGTGGAAAAGTAAAAAAGAAAGTATGCCTCTCTTTTTCACTTTCCTCTTTCTGATTTGTTTAATAGTTGAATTTGTTTAATAGGAAATGAGAAACAACTCTTATTATGACTACAGAAAGTTCTGCCCATGAATTTTCACTTCTATACACATGAAATTAGCCCTTTTGCTAAAACAAAAGACTGAAGTACAAAAATAGGGGAATTTTGGCTGGGGGGTAGATCACAAACAAGCTCAAATGGGTTCAAGTTGTGACGCCCCCCAACTCCCACGTACGGCCATGTGGAAATCGAGACGTCGGGATGATGACAACATGGTCACACATCCCATCGCCAAGTGCCCAAAGTGTGTGTACATGCAATAGGTGTACAAATAAAAACATGCAACGGATAGATAAGTCATAAAACTAAGTACCAGAATTTTTTGTTTAAATACAAACCTATTTAAAACAAGCGTAAATAAAACATTACATGTTCAACATCATCTCAAATCCAAATACATACTAATAAGAGCATCGACAAATATAACATATTTGAAAACCATCCAGCTACTCCTCCGGCAGAGCTGCCTCCTCAAGCTCAGCTTCCTCCTCCTCTAAATTTGCATCAAAATCTACGGTACCCGAAATGGTGCCGCAGGTAAGTAAAATCCAAACAACGCAAGATAAAAACATATTACAACCAAAACAATATGCATGAAGTATGCCAATGCACATGTCCCAAAAACCATATTTTTCCACGCACGCCAAAAGTCTCATTTGGCCCAAAATCTTTTTTTTAAATCATTCCTCGCCATTATCCCCGATAATGGCCCAAAACCAATCTCAAAACCATTTTTCATTTTTCCTTAGTTGAATGCACCATGACCTCCCCTAGGGGTCATCCGCAAGCCCTGGCTCGGTGCCACACCGCAGGTAATGACTATGCGTGTGACACCTAAATGAGCGATGCCTAGACTCGCGCCCAGCGCGTACCTGGCCAGGCCATCCTCTAACCCCGCTCCCGTCGTCGCCCAGCGACAACTCAGGGGACGTCACTCAGTATATTGCGCTCCAGAGTGACCAGAGGAGCTATACAGAGATAATACCCTATCTCGGCTTGGGGTCGTGATACACACGCACCCAAAAACCATTAAACTCATGAAAATCTCATTTTCAGTAAAATGCACATGATTATGTATGCACCGTGCCATGCAATTAAAATCACACAAATTAACCAACATATCCCAAACATCAATAACAACCAACAAACAACTCATTCCTCAATTCCAACCGACCCCCGACTCCTCGCACTCAGTCCGGAATAACCAACCAGATCACAAATAATTATTGTAAAGGCAATATTACATTTAAATCTAAAACGAAGTTTGGAAAATACTTACAGTGCTTTATAGGTAAATTTCTGGAAGATCAACCACCAACTTTAACTCCCAAAATAGCTTGAAAATAAATTACTAGAAATACAATTTATTTTGGGACCGAAAAGGGTTTCGAAAACAAAGGAGTTTAAAGGTGGAATTTTCGGATTTAAATGTATTTTTTTTACAAATACGCTTCATATATTAGTGTATGTGAATATCACTTGAAAACATCATTACTAAAGTCAGCCCTTAATAAATAAACAGATGAATGAAAGAATAAACACAGGACTCTAAAATAAAGATAAGGTTGGAACATATAATACTCAAAAAATCTGCCACACATCTGAAAATCCAAACATATAATACTCAACGCAAGCTGCCACACATCAAAAAATCCATGAAAATTTAATTCTAGAGGTAACTGAACAACCATCCATGCTTCAAGGTGCATAAAGATGGGGTTGGGGAACCAGAATACAGGAATCAAATTATTCAATAAGACTTTCATCCTTATAACAAAACAAACACTTGTCCAATGTGGATTTGACCTGATTTTAAGAATAAACCAAGAACCTCAGCAGCTCCGTATCTGTGCTGGAAATCCATAATTTTTTGTTCAAGGTGAATGTAGAGGCAAAATGCTTATGTGATGTAGAACACACTGAAGTGTGGATGACTTCTGTAGTACATGAGGAAGATGGTTTAATAGCTGCTGGTTGTTATGTGGTGATGGAGAATTGATCGATTGGGGTTGTAATGGTTGTTTGTTTTAGATGTTTTTGTTTCGACAACAAGCAAAACGTAACATTAGTGATGAAATTATTTGAAAACTAATGAGCACTGTGCACTCAATAGAACAAGTGCAGAAAAGAAAAAACCCATCCCATACTCTTCTATAACTGGTCAAACTGAAAACATTTAATGGGGAAAACATTTAATGTAATTTCTTTGTTGTAACCTCAAAGGCCATGCAGACCTTGTTTGATGTTGCACATCTGCCCCCATGTTAAGCCTAAGTTTCTGAAGCTTAAAATTTCATAAAAAATGACAATTGACCCCTCTTTCCTTAAGCTGCATCATTGTGTCCATTGTTGTTTGTATTTTTTGCTAGAACCTCTAGCAAATCTGTCTTTATCTTTAAAATAATGATATAAACACAACCATTTTACAATCAACCAATATGACAGTACCACTTCATAAAAAATATTAAAGTTCTTTTTTTATTTCATTTTGTGTTTCTCATCTGATTTGAAGTTCAAATTTTGCATAATTGCCTTACATATTGAGTTGTAAAAAGAGTCATAGAAAATGTTGTATGTTTATAATGACTCTTAGCTTAATGTAAAAAATGACTGAATAAATAGTGTGTGTTTTCATTAAATACATGACTCTCAACTGATGCAGTGGACTACAGAAATGGTGACTACACCAAAATTAAAGAATGATTTGGACTTCGATTATGAAAAGTATAGGGCACTCCTCGCAAAGGGTGCAGAGCTTAGTGTGGAAAAGTAAAAAAGAAAGTATGCCTCTCTTTTTCACTTTCCTCTTTCTGATTTGTTTAATAGTTGAATTTGTTTAATAGGAAATGAGAAACAACTCTTATTATGACTACAGAAAGTTATGCCCATGAATTTTCACTTCTATACACATGAAATTAGCCCTATTGCTAAAACAAAAGACTGAAGTACAAAAACAGGGGAATTTTGGCTGGGGGGTAGATCACAAACAAGCTCAAATGGGTTCAAGTTATAACGCCCCCAACTCCCACGTACGGCCACGTGGAAATCGAGACATCGGGATGATGACAATACGGTCACACATCCCATCGCCAAATGCCTAAAGTGTGTGTACATGCAATAGGTGTACAAAGAAAAACACGCAGAAGATAGATAAGTCATAAAACTAAGTACCAGAATTTTTTGTTTAAATACAAACCTATTTAAAACAAGTGTAAATAAAACATTACATGTTCAACATCATCTCAAATCCAAATACATACTAATAAGAGCATCGACAAATATAACATATTTGAAAACCATCCAGCTACTCCTCCGGCGGAGCCGCCTCCTGGGGCTCAGCCTCCTCCTCCTCTAAATCTGCATCAAAATCTACGGTACCCGAAATTGTGCCGCAGGTAAGTAAAATCCAAACAACGCAAGATAAAAACATATTACAACCAAAACAATATGCATGAAGTATGCCAATGCACATGTCCCAAAAACCATATTTTTCCACGCATGCCAAAAGTCTCATTTGGCCCAAAATCTTTTCTTTAAATCATTCCTCGCCATTATCCCCGATAATGGCCTAAAACCAATCTCAAAATCATTTTCCATTTTTCCTTAGTCGAATGCACCATGACCTCCCCTAGGGGTCATCCGCAAGCCCTGGTTCGGTGCCACACCGCAAGTAATGACTACGCGTGTGACACCTAAACGAGCGATGCCCAGACTCGCGTCCAGCGCGTACCTGGCTAGGCCATCCTCTAGCCCCTGCCAGCAGAGGGGCCACGGAGTCGGTGAATAGAGTGATGCCCAGACTCGCGCCCAGCGCGTACCTGGCCAGGCCATCTTCTAACCCCGCTCCCGTTGTCGCCCAGCGACAACTCAGGGGACGTCACTCAGTATATTGCGCTCCCGAGTGACCAGAGGAGCTCCACCGAGATAATACCCCATCTCGGCTTGGGGTCGTGATACACACGCACCCAAAAACCATTAAACTCATGAAAATCCCATTTTGAGTAAAATGCACATGATTATGTATGCATCGTGCCATGCAATTAAAATCACACAAATTAACCAACATATCCCAAACATCAATAACAACCAACAAACAACTACTTCCTCAATTCCAACCGACCCCCGACTCCTCGGACTCAGTCCAGAATAACCAACCAGATCACAAATAATTATTATAAAGGCAATATTACATTTAAATCTAAAACGAAGTTTGAAAAATACTTACAATGCTTTATAGGTAAATTTCTGGAAGATCAACCACCAACTTTAACTCCCAAAATAGCTTGAAAATAAATTACTAGAAATACAATTTATTTTGGGACCGAAAAGGGTTTTGAAAACAAAGGAGTTTAAAGGTGGAATTTTCGGATTTAAATGACAGATTTTTCTGAAACAAAACTTGAAAATGATGATTGGAAATATAGCTACACGGCAAGGGAAGACAATGGCCAAGAACACACGTACGGCTTGCTCAAAAACAGGGCACGAAATATGTGTTTCAAACACAACTAGGACCTGAAATTACTAGAGGAAAAAGAGGGGAAAACCGAGCAAGAGATTGAAGCAAAAAATAGAGTATAATTTCGGTACAAAACAGAGCATATTTTTGGCACAAAACAGAGTATAAAGCACCCGAAAAAACCTAAGAAAAGAAAGAAACTAAGCATGGAAGTGTGGCTAAAAAAAACAGAGCATTGGCTCATGAATTCACCTGAACAAAAATGGAGGAAGGATTTCGACTCAAAGGTTGAAGAAGATGCAGAAAATTTCCTAGGGAAGAAGAAGATCAACCGGCCAAACAAGAGGGGAAGAAAAGAAGATAACACCGAAAGAAATGAAGAGAAGAAGGAAGGAGAAGCAGCAGCAGCTGGAGGGAAATGAAGAGAAAGAAAAGAAGCAGGTGGACGGCGCTGGAGGAGAAGGAAAAGAAGAAGAAAGAAGAAACCCTAAGGTACTAAAACAACGCCGTTTTGGGTAAGTTGAAGGGCTGGGCTGGGTAAAGGCTGGGCTTCGGTCCGAAAATTGCAGGAAAAAGAGAAATAAAGAGCCCAATCCAAAAAAACAAAGAACCAAGAAATAAAAAGGTGCAATAAAAATAATTAAAAGTTAAGTAAAAACACTACAACTCGATATTATTTAAGTAAAAAATATATATATATATAAAGCCCAACAAAAGAAATATTACAAGTAAATAAATCCAATTAAAATACAATAAATTAAAGTGAAAGAACTAATATTTTAATTAAATTAAAATATTCTTTCAGTGAAAATACACGTAAAAACGGAGTGTCACACAAGCAATTTGTTTTCAATTTTTGAAAGATTTTGATCCTTCAGCACCAACTGTCTAAATAAAGAAAAGAACCCTTCAAATACGCAACAACACTCCAGATTACAACAATGTCAAGCGACAACCCCAAACAACATGATCAAGCAACGTCAAGATGAAGCAATATAGTCCAAGCACTTCCAGGTCGAATCACTTCCAGATTCCAGATTTTAGATATAACAATAATCCCAACCATTTACCATTTCATTTACAAAAAAATTAACCAAAAACATCGCATCTACCCAAACATACGGTACTTGTAGTGGCAGATGAGTGGAGGAAGAACCTTCGGCGTGAATCGGGTATCAAAAGCCGATGCTCCACAAAAATGATTCGACCTGGCATTTAACCAAAAACAGGGCATGAAATGGATGAAAAAACTTATTGCTTTCATTGGCAATCGGAGAAGAGGGAGAGAAGAGGGTTAAGTTTCGTTTGGAATACTTCAACAGAGAAGAGGGAGAGAAGAGCGAGGAAGAGTGAGGAAGAGAGACTTACTTTCCACCGCTTGGAGACGACGGCGTCTGCTGGAGGAGGTGACCGCTGGACTTGATTCAAGGCGGCGGCTGAAGAACAAGGGCGAATCCGAGCAATCGGGAGAAAGAAAGAGAAGAGTGATTTTGTTGGGGGGAAACGAGAAACGGAGCGAAAGGGAAGAAAGCGGGTGAAAGAAAATGATAAAATAATGTATGGACTCGGTACAGTAGCTCGCCACACATGGAGAGCAGCTTCCAATTACTGTAGATTTTATGTCAAACTTTTGAAGTTTGACTAGGCTGTTGCAGGCCATTCACGTCTCCTCTACTATTTATTTTAGACTTGCAATTGGCAATGGCAAGGCCATTGCCAATGCTCTAACATTGCCCTAAGTTTATAGAGACAAACTCATTGAACTGAGCAGCAGCAAGTTGGAAAATAAATTGTCCAGGTATCGAATATGTATACAAAACTGTATTTTTTTTAAGCAATATGTGTATTTTTTTAGTACTTCAGAAAATAATAATACACATATGCATTAAAAAAAAACCAAAATACACTACTCACACATTTTGGTACCTTTTGTCGGCGAGAGTAGGCCTTCCTTTTCAAGTTTATCTATTTAAAAAAAAAAGGTTAAGACTTATATATTTTAAGACTAAAAATATCATTCATGTATACTGAAAATTAGTTTGTTGGTCTACAAAAATTTTACACTTATAACTTTATAAGTAGTGTTATATGTATTTACAGTTTTATTTACGATTTTACTTATAAGCCTTGTTTTGTTAATTTTTTTTTGAAATTTCATGATTTTCAACATATTAATAACTGACATGTAGAAAAATAATTTTTTTAAAATTTTTTCTTAAGTACATTTAGCATTTTCCTAACTTTATATACCTACATAGTTTAAATATTAATATTAGATTTATTTAATAATAATAAATTTTTATAACATAATGAATGATATTGTACCTAGTTAATATATATGTAAACCTTTTTTTATAGACTAAGGGTCCATTTGGCAACATAACTATTATCTTGGTTAGGTTTAGATGTTAAGATGAGAATTGCTAGTCTGAGATGAAAGTTAAAAATTGAATAAATTATTATTTTGTTAATATTATTATTATTATGAGATTTGAAAAAGTTGAATTGTTTATTATATTTTATCTGAGAATTTGAAAAAATTATAATGATGAGATGAGATAAGATGAGAATTTTGTATTTGAAAAAAACTCCCAAATATTTTTAGATTTTTTATTTCCAAATATCACTCAAATACAAAATATTTTTCTATCTCAAATTTTCAATTTTTTCATTTAATCATTACTAAATCATTAAAACTTTCTCAAACTCTTAAAGAAATACAAATAACAATATAACTTTTACAAATTTTAAAATAGAAATAATATTAAAAAATTATATTCAAATTATTTTTAATTTTATAATATTTTTATTCAACTTTTATAATCTCATTTTCCAAAACCTAATAAAGGACTTTTTACTCAAATAATTTTACTATTATTCACAAATATACTATGATGGGATGAGATTAGATGAATTGAGATGAAAGTTGAAATTCGAATAAAATATTATTAGAACATATTTTTTAATATTATTTTTATTTTAAAATTTTAAAAAGTGAATTGTGGCCTAAACAGATGAGAATATATTTTATTCCTATTCACAAAGATACTAAGATATTTTAAGTATCCGAATGGGGCTTAAGGTCTTGTTTGTGTTATAAGTATTCAAAGATATCTTTAGATATTTTCATATATTTTCTTCCCAAATATCAATCAAACTCAAAACGCTTTTTAATTTCAAACTTCTAATTTTTTCATCAAATCATTATCTAAACACAAAATCCTATACATCTTTCATAAACTTTCAAACAAAATATAAAAATCAAAACAACTTTATCAAATTCAAAGCAACAATTATGCCATATAAAAATATTACTAAATATGTTATCTACAACGACGTATAAATAGAAATTTTCCCTTTATAGTTTATAGTGATAAAAGATGACAAATGAGAGAAAAACTGTTAAAGGGGGGATTCAAATGAACAATGGTGAAAATGATAAAGGAGGATTCAAAATAATGAAGGAAACATGAAGGGAATATATAGCTGCCTCCCGACCTAACTCCTTTGGCGGAATGAATTTCTTTGTTTGACGTCGCAACGAAAAAAATGCCGTTTAATTTGGGCCATTAATAATATTACAATATATAGATTTTAATATAAGTTTCTAATATAAATTGCGTCATATATATTTAAAAATACTGCTACGAAATTGAAAATTCATATAATAAACCTCTAAACGCACTTAAAGTGCATAGATGTTTCGAGAAATGATATGTACAACTTCTGAACATACAAGTCTCGCATAAATTGTTTTTTATAAAAGATAGACAACACCTTAAAAAAGTATTAAAAGAAATTACTTTTTTATGATGGACTCATCACATTTTTATAAAGGGTTTCATGAGATTTATGCCAAACATTATTTTGTAGTAGTAGAAACCTATTTGAAGAACTCCTAAAAAGAGTAAGGTCAGCTCGTTTGACAATACAATTATTTTTAAGTATTCTAAAATATTCTCATATATTTTCCTCTTAAATATTACTCAAATATAAAATATTTTTTAATTTTAAATTTTTAACTTTTTCATATAATCAGTGACTAATCATTAAAATTTTTTCAAATCCCCTAACAGAACATAAAAAATAATGTTCATTTTTTTTAAAATTTTAAAATAAAAATAATATTCAAACAGTTTTTTTAACTTTATAATATTTTTATTTAATTTCTTATCTCTCATTTCTTAAAATTCAACAAGTATTTTAATTCAAATCATTTTATTATTATTTAAAAATATTTTCAGATATTTCAAGTATACAAATTGCGCCTAAAACATTTGGACTGCACATCCACTGCCTATAAATCTACTCATAATAGATTCAGAACTTCGACCTCTAGCTTTTATAGTTACAGCCATGAACGAAGTTGACTACTACCAAAAGTCACTACTCACTAGAACTTCTGCATTGCACTAAAAGTCAATATATGGATGGTAGTCCATGTCTTAAGAGACGCAATAATTATATCTTGAAAAAGAAAAGTTCGACGGACAGTTCTCTCCTGTCATTTTTATCTCATTACATCTAGGGTTAAGCAATCGGGTACTAGACTGAATATCTGGGTATACTCAATTCGAAATTCGGATTTCAAATTCGAATCGGGTTTCAGCCCGGATCATAACCCGAGCTGGAGCCTGGATTGATCCAAATTTTTACAATTCAGAAATCCGGATTCTGGCCTATACCCTGGTTTTTTTTTTTTTTTTTTTTTTTTTTTTTTAAACAAAGCTTATATTATTAAATTAATTTTTAAGAAAAAAATAATGTTGAAAGCCTATATTATATTACACTTTTTTCAAGAAAACATATCAAAATTACATATTCAAGAAAAAATAATGCTGAAATTAAAAGACTATTTTATATTCATTTATATTATATTACACATTTTTCAAGAAAACATATCAAAATTACATATTCAAGAAAAAATAATGCTGAAATTAAAAGACTATTCTATATTAATCTATATTCACTACTGAAAAAATTACATAATCCACTATTGGATGTAGGTTTTTTTTCCCAACAACTGGAAGTGATTTCACCAAATTTTTTATGCCTGCTAGTCACAGATTCCTGCATGAACACAAATCATTACATTCATATAAATATACATAAAATCAACTTTTGTTTTTACCAATCTTTCAATTTTGTCTAGCAAGTATGTTAATACAACACAAACTACTAGCAAGTATGTTGAAGAGATAAAGAGCTGTTCAAGTTGTAGTATTTCTTCGAAAGCTCTATAGCTTTTTAACACATGTCCATTATATCACTGGTTCGTCATTTCTAAATTGTTTAAAGCAATACTGTAGTACAGACTGCACCAAGGAATCTACAACTACTTTGCCACCAAACTCAATGCATTTGCTTCTGATCTACTGACATGTCTGACTTCTATGCTTCCAAAGACATCACAAATATATATTTGGAATTTCAGTTAGCAAAGCTTCTTGGTGACTCATACTAAATCATATTTGAAAGATTCAGCCTATCCATAACAGTTTTTGAATGGCTTTTAATCCTCGTACATAGCATTAATTCAAGGGCCTCTATCATGAACCAGTAGAGATATTAATATTAATAGCATGAAAACTATGGCTCATTCTCCTGCATGTTGGCATAAACTACAAACAGCAGTACTATACTACAGTCTTCTTTAATAATTTTATTTTTCTTGGGGAAATCCGTAGTCATCAAACAACCCATCAGTGACACTTACCTCAAGAACTTTTTCCATTACATCCATGTCCAAAATATCTGGTTTGAATCCAACTCCATTGCCAGTAATTTGATGAGGACCCAATTCAATTCTCAATTCACATTAAAATCAGTGGAAGGAACTAAATATAACTTTAGAATTTTCCTAACTCTAACATAAAGGAAACAACCAAAACATCAAGAAATAAATAAAACAGTATCATAGATGTCAATGTGAGCAAAGGATGAATTATCACATTTTCAGCATGAATGGGAATGGAGACTCACATCAGCCTCGGTTGAAGATGCAGTTAGATGATCATCTAAAAAAAATTAAAAATTGAGTTATATATATAATAAATCGAGTTAGATAGATATTAAAAAAAAATATTTCATGTTTTAAACTTACCTTCAAGGTCCATCGACTGTATGTATTATTCCAAATCCGGAATGTTGATTGGTTTGGTCCTTAACCAATTTTTGGTGCAAATGAGAGCTTCAACAGTTTCTGGAGATAAGGAACTCCTAAAAGGATCCAATATGCGTCATCCAGTACTAAATGGGGACTCCGAGGCAACAGTGGAAATGGGGGTGGCTAACACATCACGTGCTACCTCAGCAAGGATAGGATAATTAACGGCATTAATTCTCCACCAATTTAAAATATCAAAACCGAGTGAGTCGTCTATACACGTCTCAGAAAAATATCTATCTAGTTCCGATCTAAACTCCGTAACACCCCGTTCCTTAAGGAAGTTGGTGAACATGATCTTAAATTTAGTAGGAACCGGTTCTAGCTCATTACCAATATTTATATTAGTAGTGCTTGGCCTCCCTCGAGCCACATTAGAACTCCTCCCATTAGCCACACGAAATGTGTTATACTGTTCAATCAAGCGGTCTAAAATGAGTTTAACCCTGTCCTCTATCTTATTCGCCAACTCACACCCTCTGCATTTTTACAACCAGAAATTCATTGCCATCATTTTATATCGTGGATGAAGCACAAAAGCAACATATATCATCAAGTTGAACCTATTTGTGCTACCTCAATACTTCTCATACTTGTTTCTCATATTTATGCCCATGGTACTAGTGATAATATCATCACTCAAGCACATATCATTTAATGCATCCTCAATTGTGCAAAGTTGCTCAAAATAAACATTAGCTGTCACATATAAAGAACCAGAAATGCTCAATGTAACATCATAAAAAACTTTCAGCAACTCTACAAAAATCCGTGCATCTTTCCAATCATTGCTAGTGGGGTTCACGAATTGGTCATCCACAAATGCATATTGTTCAGGCTTGTTTGTGTTTTTTAGTGGTACTTAACATCAAATATGTGGAGTTCCATCTAGTAGGAACATCCAAACAAATCACCATTCCACTAATTTTTTCCTTTACCGCACAAGCCTTGAACTTGGCAAATCTTAAAGGTGAGGATTTCACATCCAGACACAATCCCTAATCTTTGACACAAAATCAATTACATCCTTCAAGCCGCCCATAACAATCAGATTCAATATATGGGCAGCACACTGCATGTGAAGAAATTCACCACCCAATATAGTACGATTATTGTCTTTTATTCTTCTCCTCATGTAATCAACAGCAACATCATTTGAGGATGCATTATCAACTGTAATGGTTAAAATTTTATCAATACCCCATTCATGCAATCCAGAGTTTAACACCCTCTCAATAGTTTCGCCCCTATGGTTGGGAATTTGGCAAAACTTTAGTATTTTTTTGTGCAATCTCCAATTGCAATCAATAAAATGTGCAGTAATGCACATGTAGTTCAGATTTTGCACCGTCGTCCAAGTATTGGTGGCAAGACAAATTCTAGCTTTGACCATCCAACAATTTTTTTAGCTATATCTTCCCTTCATTTTACAGTTTAATACAATCCCTTTTTAAAGTGGCTCGGGATGGAAAAGTAAATCGAAGCTCTAAATCCGTTACATATTCAATAAAACCTTCATGCTCCACAAGCCTAAAAGGCAATTCGCATTTAATAAAATACTTAGCGGTTGACACCCTAAGTTTTTCTGCATCGTACTTCACTAGGCCTTGTGGACTACACACTCTTCCCTCCGCATCTCTCTTAACACTAGAGGATTGACTTCTTCCAACTCCTTTAACTCTAAGAGGGGAAGTTTCACATGCATTCTGCAGGTGGTGTAACATAGATGAAATACCATTTTTGTAGTGGCAACTGTATAGCTTAGAGCAATAATTGCACTGAGCTTTTGGGTTATCAGGGTCAATAGGTTGCACTCTAATATAGTGTTCCCATATCACAGATTGGTTGCTAGGTGTTTTTTTGGATTTCTTAGGTAAAGGTGGGATGGAATGGGTAGGTTATTGTGTATGTGTGGATGAAGAAGGGGTTGGAAGAGTCCCAAGCTCCTCTACATCCAATGGAATAGAAGAGGAGTCGTGAACCCCTTGGGTTGTACCGACATTACAACTTACAGAATTTTCTTTCATCTGTTAAAGTTACAACAAAATAAAATAAAAAAGCAGGAAATTAAAAGACAAGCAGAAAAATTACTACCATTCAAGTTAGCATGGAGATTAAAACGCAAGCAGAAAAATTACTACCATTCAAGTTACATGCAACAAGATGTTATTATCCATTAATATTTGAAATCGTTTTTCTTTTTACTTTTTTTTTTTAAAATAAAGATTGATCCAAGGATGATAACTTATAAGAAATGTACGTCACATTTTATATAATAGATGAAAATGTCATATTTATGTAATTGATTTAAGGTTGAGAGTGTTGTATGTAGCATTACTTGTCATATAAATATGTCTTGGTAGTTAAGTCTCAGAGCACGGTTGAGCCCTGACTAAGAAACCTTTTAAAAAAATTTTTTGAAACATTCGCTTGACTACCACAAGTTTTATGTGTTTTAAACGAAGTTAATGTGATACCTCATATTTACGTGGTTTTTAACTGAATGATTATCTAAATTATTATAATAAGTAGTTCTTTTATTTTAAATTAAACGTGTTTTTCGTTATTTTATTTTATGATTTTTAAGTTGTGAGATTTAATTAATTGGTTTTCTTGATATTAATAATTATTTCGCATTTAAATTACCCTTTAGCTTGAATTATTTTACTGTTGGGTTTTAACTATTTTATTTTACTAAGTCACTGCGTTTAAATTATTTTATTTAAGTTTGCCGTTTTAAAATCTTTTTGGTGGATCAATTTTGAAACCCAAGTTGAAAAGTCTGGATGTCATTTTCTTTCCATCATTTTTTTTTCTTTCTCTTTTTCTCTTTCTTTTTCTTCCTCCCTTGCCTTCCAGCTGCGCGACCCCTCTCCCCTATTTTCTCTCCGTGCATCCTCCCACCGCCCAGCCTCGCTGTTGTCCACCACCGGATCTCACTGCCCACTCCACCACCTTCCCCTCACGCCGACGATCACCATCCCACCGAAATCAGCCTCCACCCCTCAGCCACTCTCTCTCTTCACAGCACCCGAAACCCACGGGTTTCCCCTCCTTGTGCTGTCGTCCGCTGCCATGGGACGTCGCCATTGCCACCAACCATCTCATCCCACACCGATGACCTTCCCCTACCCCAGTTTCCATCCCCATGGTCTCTCTCTCTCTCTCCCCGCGGCGTTGGGAACCCATTTGGGTTCTTTACCGTTGTGCCATCGTGTGCCGCTTCCTGGCGTCACAGCACCTTCCGTCGGCTTCCTCTCTCGACGGCCATCTTCTACATCCAAACCCAGCCCCTAACAACAACCCTTTTCCCTCCGTCTAGCACCCAACCCGAAATGAGTTTTACATCCTCTCACGGCTAGATCCCCACCGTGCGTCGCCACCCACGACTCCAAACCACCACCACCTGCCTCCCAGCACCTCCCTTAGCTCCTCCATGCCACTCCATAGCCAGCCAAGTTCCCCCTTTGAAATTCCCTATTTTAGACCTGTTGCCCAGATGACTAACACAAGAGGGGGGGTGAATTGAGTTGTATTTAAGAAAATAACAATTATAAATCAAATATACAATATAAAATATAAACAAAATATAAAATAGCAATAAATATAAAGAGTAAGGGTAAGAGAAGCAAACTCAGTATGTTAATGAGGTTCGGCCCCACTGCCTACATCCTCGCCTCAAGCTACCCATTGAGGATTTCCGAATTCACTATTCAACCTCATTCAGGTGGAGATAGAAACCTATTACACCTTTGAATAACACCGCTACAAAGGATCCGTGTAGAACACCCTCTACACTTGCAATCATGTCACACGTGATGATTCAACTATTCCCTGTGTAGAACACTTTCTACACGCACAAGGGTTATATACACCCTTTTACTGATACAAGAATTGATAGTGGGTAGAATATCAGAAAACACTCATCAATGAGTGAAATAAGAACAATACAACAAACTATATCTCTCAAAATGAACAAGGGTTAAGGCTCAATGCTTAGAGAAGAGAGAATGAAAGCTTTGAATGAATATTGTATGCTCTTGGTGTTGTGAATGTGAAACTCTCAAATGATCTATTTATAGGCATATGAGACTTCATATTCAAATTTAAAAAGATTCACATGTCAAAGATGTCATTATTCACTTTTCAAAAATTTCAAACCTAATCTTTTTACTTTTTGCATGTGACAAAATGAGCACACTTTACATTTCAAAAATTTCAAACCTAATATTTTACTTTTTGCATATGACAAAAGGAGAACACTTTACTTTTCAAAATTTTCAAACAAAGACATCTATCTTTTGCATAAGTCAAGAAAAGCATCAATCACTTTTGAAAATATTCAAATAAAACATGCACATGTGAAAGATGACAATCAATCATCTTTAATATTTTCAAAGTTCAAACCTTTAATCATGTCATGCACATGTGAAAGATGACAATCAATCATCTTTCAAAATATTCAAATTTAATTTTCAAAATATTCATGCACAAGTGGAAAATGTATTTTAATGCTTTATGATAAAATATTAATTTTGAGTCTTAATCCTAATTTCAAAATTTTAAGAGATTTACAACATTACTCTTTACTTTAATGTGAACTTGCTCTTTTCTTGCTCATGCTTGATTCCTTTATGTGCTTGACTCTATTGTGTGGACAACTTGAGCTTGAGACTCATTTATTCTTTGAATTCATTTGTTATCATCCAAATCCATGTGTAGATTTTTAATTACATAAAATTTGAAACTTTGGGTTCAACAAGACCCACGACCATTGCTTGGAAAAGCACTGTCCGTCGCTATTCCGCCACTTTCGGCATCACCGTGATCTTGTGCGCCTTTGATCTTCCAGATTTATTGCCTTTAAAGCACTGTAAGTATTTTCTGAACAACTCTTGTGATTTAAATATATTTATATTTTAACAAATATTTTTGTGGATTGGTTTGTTGTGCCAGACTGAGTCCGAGGAGTTTGGGGGTCGGTTGGAATAGAGGAATGAGTTGTTTGTTGGTTTGGTTGATGTTGGGATTTGTTGGATTATTTTTGTGACTTGTCGCAAGCATTGCATAGTACACGCAAGATCATATTTAAAATGGAAAAATTGGATTTTTTTCGCATAATGGCATGCACGTACATGTGTTGAATATTGAAAACTGGGTTTTCATGCGTAAATGGATTTTTGGGTGCGTGTGTATCATGACCCCAAACCGAGATGTGGCATTATCTCTGTGGAGCTCCTCTGGTCACTCGGGAGCACAATATACTGAGTGACGTCCCCTGGGTTGTTGTTGGGCGACAACGGGAGCGGACGAGATGGTAACGCTCTCGTGTCGACTCCGTGGCCCCTCTGCTGGCGGGGGTTAAAGGATGCTTGGCTACGTACGCACTGGGTGCGGAATTGGGCATCGCACTTTACAAAGTCACATGCATGGTCGTTACCCATGGTGTGACGAAGGGAGCCAGGGTATGCGGATGATCTCTAGGGGAGATCATGGTGCACACAGTTAAGAAAATCGGATATTGGTTTTGATAACGAATATTGGGCCATTTTTCGGGAAAATGGCGTGATTGGACTAATGGATTATATATTTGGCCATTTTCTGGAAAAATGGCGAGGATATGTTTTGGGTCAAATGCGACTTTTGGCGTGCGTGGAAAATTAGTCTTTTTGAAGGAAATGATAATTTTGGAGTCTCATGATTATGGTATCATGTTCATGCATTTTGTTTGGCATGAATGTAATTTTTATCTCGGTATTTGTTTGGATGATTACTTACCTGCGGTACCGTTATTTGGTGCCGTAGATTTTGTTGCAGGTGTGGAAGCTAAGCCCAAGGAGGCGGTTATGCCAGAGGAGTGACTTGATGCTTTAGTTTGTGTATTGGGACGTGGTTTCCCACCTTTTAATTATGTATTTGATTTACATTATGTTTTTCTGGACTAGAGTAATATTTATTAGTATGTTCATATTTAAGCGAACTTGTATTTTAAACAAATTCTGGTACATAGTCGACTGACTTTTATTATCCGCTGCATTATTTGTTTTACACATGTTTCATGTGTACACACTTGGTACTTACCGATGGGATGTATGACCCGTATTGTCATCGTCCCAATGCATCGATTTCCACGTATCCGTACGTGAGAGTTGGGGGTGTCACAGTTAAAATCTGAAATTTTTCTAGATTGGAGTCCGTTAATGATTTGCTTGGAATTTAGCCGGATTGGTGCCCTAGAGTAGCCTTAGGTCTCACTGGAGTCCAGTTAGAATCTAAGGAAAGGTATAGTCAAATTTCTGTTCATGCATTCTCTTCAACTAATTATATACTTTCACCTAAAAAAGAAACCCTTTCTAGTGAGAGAAAGACTCCCTTCTCTCTAGGGAACAAGCTCGGTGAATCTGCTAGAGGGAGGTGGGAGCCTCGGCTCCTCCCTCCCTCCCCTCTCTTTTACAGTTTGTTTCTAGCTTTCCTTTTCCGGTGTTTGTTTTAGTTTGTTTTGCTTGTTAATAAAAGCGGTTGGCCTCTCTTTTGTGCGGTTGTTTGGCTACCACCAAGCTGGTTTTCCCGAGTTTCTCTGCCATTTTTCACGTATATGGTTATACACGATGGAGTTACATGCATATGGGTGGGGAGTTTTACACGACGGAGGTAGAGGAACTCGGATACGTATGGCTGTGGTTTTGGGTGGTTGAAAACCAAAGATCCTATCCGGTGTTCTTGACTGTTTTCGGCTGGAAGAACGGTCTGCTGAGGGGATGCGTTGGTGGGTCTACTGTGAGAGCGAGGCAGGGCGGCTTGTTCTGGGAAGGCGAAGGTTTGCTTGTGGCGTTGGGGTGAGCTTCCGCGGGTTTAAGGCTCTGTTTTATCCATGGAAAACAGAGGATTTTTCGGATGCATGCCAATGTACATGAAGGGGTTAAGGTGTCTTTTCTGGGGCGGAGCTCAGCCGCTTTTCATGGTGGATTCTTCAGGGATGGTGGTCGGAGAAGGGGGTCGGCGTCTATGTTTAGTTGTTTTGGCTTTTGTTTTTTCAGTTCTCTAGTTTTTTTCAGTCTTGTTTCCTTTTCGTGGGTTTGTTTTTTTCGTCTGTTTCTTTTCAGCTTGTAATAAGAGGTCCGGTGGCTGTGCTTTTCCGTTTGGGCGGTTTCTGGGTTTTGGTTGGTTTTGTTTGTGTTTAGGGTCTCGGTGGTGGTTTGCTTCCTTTAGCTGTTTGTTTTGGAGTTGTTAGTCCGTTGAGGTGTACGTTTTGGAGTTGTTTGCTCTGGCATGCTTGCTGCATGTTTTGATGGCTGCTGGTTTTGGCAGGATGTTGAGGGCTGAGACCGTTATGGGCTGCAGTGTTAGTGGGCGTTAATGGTGGGAAGCTGCGTGGGCATTATAGTGCTGTCTGTGGTTGGGCGTACGACTTGGGTGTTCGGTGGTGCTTTGTTTTCCTTTTCAGTTGTGGTTGTGTTATTTTGTCTTGAGTGTTAGGTTTTTATGAGTTTTTTTTTAAATAGGCTATTCCCTTTCCTCTTTTGGAGGAGGAGGGTTGTGAGTCCCTGTCCTTTTTTGGAGGACGATGGTGGTATTTTCCCCCCCTTCTTTGGAGGGTGGGGGTGGTATGCATTGTTTTTTCATAGACAAGCCGAGATGGACACCTCTGTTCTTACAGAGTCTCGCATCTCAGGAGGGTTGTGTCTTTGGAGAGTTTTTCTGAAGTTTTTTAGACAGTGTCCAGCACAATGAAAGTTGTGTGTGGGGGGGGGGCGTATAACAGATGAGTAGTTGGCTTGTAATTAGGGCTTGTTCCCGGACTTATTGGTCACAGCTGTAACTTCCTTCATTCATGAATTGAATTGAAGTCTATTTCAAAAAAAAAATTATATACTTTCAAACATAAGAAATTGGATTAAGTTTTGACATTGAATATAAAAATGGAAAATGCTAATCGATCGGTTATAGCTATATTTTGCTCAATTGCTCGATTGAGTCTCTCTGATCTCTCCCTCTCCCTCTCTCTCTCTCTCATATAGCGCCACCACCTGAAAACCGATGAACCGACAAAAATCACGTTGAAATCGAGCATGCCTATTTTCTCCCCTTTAATCAGCCGGTTTGATCAGTTTTAAACAAGAATAAAATAGTCCGTTCGGTTTCAATTTTGTGCCTGATCAAAACTGGTTTTCATCCCTAATTAAAATTAAAATCAAATTATATAAGACTGAGTAGAATGAAAACATATTTAAAAGGAACAAAGTCAAGGCCCATTCAAATTTTGTCCAAAATTAAGAATAAACGAGAGAAATAAATACATAAAGTGGACTTTACAATATTTATTGTTGCTCGTATAAATATTAATTCGATTAACATGAAATTAACAATTAATGTTATAGGGCTTAAATAGACGTGAGCTTGTACTCATTTTAGTTCAATTTTGGTTGGCTTTATCTTGCACCTAAAAATAGCTTTTTTGTTGTAAGTTATTTCTTACAAAAATGACAATTTTTTTTATTAAAATGAATATATTTTCATAACAAATAATCATTCTCGTTGCTAATAATTTGTTATAAATGCTTGATTTTATTGTATTGCTAATTTTAAGTTTTAAAAGCTTACTAATGCTATAAAACAAATCATTGATTTCTTAACTGTTCCGTTTTCAAGAGTGGCGAGGAAAAGAGGAAAGTTGAGATGTGTATCAGTATTTAAGCCCAAAATTTATAAACACGCTTCATAGATTTGAACAAACCACGAAATGGACATTGGAGTTCGGATGATAGTACTTTAGGTTCATAGTTACAAATTACAATAATAATGAAACACAATTATCAGCAACTTTCCATGCATCGACTTAATTATCGACCAAATCACAACCATTAATATCTCCATGATGATCTTCATAGCAGGGCTAATCGTCTGATATCAATCGGGTAAGCATCCGATGCAGACTGAGCACTGTAAGCTCTCCTGGCCACAATGGCGTTCCCTGCCTCAGTTGGATGAAAAGCATCCCAAAAGAGATACTCATCCCTATTTTGGCATGGAGTTTGAAGAGGTAGACATGTAATTTGCCCATTGTTCCTTCCCACACCACAGCACCCGGCATTTGTTACACTGAAACCTAAAGTTGCCAAAAGAAAGACGTACAAAGCATGCATGAATACCTCAATATACACAAATAATGGCACTTGTTACCCTTAATCATATAAAGATTCATCTAGAATTGAATGGAAATGATTTTACCGAAAGCCGAAGGACGGCTTATAATATCTTGGAAAATCCCAAAAGAGTCTACATAGATGAATCTTGCATCTGGCGTATTGCTGTTGAGAGTAGTAACAAGAGATTTCAATCTGGTGTTGAATATCTGGTTGGCGGAATTGATTTTCTGTACGCATGTTGACCCATCCTGACTATTTTGAGCCAATTCATTTGGGCTGCAACCTATTTGACCCAGTCCGAACAAGGCCATTCTCCTTGCTCCATTGTCATACAAGATCTGTACAATGAATGAAGCCAGTCCAAATATGACACGGTTTTCCAAATGCACATTACTTGGGTAACTGACCTTTAATGCCAGTTTTGTTGAAGGGTGCACATTCAGTAAGGCCAGAGTGTGCCCACTTCCCCAACCCAAAAGCAGCGGAAAAGAAAGATGTTTATAACTGCCAATGTAACATTGAAGTCTTAACAGGTGATGCCCATTTTGGCCAGTCACCTAGAGCCGGTTTTAAGGCTCAGCTCAGCATTTTAGCTGAGTTTCCTAGGGAAAAAGCCAAAAGTAAAGAGTAAGGAAATGTAGTACTAACCTTTAGCTGTTCTGTATATTGTTCAATAAGAACATCTGCATATTGATCAGGAGTATATTGGTTGCCAGTGGAGTAATACTGGGGCATGAAATAGTTGTTAAGGTAATCATTGCTACCCAATCCAATCGAGTATATACATTTGCTTAGGTATTGTGCAGCAGAGTCTTCATCTCCAAGTAAGTTCACCACTTGTGTGACTGTGTCTTGGTAGTTTTTCACCTGCCCACTGAAGCTAATCCTGCCTCCCTGCATGAATAAGGGTTCCTTTAAAACTGAAACACAGCACACGTACAACCTGAATTCATTTCTTTGTCAATGAAAAAGTGAGTGAAGCATTTTTGGTACCAGTTGGCGCCCAGTTTCCTCTCTGATTCCAGCGGCTGCTGATGCGTAATTCACTCCTCTAAGTATGTCTCGACCTCTTGCAGTTGCATAGGGAGGTATATAATCATCGAAGCCCAAAAGCTCAGCTGTCGATTGGAAACGAAAAGAAAAAAAAGTATTTTAGACCTCCACTTTAGCAACTAATCTTCTTGAACACAGTGAAACAAATCCAATATAATATTATTTTTCATCACGAGTCTATCAAACTTCGTTATACTTACTAATATAACAGATTTTCAGTATTTTTTATATCAAAATCATTTGAAATGTATCACATCAATATCAAATAAAAATATATTATTTTTGACATATTGTTTTTTAATTGATTTATATATATAAAAAATTATAAAAATAGTCTCGATATAATTTACAAGATGGTAAAAAGGGCAGGACCATCGTCGTAAAGAATCTTGTTAGGTGAAGAGACTGCAAGTTTTTTAATGTTTTGTGAAAGAAAATAAAAGTTGTCAGATGTAAGGCACTAGGCACACACCGAACGACCCGCGCTTCCTTTAAATGCGCTTTTATGACGGCACCTTCTTCATTCTTGGACGACTATTTATTTTAAAAAATTTTATTTATCTTCCTCACTCTATTCATTATATGTGATTTTTTAATTAAAAATAATTAAAAATTAAAAAAAAAACTTTATTAGTTTAAAAGATAGATGAGGAATAGAAAAATTCAATTGGTTAAAATAATAATAATAAATAAATGAAAAATAAAAATAAGTATGAAGTGTGAAATGATGAGTAATAAATTTTAGAATAATGTTACGTACAGTTGTGAAATGTGTAAGCACCATACAATCCTTTTGAAAAAAAAAAAATACAGTTCACTTTTTAAAAATTAATTTGTTTAATTTTAAGTCTCATATTTATTTATTTATTTTCAAAAAAATTACGTAACGTTTGCTTACTTTACAATTATAAATATCATTCTTCTTACTTTAAATTCTAAGAAACTGAAGTAACTAAAAATGACAAACCAAATTCCACTGCTCTTTTATGGATAAAATACTAAAACTACACTCTAAAAACCAGTTCCCCCCACTCCCACTCCCTTGGAACTCTATAAAATTAATTGAAAAACTAGAAATGAAGAGAAAAAAAAAATGGTCGTTTGAGATTCTTAGCAAGGGAAACTAGTTTGTACAATATCGGAGTGTGCAGATATCACGTGCTGTTTTAAATGATAGACTTTATTATTCTTTTCCGATTACGTGAGATTTGTAGATCTTAAAACTGTATATAATATTATTCATATTTAAGCAATTATTTATAGCTTAAGCTAAGGAAATGCTGCTCCTTTAGGAAAGTTCATATCACATATATGAAAATAAAATTGAATTTTCATCATATAAATATATATATATATTCTACATCAAAACATGAAAAAAAAAAAAAATTTATCAAAGAAAAGAACACACAAAAATTGTTGACCCATTGAGCAGGGAACTGTCATTTTCATAATAATGATGGTTTCAATTTACCACCATCAGGTTGCTAGATGTCATAAGTTTGAGTAATGAAACTGTAGTGAATGCATTCATGAATATTAAGTTCCACGTCCAATAAAACAAGTATTACGAGAGATAGATTAACATGATATGACTACAAAAGTAAAGATTTTTAACTAAATATCCGGATCAAGACCTTAGTCAATTTGAGAGAAAACTAAATCATGATAAGAGAGCTTACCAACGACATCAACGGTAGTTTTACCATTGGAGAACCTTCCAGTGGGTCCCTCGGGGAAGTCAACCCCATAAGGCATGTAGTTAGCCCTAGCCAACGATTGGAGTTGGTTGTTATTCCCATTATCCACCAAAGAGTCCCCGAATATGAAGTAGCAAGGCACTTGGGGCTCTGCTTCTGCTGCCTTGCACCAGAAATTCAAGAGCACCAGCACCAGCACAGACACTTGCACCCCCATTTTCCGAAGCTCCTTCGCCATTGAAGAAAGTTGGAAAGAAAAAAAATGGAAGGAGAGAAGGGATCCTACTAGGTTTTGTGTGTTTAAGTAGGAGAATGAGGACTTCAAAAGCTAAGTAGAAGTATATATAGTCGGGGGAGAGAGAAAATAAAGTGATGGGCATGGTTTTGCTTTTACAGTTGAGGGAGTTGGATAGAAGCATTAATTTCACGCGGATGCGTTTATGAGACTAGTGCCAAGGCCGGCCCTGCTGCCTCTGTTTGCCCAGAACTTCCGATCTTTTGGTTTTGCCTTGCACTACATTGGATTTTGAAATGTATTAATGCAATTACTATGAAAATGCTGAGAAGAAAAAATAATAATAAGAAATTAAGTTAAATATGATATAAAACGTTAAATCAACAATAAAGGAGAATGCTGAAATTGTTTTGTATTCTTTATATACTCTATTGATATAAACAATTATTTTATATTAAAAGAAAGGTAATGCAGCTAATGATATTTTGCAATCCAGTTATCATATCAATATAAGATCTTTTCTGATTTCCAGCGTCTGGCCGTAGATATTAATTATATCACGTCCGTAACTTCACTAGTCTACCACTAGTGGAATACACGGATCGTAGTGCTTCGTGCATGGATCCAAGTTTGCTCAAGTACTACTATATATCTCCCATTATTATTCATGTAAACTAGAGCTGTACATGTACGTACATGACACTTGTAAAGAGAAAATATGAAGGTAAAACAGTACAATCATTCAATATATACTTTAGTCCCTATATTCAAAGCAAATTTAATTGTTATTGAGGGGATAAGATGATTAGATCGTAAACCCCACATGATATAAGACAATGTGTAAACCAATGAGATGGCACACTTTGACAGCCTACAATCGAGACGTATGCCCTAACAATTGCTGTACCAACTAATGAGATAGCTCCCATGCTAATAAAAGGAGAAAACAACTATACGAAAGAAAAATGCTTTGTATATAAGAGAGGGACGTAGCAATAAGGAGATAATGGTCCTAGAATATCCTTTCGTTCGTCATCTCCTTCTTCCTCTTTATCTTGTAAAGAGAGAATTAAAAGGTTCCTTAATCATGCAACTCCATCCCTAACGTACTGCATTTGAAAATAAATGCTTCTTGGATGGTCCTTTTGATAGATGCTTCTTGGATAGAAAAGGGATCCTTCGCGTCTCCATACGTACTACTGCATTAGAATACATACATTTATCTATTTTTCTCTAAAATCTTGGTTTGGTGGTTGCCTCAGCTAGCTTGATCCCACCATATTGGCCTTAATTAAAAACCAAAAGCACTTGCTCGACCTAATGAGGATTGATGGTAACATGACTTCCTCATGACAATAAATGCATATATATAATAGATCGATGGCAGGCTCTTACTATTAAAATTTTCCCTTCATATTTCTCACTTTAATGAGTTAGAAAATCAACCAAGCTAGTTTATGGCATGAAAGGGAAAGAATGATTACTACATCAACAACCGAGAGTCAAAATGGGCAACAAAGTCAACAATGTATATATGTGTAGCAGTTCTATCTAGCTGGTACGTAACTGCAGCAGCTGGCGCACACATGCATAATATAATGCTCGATGGATGCATATACGATCCCATAAATGCTTGTGGGGTGAGCAAAATAAATGTTATTGGCAAAGTCATGTTCCGAGTAACATGCATCTGCATGCATAGACTACCAAACTGGACTCATGCATGGCCCCCAGTTTGATTAAATGAGAATCTCATCTCTGTAATTGGTTTGCCTTAATTAGCTAGTGCCATCTATATATGTGTGACAGCGATTCTAACACTCTATTAATTGGCATTAAGATATGGCCTTGTTCACTTTAATTCACAAAACATGATCTTATCTCATCTCATCTTACTTAATCATTATAATTGTTTCAAATTCTCATATAAAATAAAATAAACAATTCAAAAATTTCAAATTTCAATACAAAAATAATATTAAAACAATATATTCTAATAATATTTTCTTCAACTTTCAACTTTAATCTCAACTCATTTTATCTCATCTCATCTCTGAAAACAAACAAGACAAAGTTCCAGTCGACTTAAAGGTGAGAGAGATATATACTACGCATAAAAAGATTTTATAAATTTCATTATCATCTTACTTTTATAATACTCTGATGAGATATATTTTATTATTTATTTTACTTCTTAAATTACGTGTGGGCTAAACTCTCTTTCAATGAAGGGTCCAACATGTGAAATATTTAAATTAAATAGGGTAGAGTATAGAGTTAGAGTTCAAACATAAGACCTCTACTCTGATACCATGTGCAATAAGGCCACTTGTCCCAAAAACTTGAGCTGATAGATGGAACATGCATGTACATTTAATTATTTTAATTATATTCTTAACACTAGACTCTCTTTTAATGAATGTGTTAAATACATGAAATATTTAATTAAATGAAATAAGTGTAGAGTTAGAGTTTGAACTTAGGACATATTCTCTGATACCATATAAAATCGCTACTTATCCCAAAATCTTAAGCTAACAAAAAGAGATAAATTTTATTATTTATTTTATATCTTAATTAACAGTCATTGTCCTTCAAGGGTGACACAAATTGTCACATCTAAATTACATGGTAGGATGAAAGTAGGAAATGAGTATAAGATATGAATTCAATTATTGGGTGTTGATCTTACGTGTTCTCTCTCTCTCTCTCTGTCTCTCTGTGACCATGTGCACCTTTGATTTCTTTCTTCTTAAATCTTCTTTCTTATTACTTTCTTCTAGATCTGAAGTTCTCCTGGTATTTAGTGAACTCAATTATGATTCCATTTTTTAAGCTCAAGTTAGGACAAGACAGGTTCCACTTTTACTCTCCCTCAAAGTTGCAGTTGATTGTTATTCGAATTACTTAAAATTAATATATCATTGCATGATGGTAAGCTTGCATTTTTCTTGTCACCTGATGCTGGCAGAGTAAATTAATTACCATATATACTTCATAGTGTACGTATTATGTGTCAATCTTCCTTATGGGTCGTTTGCTTTCAAGAGTAACAGTCTTTTAACTTTATTGAAGTGATTTTATTTTGCAGGAGTTACTTATATAAACACCAAGCTTTTGATTGCCTTCTTCGTGGATTATCGAGAGTGCCTCTTTTTTGGTGTGTTTGTGTGTATAATGTTTCCAGGGGGCAAACATGCCAATCCAACCATCTATATGTAAATAGACTAACCCATAAGAAAGAAGTAGGTTCGGACCATTAATTCTAGATGAGGGTAGACGCTAAGCCCACAATGCAGCAACATTGATCCAAACTCGAGCAGAGCCCGAAAACAAAGGGTTGTTCAAAAATAGACAAAAACAATTGCTACAGTAGCCTTAAATGTCGCATTGCTCCCATGTACGAAAAACCAGGGGTGTCTATATATATGGACCCCGTAGTATGTTGTGATTTTGGATCTATATTTGTCGACTATAGTAACGATATATTGTGTTGTGATAATTTCTTGATAGTCACGTTACAAAGCATAGGCTCCTTATACAGATCGATAACCCATATGCTAAACATTGAAATTATTTGAATTTTCTTACATTAAAAACTCAAATCCTACCATTTATTATTTTGATAGCCCATATCAATTCCCTAGCAAATCATAGATTGATATTAACTATTTCATGGCAAATCATGATTTTATATCAATTATTTCCTAGCAATTCATAGATTCATATTACTATATTTTAACTTTTAGTTCTTTACTTCTTGCGCTTGAACTTTGGTATTTTTAGGGTTTGTTTAGATGTAAAATGGTTTCATGAATGATGTAAGATTTTCAATGAATGGTGTAAAAACTTGAAAAAACATTTTAAGATGATGGTTTTATGGAGCTTTAACTAGTGGTGGAACTCATTATAAAAGTATGTTCATATGTGCAAAATTTTTAAGAAAAGTTTTAAGAGATGACTTAAAAAATAATATTAAGCAGTTTATTTAAATTAAAAAAACAAAACATGAAATTCGACAACAAACTTGAGATGGCCAGACTGGGAACCATGGTGACCCGATATAGGCCTCCATGTGCTACCAAAAAACATTGTGGGGTAGAAAACTCAAGTCACCATGAGTTAACGTAGATCAGGCTACCATGGTGGCTGAAGTATTAAGAAAAAATAAATTCTTTTAATAAAACGATGTTGTTTTGGTGTTTGACTGAGTAGTATATAAAGAAAACTACAAAACTCTAATTCATTCTCTCATCTCTTCTCTCTTCCTTTGTCATTCTATTCTACCTCCCCTTCACTCTTCTTCAATTCATCTCCCCCTTCATCTCCTCCTCCTTCTCTATTTTTTCTTCCTAAAGGTTGTCACTTTGAGACACCTATGGGCACAATGTGGCTGTGGGTTTGCCAAGAAACCCATGGCCGTGATTCTTTGCTCAAACCCGTAGCCATAATTAGCCATAGTTCTTTGCCGTGAGCCATAGGCCACGACATGGTCGTGGTTTTGCTCAAAGAAGTAAAGCCACATCATGGTCTTGCTGTTTGTGTGACGCCTCCAACTCCCACATACAGCCACGCGGAAGTCGAGACGTCAGGATGATGACAACACGGGTCACACATCCCATCGCCAAGTGCCAAAAGTGTGTGCACCAGTAAAATGTGTACAAATAAAAACACGCAGCGGTTAGATAAGTCATATATATAAGTACCAGAATTTTTCTTAGTTAATACAAACCAGATTCAAACATACATACTAAAATATTACAAGTTCAACATCATTTCAAACCAAATACATATTAATAAAAACATCGCCAAACATAATATACTTAAAGATCATCCAGCTACTCCTCCGGCGGAGCCGCCTCCTCATCACCAAGATCTGCATCAAAATCTACGGTACCAAAAATGGTACCGCAGGTAAGTAAAATCCAAACAACGCAAGATATAAACATATTAAAACCCAAACAATATGCATGAATTATGCCCAATGCACATGTCCCCAAAACCATATTTTTCCACACACGCCAAAAGTCACATTTGGCCCAAAACCTTTCCTTTAAATTATATCTCGCCATTATTTCACATAATGGCCAAAAATCAATCTCAAACCATCATTTCCATATTTTTCCTTAATCGAATGCACCATGACCTCCCCTAGGGGTCATCCGCAAGCCCTGGCTTCATAACAAGCGATGCCCGGTTCCGCGCCCTGCGCGTACGTAGCCAAGCATCCTCTAAACGAGCGATGTCCAGTTCCGCGCCTCTCGCACGTATGTAGGCAAACATCCTGTAGCTCCCGCCAGCAGAGGGGCCACAGAGTCGGTGAGTAGGGCGATGTTTGGTTTTGCACCTCTCGCGCGTACGTAGTCAAGCACCCCCTAGTCCCGCTCCCGTCGTCCAACGACAACTCAGGGGACGTCACTCAGTATATTACGCTCCCGAGTGACCAGAGGAGCTCCACCGAGATAATAACCTATCCCGGCTTGGGCTCGTGAGACACACGCACCCAAAAATCCGTTTACACATATAACACCATTTTTCAATAAAATGCGCATGATCATGTATGCTCAATACCATGCCAATAAAATCACATAAAATAACCACATAACCTGAACATCACAAACAACCAACAAACCGCTCCGTCCTCAATTCCAACCGACCCCCGAACTCCTTGGACTCAGTCCGGAATCAACAAACCAACCAGATAACAAAATAAATTATTGTAAAGGCATTAATATATTAAATCTAAAATGAAGCTTAGGAAAATACTTACAGCGCTAAATAGGATTTTTAGAAGGGTCGGCGCGAAGCAAACGGCGGGCGGAAAACAACGTAACAGTGCAAATGCACTATAGCCGTGGGTCGCAAAATACCCACTTTTGAACGGGGATGAACCAAGACCCCAAATTGATAGGGAATGGTCTAGGGAGGTTTATGAAACTAGTGGAAACGAGTTTTGGCCGTAGGTGGCGGCAAAAATGCCGGTTGAAGTAAAAAACGTGTAAATCGGAGTTAAGCTCGTGGGAGCTACTCCGGTGACCGTTTGAGGCCGGGGATGGGTGGGTTAGGACGGCAAAGAGTCGGTGATGAAGTGGTGGAGATCATCAATCGGTGCTTGGCACTTGGGCTATTTGGGTGCAACCCGTGTGAATCCCAAATAGAGATTCAACACCTTGACGTTTGTGGACGGGTGTTGTTTCAATTATCAATCTATGAGCAAGTTTGTTTCTCTTTTCCATTATTGAGTTGCATTCTTGTTATTTATTTATCATGTTCATTATTCTTATTACAATTTTCATTATAAAACACGCCCCATATATTCCATTAATAGATCCACCATTCCAACACACTAGATCTCATTTTCCAAGAAGATCTAGCTTTGTTGGACTTTTCCCATCACTTTTCCTTCACTTTCCTACCATCCAAACACTATATTAGCCTCCATACTATCTTTCATTATCCTAGATCTAATTCCTTTTATCATAAAAGCCTAGATCTAACCTAAATCTAGTGCCTCCATAATTCCTACACAAAACCTTAGCCTCCATAAGGATTTCCTATATTTTAGGAAACCTTAAACCCTAGCCTCACTTCCATATTTTTCCAAAATACCACTCAAGGGAACGCCTACCATAAACCTTAGATCTCACAATTCGGCCATCATCATCCCATATACCATATTCATTCCATCAAGATCCCAACTCACAACCACAACATAAAGCATCCATATTCACCAAATCTCATCACTCAAGTCACGAACTCAAGTAAAGAGCAAGCAAGAAGGATAGGCTCATCGGTCATAGTTGGAAGAAGCGGATCTTGAGAACCATAGTGTTTAGGGACTAGACCGAGGTAACCAAAGCTTTTTCAAAACCAATAGGGACAAAAGTGTAAAAGAAACGAAACCTAGAGAGAAACTGTTATGATCTTGTCGTAATGCGGCGTCGTTTGTTGGAGAATACCTTAGCCTGCAATGCAATGTTTCAACTTATGGCACGATGGAGCACTGGAGCTAAAGGCGTCCTAATACGAAGTAGTTTTATTGGCTCTGAGCTCTTTTCATTTGGAGTTGTATGTGATGTTTAGATTACTTTCATAGAGGTCAGTTTATCAATCCTAGAAGTTGTTAGTCTGTTGTAGAGAGTGAATATAGTCGAAAGGAAGGAAGTGGAGAGGAGAGAATCTGGAATCTAAAAAATTGTTAAGGCTACTCTTTTGTATGGAGGTTTGGAATCCCTCGAGGGATTCCATTATCGATACACTTGTGGGTCTTTGAAGCCTTTTATCAAACACCTTTCCTATTTGCTCTATTTTCATTCTGATTCCTGAAGCATTTTATTACATCTCATTGGGTTCCTTAATACACTACAACAACTCATTCAGCATTACAACAGATTTACAAGAAAGTTCATTACAGAAACCAATCGAATATATGATGGACGAAATTGTAAAAGAAATAAAATGAGAGATGATGGACGAAACTATAAAAGAAATGAAAGCAAGAGAGAAACCAGTCTAGAACTTAGCTTTTTCGAAATCAAGAGACAAAAGCAAGAGATAAAGGAAAAGTCTATGTTGCCCTTACTTCTTCCTCCATTTTACTTTTTTTTTTAATAAAATAAATGCTGCCACGTCAGAAAGGGTGCGCATATAGGCACAAATTTGTGTCTGTACTAGCAGTACTCTTAAGAGATAGATTTATGGATTTGCTGAAGGGATTTTTGAAATAAGGAATTTTGGGGATTCCTGATGGTTTGCACTGCATTTTCCCCCAGCATTCAAACGGGGGCACCTGCCCACAAGGGGCAAGCTCGGGGCCTAGAGGCCCAACTTCCCCCCCCCCCCTCCCCACCCCCACCATATAGCAGGGATCGGGGGCGTAGTTGGGGGTCCCTAGTCTAAGAGGTGCGCATAGCACACTTATTAGAAATGTCATCTCTTATGCCCTCGGCCCAATTCATAATCGGGTGTGGAATTGTAGCTAACCCTCCTTGTTGTTGTTCCATACCATCTCATCTAGATAATGCATCTGCTTGCACATTGTCTCGCACACACTTGTACTCAATTATAAAGTCAAAGCCCAAGAGCTTGTGTAGCCACCTTTGTTGGTCACTCGTAGTAATTTTCTAGGGTCATAGATACTTAAGGCTCTAGTGATCGATCCTGACCACAAAATGATGTCCTAATAAATGGAGTCGCCATTTTTGTACAACCAAAACAAGAGCTACCATCTCTTTTTCATATGTGGACTAGAATAGTTGCTTTCCCTATAAGGCTTGACTGAAGAAAGCTATGAGACATCCTTGATGAAGAATGATTCCTTAAAGCATAACAATCAACAAAGAAGTTCTTTGTGAAGTCTGTTATGGCTAGAACTGGTGCTTGGGTCATGGCTTTCTTTAGTTTTTCAAAGGCCACTTCGGATGAATTACTCCAGCAAACTTCATTCATAAGGGCTTAGAACGTCGCAGGAGAATTGGTCAAGCTAAAAGGCATAACCAAGCCATTTTTTCCACATCACTTGGAGCCACTCGAATTTGATAATATCAAAAATGTAAATCGAGTTTAGAAAAAATACGAGCACCAAGTAGTTCATCAATCAATAGAATTGGAAACTTGTATTTGATCATGATAATTTTATTCAATTTACGGTAGTACATGCACATACACCAAGTGTTGTCCTGTATTTTTGCAAAAATAACAGGTGATGAATAAGGGTTAGTGGACGCTAGATAATACCTGTTGAATGCATGTCTACCACCTTTTTCTCAATTGCTTCCTTTTGATAGTGTGGCTAAAAGTAGGGTTTAACTTAGATTGGACCTATTCCATTATACACTAGGATCCGATGATCATATTTTCATGATGCAAGTAGCTCTCGTGGTTCTAAAAACATGTCTTCATAATTACTTTGTAGTTCCTCCAATTGTCCTTTGTCAGTTGTCTACTATAAAGAAGCTATCCCAACACTTTATTTATTTATTTTTTTTTAACACTTGCCTAATGCACTAATTCACCAGCCCAAGAGAAACAAAAAGTCATGCGCTCAAAGTCCATGAAACTAGGCTGATCGAGTAGCTTCAAATAGTGTCCATACAAGATGAAATATTATATAAGAATTCCTTGATACTCACGTTGCAAAGCTTAGAGATTATTTGAATTTTATTATATTAATAACTCAAATCCTACCATTACCCCCTCTCGCTTCAGTCCTTTGCTTGTCCCTCTCGCTTATCTATTTATCTCTTTTTCACACCTCTCAGCCATTGCTATCCCTTACATGCTAGATGGCTGCACGTCACTGCCATTGCTCAACTACCACGGTAGCTCCTTCAGTCTGTCTCCCTGCTTATATCTTGATTTCTCACCCTTCGTCTATGCCTCTCATTGTCACTCGGTGTCTCTCTTTCTCTCTACAACTTTCAACCACCACTCATCGTTGGACTACTGTTAACCACAATGTAGTCCACATTGTTTCCAACCCTCAATCTCTACTCCTCCATTGCCATCCCACATGCAAAGCCGTGAATCACCACACTATAACCTTGTAATTGGAGGTATAATTTCTATATCCGTGTTTTGGGGGTTTTTTTATTTATGTCGAGATAGTTGAAATTGAGAAATATTATACTAATGTAGTTAGAGTTTGTGAAATTATGGATTTCAAGTCAATGTTGTGAACTGTGCGTCGTACGAAGTGTTGGGAAACTATGTAGTAGTTGTGATGTGGATTTGTGTAGTGTAAAGTGATGAGAATAATTGTGTAGCTGTGAAGTGGCCACATGAAGTGTCGAATTGAACCATGTAGTTTTGGCATATGGTGTGAAGTTTGCATTTTGCTGTCTTAGTATTTGGATAATAAGCTCATGATTTTGATTGGAACTATGCCCTTGAGTTGGGTCGTAAAATTTGAGAACATGTTTGTGTTGCTAAAATTTTGTCTAGAGGTAGTTGTATGTTTGTAGAGGTCGAGTGGATGGAGTGGTCTGTACTGTGTGTGAGTATGGCAGAAGTTGAAAATAGAATAGGTAGGTTATATTTAAGGTATAAAAGCATACTGTTGGAGTATGGAAGGTGTAAAGGTTGGGAGTTTTATTTTGGGTCGTTAATTGTGTCGTTTATTGTAAACGTGTTAGTGTATTTTTATTAATTTATTGTATGTTTAATTATACTTAGGTGACGATCAAAATTTGCTTCACACTTTTGAGAGAATTTTCAAAAAAATTAAAAAATTCATGCAAGCAGGATTCCTATATTAGACTTTGTATAAAAGAAATTGATTGGGGTTCTTTTTTCAAAATATGCATATTTTGTTATGAAAAGAAATTTGAAATAATCTCATTTATTTGTTCTACATTACTAATGAAATTTATATAAAAGATAAAAATATTTTTGTCATGACTGGTGTAGATATGAGCAAATTTTTGGTATTTTGTTTCTGAACTGTGTAAAAAGAACGATTATAAAATCTAAAAATTTGTGCATATTATGTAAAAATGCTCTAAATCTGTTTTGATTTTGTAAAGATAATATGATTTTGTTCATTATTCTATTTTGATATGATGTGGCATATGAAAACCTTTGGCAAGACATTCTGACTCTGTATCTAATTATATTTCTGGCTCTGATCTAATGATTCCGATTTTGTTTCAGCTCTGCTTTGACCTTACTACTTGTGTAAAACTGTTGTCTCTGTTATATGGTTGATACCAATATCGCTGTTTCTGAGTGCACCCACTTTGAAAATAAAGTGATTTTTCTACGTGATCTTTTCTGTTTGCACACTCGAGATTTTGAAAATGAATAAGATGAAGATTCTCATTCTGATACTGTCTAATTTGGCCACTGAAGATAACACAATCCTACTACGAGGGTTAAACGTGGTATTTGTTCTGATATGATACTCTGGTATGTTATGATATGTAAGATGATGATATTCAGTTATGTTATGCCAAAAGACTTTTGAATATGAACATTTCAAATTGTCGCTCTAATATTCTAATAACATGCATGCTTTGGATCTGCATTTTGAAACTAAAATGCTTTCTTTTCTCTTTTTTTTTTTTTTTTTTTTTTTTTGCATTCTAAACTCTGTAAAAAGGCTTATATTTATATACTAGTATATGCTATTTGACTGAGTTATTGATAACTCATCCATTGTCGTCACAACATTTTTCAGATAATTTAAATGTTTCAGTTGAGTATCAGGATTAGGGAACATGGACAAGATTAGTTAAGCACAGTGGATTAAGCACAAAAGGATGCCATATTTATTGGAGAATTTTATTCAGGAGATCGGTTTTGTTCTGTTGACTTGGTATTTTGGAAGATTGACATTTATCTTGAGACTTTGTGATGTTTCTAGTAAATTATTTTGTAATAGTTGGTTTAAAACAATGAGAACTATGTGTAATTGAGAAAAGAATCCACTACTCCCACCTACAAAACTCACCGACAAAGCCCACCGACTGAGTTGTTTTTTTTATTTTATTTAATGGTTGAGGAAATGTTTTTTTAATAAGTTTGTGATTTATTTTAATGCCGTTATGTGATCAAAATCCTCTGTGTGTGTAGCGTCACCCATTGAGAAATTAGAGTTTATATTTGTCCTATGAGATATGATTTAAGTGACACTTTGTAACTCTCCGACCCATCTGGGACTGGGTGCATTACATTATTATTCTTTCCCTTTCTTCTATCTGTATGATAATGCATCCAAACATCAACCAAGTCCACAAAAAAAAAAAAAAAAGAGAAAGAGAAAGAAAGAGAGAAGACAGCTTACTCCTAGTCATTGATGATGAAAACTCTATAGCTAGAAAGATGGACTTGAAAATTTCAAATGAAGATTGTAGCTAGGACAAGCAAAGAGGTGTCGTGATGCGTTTGATGAACCGAGATGCTCATGCCTTTGAGAAGAGGCAGATTTGCAATATGGGTACCAGAAGTTGACATTGTGCTAGCTATTGCGCACATAAATGTCGATAGAGATGGTTTGGGATTAAGCTGAACTGACGTATCCCATGGCAAAAAGTAGGGTGGAAAGCATGGAACAAATTGGCACATAATACGCAAAGATGTAAACATGCATGGACCGATTTAGGATTTGCAGATCTAGAATACGACACAAGCAGCTATATTTAAAGGTAAGCAGGCATGTCCAAAATCATCTATATAAAATCTTAATTTGCTTGAGTATTTCCCTTGCGCATGCCTTGGAGTTTGGTGCCTAGCAAGTGGTCCTTAAATTTTGGGCCATACCGTTGGATTTAGACAACCACTTTGAGATGTAAAACTCCATTCCAGGCCATCCCAGATTCCCAGCTGCCCCAAGCCGAAGCACATAGATCAAAAACTTCGCACTCTACTCTATTTTCCATTAGAGATCATATATAAAATTTATTATCAGAAGTATCATCGATGATCTTCACAGGAATTTGGATTTGATGTTATTATTTAAATTTATATTCAATTCGAATATCAGGCCAAAATGACTTCATTATAAAAGCATGCATGTGGTAATTTAAAACCAATTTAAAACGTTCATTGAATGCAAGAAATCCAAGAAACGAATAAAGTATACGGGTGGCTTGATCACCTGATAATAATTTAATACAATCGTTATAGAGAAGACGTCATGGGTATTGGTTCAAATTTTATTCGTTGAAAAATAAAGAAACTTTAGGAAATACCAGAACATAGACGTCATGCAGGGTGATGGCCGATTCAAGTTGGAGAGTATAGTTTAGATAATGCTTATAAAAATAATCTCTCTCTCTCTCTCTCTATAGCACCTTGGAAATTTTAAATAATTAGTTACATTTTTTAATATTTTTTTGGTTCTGATTGTCTCTGAAAGATTGTACTATACGTTAGAAATAGAGTGGAAGAGCCATATATAAGATCAAAAAGCATAGTACGTAACCGATAATGGTTTTTTGATGTTGTATTTTTTCTTTTTCCTAATTTTGATGCTGGACCTTCCGTATAAAATCAAGAGAAAATGAAAAAAAAAAAGAAAAAAGTAGACCTGCCCCCGGGTCCGGACCCCCACCTTGGGCAGCCCGTCCATCAAGGGGCGGCGTGCAGACATTCGCCTGCATATTCTATTATTAGTGGGGACAGGGCTCGGGCAAGCCTAGCCCCGCCAGAATATCCCCATTCAGAATATATATATATTTATAATAAGTGCTTATGCGCTAATAATACAATAAATACAGTAATATTTATCGTTCCTTTTTCGTGTATAATAAACAGGATAAACAGTAATAATAAACAGTAAATATAAACAGTAATAATCAACAGTAAAACTCTCATTCCGTTTTCGTGTTTAATAAACAGTAAGAGAAAGGGGAAGAAAGAAGGGATGAATTAATCGTGGGTCCCTCGCACAGTAATAGATGCACAGTAATATAATAATTCGATTCCTGCACAGTAAATATAATAAAAAATGATTCCTGCACAGTAAAGATAATAATAAAAAATTCAAAATGCACAGTAAATATAATAAAAAATTCTATAAATCGTCGAAAATTTTCGTGACTACACAGTAACGATGCACAGTAATATAATAATTCGATTCCTCACAGTAAAGATAATAATAAAAAATTTAAAATGCACAGTAAATATAATAAAAAATTCTATAAATCGTCGAATTATGAACCAACACCTTTTTGTGTGGCAATTTTCAATGTGAACTCGTGACTGGGTTCAACATCAGCTTTTAATTCAAATTAATTCTTTAATTAATGGAAGTAGTGTTTGCTTTGGACTTAAATGTCCAAATCAGTATTGTCCCATATTTCACTTTCTTAGGAGGATGTAGGGACTGGTTATTCTGTTTATATAGAGTGTTATCTTTTTTTTTTTGAGAAATTTAAAAGTTAAGACAATATTCGTCATTTTATATGTAAAAATACTCTAAAATAGATGCGTAAGTTAATTTATAATCTAAATTTTTATGTATTAATAACTCATATTTATAACTTACGATATGATGAAATAATTCACGTTTTCTAAAAAAAAAAAAAAGACTGTACTAACAGCCTTTGAAAAACGGAGACATCATTAGTGGGAATGCATAAAACATGTAAAGTCGAGGAAGATAAAAGTTGTTGTGACAGCTTTTATATAATATTTTTAAAATCTCATAAATCAACTTTATATCAACAAAGTCTAGAAACAAGGTGGTCCCTTTCTCTTTTGCAAAACATAAAATCCACACTAACAGCCACGATAATGTGAAGATAATAGCCATTATTGGAAGATAATCCGTGACTACATAGTAATTATGCACAGTAATATAATAATTCGATTCCTGCACTGTAACGATAATAAAAAATTCGAAATGCACAGTAAAGATAATTATTTCTTCTTCTTTCTTTCTTTTCTCTTCCGTTCTTCTTTCTTCTTTTCTCTCTCTCCCCGTTCTCTCCCTTCTCTTTTCTCCTTCCCGTCGCCCCTACTTCGGCCGGCCATTGCACCCCCGTCCGGTGGAGGTGTCGTACACCACCCACCCAGTTTTCTTCCCCTCTCACCGGTGAACATCCCCACCAAGTTTCACCTCCATCCGAGCCACCGTTAGCCACCTACAGCCCATCTAAGCCGCACGGTTTTGAGCCGTTTCCGGCGCCGTCGCACCACCTCCGCCCACCATCTCTTCACAGCTTCTTCCCCTACAAACAGGTCTGAACACATCTACAAAGATATGAAGAGATCTGTTTTTGGTTGATTTTCTTGCGTTTATTTCATATCTGTTTGTAAAAAATTTATTCAAGTTTCTTTTTTCCTTTCGTTTGATTTCTATTTTTCAGATCCACAAAACAAATTTTTTTTCTATCTGTGTTCATATGTTTTTTTTTCTTTTTGATTCAAGTTTTTTTTCTTTCAGACTTTCATCTTCACTTTCTCTTTCCTCTTCTCTCCGAAAGTAAACTTTTTCTCTCTCTTCTTTTCTTTTGTTCATGTTGAGGATCGAGAACAAGATCAACACGCAGGTGACCTTTGCTAAGCGGAGGAAAGCTGTACGAGTTTTGCTGCAATTCAAGGTATTCACCAGAACAACAAAACCACTTTTGCACCCTCTAAACCACAAAAGGCAAAGCAAAACCATCAAAACTGCTTCCTTCTATTTTTATTTTTCTATTTTCTAAGTCATCTTTCTTTTATTTTCATCTCCGAGTTGATTTTTTGAAAGAGAAAAAAAAATTGATTTTTTTGGATGTTAGACATGTATTTTTGTTGTGTATTGACAGATCTATATCTATTCCTTCAGATCTATTAGTTTTCACTTTAACTTTAAACGTAGAAGTGAATGCAACCATTCTTCAAACGATATTATTTGTGAGATATTATTTTATTATCTCGAAACAAAATTACAGAAATTTGAGACTCTTCGCCTCATTCTTCAAACGATCTTGCTCCTCTAAAATTTGCGTGGCATCTCTGTCTAAAGGAGTAGGCAATCTAAAAGAAGAATTAAGCAAGGATTTTAATTTCCTATTTTCTTGCTTTATTGCTTCTATCTTCATGTGAGACTCCTGAAGAAGTCGCTGAAGGATAGAAATTTTCTCATTGAGTTTGTCCAAATCATAAGGTTTGGATTGTAGTCGCTGAGAAAATGCATAAATAGCTGAAGAGTAATGGGTACCGAGATTTACAAGCTCGTAGATAGCTTCAACATCTGACTTATTAGCCAGATCATTATTGTATTGTACTATAGAACCTACAGCAGAAGCAGAAACAACTGGTGAAAATGGTGTAGAATACCTCACGTATTGGTTACGAGAAGATTGCTGGGCCATTGTAGAGTAAGAATGCAGAGAGAGATTGCAGAGTAAGAATGCAGACTAATTACAGAAAAGTGAAGAAGATGGGATGCGAATGAAGATGAGCTGAATATTCCTTTTATAGAGAAAATTATGAAAGGAAGGACGAAGCATCTCTATTGCTTCACGGCTTCCCTCGTGAAGCGTCTCTCTACAAGAGACAAGAAGATGTAACATCATAGCCTTTCGGCGCCTGACAACTCCAGAAGAGCTATAAAAATAATGCGGTGCTTGTCCGGTGTAAAAACGTGGCTACCGTTTTTGTTGAATATGGAGGTTGGCGAATTAATATTGATGACTTCTCTTCACATTCTTTTCTTCTCTCCTATACTCATCTTCTCTCTTCTTCATTTTCTCTCTCCAATTTTCTTTCTTCATACTGGGTTTTTTTTTCTTTTCATTTGGTTGAAGCGGATATTTTTTCCTTTCATTTGGTTGAAGCGTTTTTTTTTTCCTTTCGGCTGCAGGCACTGCCGCCACACTGCTACTAATCTATCTGCAGGTAATGGGTAAGGTAAGAATTAATCAAATTCTCCGATGGATTATGTGAAGTTTCATCTTTTGATTTGACTTGATCCAACGACTCCCTCTTCATCTTCTTCACCCTCCAGACTTGATCCAACTACTCAGCGTCCTGATTCCATTTTTTGAAGCCCTACTCAAGAGCATGGAAACTAGATGCAGTGGAAAACTTTCCACACCTGTTGAAGAAAAAGCAGTTATGCCAGTTTCATTTCTGGGTTTTTTAGCCAAGTTTGATGAATTTTTATTTCAATTCTGGTTGGAAAGAGACCCATTTTGATTTTGTTCAGTTTTTTATTTCCTTACCTGCTCTGTAAATGGTGGAGAGGATGCCGGCAATGGCAAGTGGAGGAGAAGAGCTTTTATCTTCATTTACAAGAACTCCAGAATCGCACAACCACGGTATATATGTTTCCTTCATATTTTGATTTATAACTTCTGATATAACAATTTCCTCATATGAATAGATCATTAAAATTGACAATTCTACTTTTATTTGTTCCAGTTGTCGAGCCTATGTTGAGATAGATGATAATACAGGACGATTGACAGCTGTTTTATTTGGAGCAATTGCAGAAGACGATGTTCTATTTGAAGCAATTGCAGAAAACGTCCCTTGGACGTTTTGCTTCTACTAGTATATATATATATATATATATATATATATATATATATATATATATATTTGTAATAAAACGATGACCCCATATATTTGGCACAGTTTTGAGTATATTTTAGTATTTTAGTCATAATTTTGATTACGAATGTTAGAACTACACATAGGACCTTAATTTAAAAAGCTTTTTTCACCACGTACGTCATGGCCACTGAGCTTTGCTTGGTGCACATCTTTTCGAATGTCGAATCAATCAAGATCCCACCATTTCAACAATCCCATACATTTACTATTTAACCGTTACACAATCTCTGTACAGCAAATTAATTTTTCTTTTCTTGTATACTCAAGTATATACATACACGTATGAAATCAATGAAAAGTATGAGGAAATCATTTTACCAATTTATCTCTTAACATGGTATTAGAGGTCAAAATCCATTATTTTTCCTTCCCAATTCTTAATTTTAGTTTTTTTTTCTTTCTTTCTTGTTAATATTTTATTTATCATTTAGGAAATAATTCTGAATTCGATTTGGGCCAAATTTTTTGTAGATTACTTATTTTATTATGTATTTAATTTTGGTATGATTATTGAGATTTTGTTATTTTTGATAAAATTATGATAAGAACGATTTTCAACTACACAACCAAGCTTGTAGGATAATTTTCGACATTTTTTATTTGATAATTTTGAATTGAGCATCATAGTCATTTCTCTGTATTTTTGGGCAAATCTCTTGTATTCTTTTTTGTGAATTATCTGTTGAAACTAGCCTGTAAAATAACCGTTATTATGTTCAGCGTCAACCAATCATCTATGAGATTACTAGGTTTTGTTAAATATTTCTTTGATATGATTTGTAATTTTGTAACTTTTTTTTTCTATTTTTTATTGGATTTGTGAGATTTTTTTTTTTATCTGTAAGTTTGTTTGGTTTGATCAAAAAGTTTATTTTAGTTTTTGTTTGGATTTGTAATGTTTGTATGCTATGTACGATTTTGTTGAATTCTTTTATTAAAAAAAAAAAAAAACAATATTGGAAGAGCTGGCAGATGGGCAAATCCTCCTCACTGCATCCGGACAGGGGCACCCGTCCAAAGGGATCGTGCCAGAGTTTGGGACCCAAACCACCCCATGTGGGGGCGGGGGTGCGTTTGGAGGTGTAGTATGGAAAGGTGGTTCGAAGTATTTAACTTGATTCGGAAAACAATTTTTTGGAAACAGTAACGATAAAAACTCATTTTTGAGTGACTTATGCGCTTAAGAAAAGAAATTGAAAAATTTTCAATATTTCCTTCAAATTTTAAACACATTTAGAAAGAAAAAAAAAAAAAAAAAGTCTCTTTTGTTTTGACCGAAATATTCTAAAGAGCACAGTGACCTATAAATTTTTCTATCTTAACAATTATTTTTAACCACCGGAGTCGTTGGGTTTACGTACGGGTTGGATTCTCTTTTCCACGCGAGTATGGCTGACAATTGTTAATAAAATCTGTGAATTCGTTATGTACTAAAACGTAAGATTAATGAATGAGGGTTTAGTGCCCCAGTCAACCCGATCGAGTAGACAAGCTAGGCTGCAGCATTAGCTAATTATCAGCTGGAAAAGACGAAAGGCACCCAGATCAGAGCCAGAAGAAGTGTGCCCTCAGTCCCTCTCGATCCATAACTCATGAGTTCCAAACGCACTGATCTTTAGCAAACAAAATTATTAACTAATAAATCTTAATTTATAGTCCAAACATACTTTTGTTATGGGTCCTACTACTGATACGTACAAACTCAAATAAAACCTATATTTTCATCCAACTTTATCCATATTTTCATCGATATCCATGATACACATTTTCAATGGAACCCAGGTTACCATAAATCCCCAAACTTCAATTAATTCAGACATTTTCCCATCCGATCCAAATAAAAAACTTTCAAAACATTATTGGTATATGTAAACATGGGCTACAATACATTTTAATACATTCATTACAAAGTAACCCGGCTAAGACCATATTACTAACTAAGGACGATGTTTTGTGAATAGACCATATTACTAAGTAATGATGATGTTTTGTGAATAGTAGTAAAATAGTTTGAATAAAGATTTTTTATTAAATTTAAAAAAATGAGAGTGAAAAAAATTAAATTTAAAATATTATAAAATTAAAAATTGTTTGAATAATATTATTTTTGTTTTGAAATTTGAGAATTTGGCATTGATTTTTGCATTTTATTTTAAAATTTGTAATAATTAAGTAATAATTTTCATCAGTTCAAGATTTGCAATTGAAAAGTGTTGTGTGTGAGTGATGCTTGTAAAGAAAATTGTGAGAAGTTTTAAAAATTTCTAATCTTATTTCATCACCAGCCCAAACGTATCAAATTTATGAGCTTTTAATTATATATGGAATAAAATATAATTTTTGTGTTTTATATTTGTTTATGTAGATGAATATTATTAGAATGTAGTTTCATTTAGCTTGGATGTTTAAATAACTGCTTAATAGTTGGATTTGGATACATTTATTAGCTAGTTACAGTTATAGATATCGATTCTATCATCAATTAAATTGTTAGTACAAATAACTGACATGATTTATACTTTATTTAATTGTATTACTCAAGTCAGATCAAGATTATGTAGATCAATTCTACCCATTTGTGTTAAACATAGCTAGAAGATCAGCTGATACAACTCATTTAGAGTCAATCCAACATAATTGGTTTATTAAGCGAGTTAGCGGATGATACAACACAACTCATTTATCCGTGTCAAGGTTGAGGGATTTGATCCATTTAGTTTAATTGAGTATTGAATCAAATTTGTATTGAGCTATATAGTCATGCATCCATATTTTAATATAGCGTAAGCATGACCTGCAAACATGAATTGTCATCCCTACTTTTATATGGGACCTCCTCCCGCGATATTGGCCAGTTTCTTATTTTATGGCAAGAAACTATATTAGTTATGTACCAAGATGTGATGCAATAGAGTTAGCTTTTTATAAGTTGATAGATAGATGTAAAAAATAAGTATTATTATGTTTTGCTCAATTCCTATTCTGTCCTGTACATAGCAAAACTTTTTGCTGAATCCGATATCGGATTGCCTCCTTATATTTCTATATAAGAGGTACAATTGTGATTGATTTGGATCTATCTGATGACTTAAGATTTCTCTAAACGAATATAAATACCTCTTTATGATTTCCCAATGTTATATTCCATTGTCATTGGCATCTGAGTTGCAATGAAGAGACTCTCTCTCATCTCTATCCTCCTACTCCTCCCTCTGATCTTAGTCTCATGTGCAGATAAACAGGTCTGTCTTCTCTTCTTAAAAGAATTTGAGTTCTCGGTGTATTTGACAGTATTGTTTTTATTGTTTTCTGTTAGGATTTATTCTGCAGAAAGATTTGTTACTACATTTTGTTCATTGGTTCCTTTTCTTTTTGTGGTTGGGGGCGGGGGGAACACCACAGGTTTACGTGGTGAACATTGGACAGCACAGTGGAGAAAAAGCATTGCATGAGATTGAAGACTCTCATCATTCATATCTGCTCTCTGTGAAAAAGAACGAGGAAGAAGCCAGAGCTTCTCTACTTTACAGTTACAAGCACAGCATCAATGGTTTTGCCGCACTGCTCTCAAAAGAAGAGGCCTCAAAGCTATCCGGTAAACGAAATCCTTTTGAGGAAGTTTCCTCTCTCTCTCTCTCTCTCTCTCTATCTCTCTCTCTCTCTCTCTCTCTCTCTCTCTCTCTCTCTCTCCCTCTCTTTCNAAAGAATGGTTTTGAGCAGAGCTGGAGGAAGTGGTATCGGTATCTCGGAGCCACCCAAGAAAGTATTCATTGCACACCACAAGATCATGGGATTTCATAGGATTACAAGAGGAAGTGGGACATCAAAAGCACGTGTGGAAGGAAGAAGATTTACTGTCCAAGGCCAGATACGGCAAAGATGTCATAGTTGGGGTCCTGGATAGTGGTAACAATTTCAATACAAACTTGAAATAGTTTTTGGCCCTGTACGTGAATGTTTGACATGTTTGCAATTTAGCAACTACATGTATCTACGAGTGTAAATAATACAACTTCGTGCGGATGAAAACAATATGATTGCATGTGATAGAGAATACTGTTGTTCTAATCAGGTGTGTGGCCAGAATCAAACAGCTTCAGTGATGAAGGAATGGGACCGATCCCAAAATCATGGAAGGGAATCTGCCAGACTGGAGTTGCTTTCAACTCCTCCCATTGTAATAGGTGAGCTTTTGCTTTCTTTATTTCTGTGGCATGCATACTGTTGCTTTTTGTTCTGCATTCCTTCTATATATATATATATATGACCAACTTTAAATTAAGATCTTTATGTATGAGTTTGTTTAATTAGCTACATTAAAGACACATGAGGAAATTAGGTGAATTTTTGTCCCAAATTCCCACCAACGGTACTTGGAAACTTGAGAAGATCCTGCAATATTTGAACCAAGAATATCTTTGGCTATCATATATGCAGTAGTTCTGCACATGATGAGCTTTGCTTGCAAAACGACACAACATTTCTTAGACACACTGTTTGAATAATTTGTAGCTTTAGTGATTATATATCTATATTTATATATATAATGCTAAGAGGCCTTTGCTGGTCCTTGTCCCACCCTAGGAATCTTTGAATATTGGAATTTTTAATTATCGTACCGGTTGACCCATCTGTGGCTTTCTTACTCAAAGTCGTAATGAATATTTTCATTATCATTAAATTGGTGATCATCAATTGCAGTAGCTTTTTAATTATAAAACGATCGTGTCGTTTTCAGAGGGCCTGCTACACAACCAACTCTTGCACTAGGAACATTTTGACTAAAGTTAGAATAAAATCAATTTGTTCTCGGTCCCAGAAAATAAAATTATTAAGCTTATGACCCAAGGAACTCTGATTGGGGGGGAAAAGTTGAAAAGAGAGAAAGGAAGATAAAGTTGCATTCCCAAAGATATGGCTGTCTAATTATAACAGTATATCTTGGATCTTTTCCAGGACAGAAGTGTTCACATGACAACATTCATCCCGTGAGGACCACACATGATTGTATACTATAGCTCTACCTTTGTCCATTTCGATCAAATTGTTTAAATTATTTTTGGCTTCTTTCTCATGCGCGCATTCCCATCTCGTGACCTCCCCCAATCAGTGCTGATCCGGTGCCCCATGCATTTCAAAATTCAAAGTATCCTCCTATCCCGTTTCTTTTCGTTTTTCTATGTCTGTTGGGTCAATCACAAAAATTGCATCCCTTCAAATTATAGAGGAAATCAACAACATTAAGGCATCCTTATAGATGTTTATCACTTTGAGGCCTATAGAATTTAGAGAAAAACTGCCCAATAATGCTAGCTGATCTTTATGTTGAATTTACAATATCCTTGAGAATGTTTAATGAAGTATCACTAGTACCATAGATTCTTTCATTTAGCGACACTATAATTGTCATGAATAATCTCGAAGGATCAAGATCTCTTATAATTTTGTGACCAAAACAAAAAATCATGATGAGATTTTCTATATCGTCAACAAGAAATTTGGTTGTAAATCCGATTAGTTTCTTTTCCACATCTAAAATCTCCTTTTTTTTTTTTTTCCGTTCAGGAAGCTCATTGGAGCCAGGTACTACATCAAGTCTTATGAGGCAAACCTGGGCCCTCTAAACACCACTGAGGATTACCGATCACCTCGTGACAAGGATGGTCACGGAACACACTGTGCCTCAACAGTTGGCGGCCGAAGGGTCCATAACGTCTCGGCCATTGGTGGCTTTGCTCACGGCACTGCCACCGGTGGAGCACCACTCGTACGCCTAGCCATGTACAAAGTTTGCTGGCCGATACCCGGCCAGTCGAAAGTAGACGGGAACACATGCTATAGCGAAGACATGTTAGCGGCCATTGATGATGCCATTGGGGATGGTGTTAACGTTCTAAGCATTTCCATCGGGACTAAACAACCTTATAATTATACGGAGGATTATATAGCAATCGGAGCACTCCATGCTACGAAAAAAAACATTGTTGTTTCATGTAGTGCTGGGAACCAAGGCCCTGCACCTTCAACTTTATCAAATCCAGCTCCATGGATCATCACCGTTGGTGCTAGTAGTGTTGACCGTCAGTTTATCGCTCCTGTCGTGCTCGGAAATGGTCTCAGAATTGAGGTAAATAGCTAGCTTTACAAGTTATGTATATTTGCTCAAGAAATTAAAGAAAAAGCGTGCAACTAAAATTCTAATCGGGCATGAGATTAGTTATACATTTTTCTTGGCTTTCACCATTTTTTTTATTCAAATTATTGATAGGGACAAACTGTGACTCCATCAAAGCTGGAGAACAAGTTATACCCATTAGTATACGCGGCACATGTAGTTAATCCAAATGTGTCAAAAGAAGCTCTTGGGTAATTTTTCTCTCAACTTTGGACTCATTCTTTCTGGGAATACAAACATCATGATTAGCACACCCATTAGTAATACCAATTGTTGCAGGCAATGTCTCCCTGGTTCTCTTTCACCTAAGAAGGTAAAGGGAAAGATAGTGTTGTGCATGAGAGGTCTTGGCACCAGGGCTGGAAAAGGAATAGAAGTTAAGATGGCAGGTGGTTCTGGTTTTATCCTTGGAAATAGTAAGGCGAATGGAGCTGAGTTATCATGTGATGCACACGTGCTTCCTGCCTCTGCAGTGAGCTATGATGATGCAGTTAGAATTGTTGATTACATCAATTCCAACAAGAATCCAATGGCGACTATCATACCAGCAAAGACAGTTATAGGTACCAAGCCAGCACCATTCATGGCTTCCTTCACTAGCAGAGGTCCTAATGTTATTGACCCTTATATTCTCAAGGTAGACATTTTTCAACTCTATTTCATGCATTAATCATGATAGTTCTTGTCCCTTATATTCTCAAGGTGGACATAGTTTTTCGTTTATAAATAACTTCAAAATTAATCGTATATATTGTAATGCAATAATATATATTGTTCGGTTTACTACTATGCATGCAGCCTGACATTACAGCTCCGGGACTTAATATACTGGCAGCATGGAGCGAGGCTGATCCTCCTACAAGGTTGTCACATCAAGATAACAGAATTGTTAAGTACAATATTTTCTCCGGTACTTCAATGTCATGCCCCCATGTGTCTGCTGCAGCTGCACTTCTCAGAGCCATACATCCTACCTGGAGCGGTGCTGCAATAAGATCTGCACTTATGACCACAGGTACTTACGAATTTGTACTTACAATTCATTTCGAGCTAGGTAAAGTGAAATGCTAATACCCTTTTCATTTCCAACTAAGAAAATCTTTTCATTTGCTTTCAGTTTTTCCCGACTTGAGCTCAAGCTAATAGTACATAATTAGTATTTATGAAGGATTTCGATCTCTTAGCGTTCCTATCTGGATCCTATGATCTAAAGTGGGAGAGAGATGGTCGCATAAAATGGATCCGGATCCTACATTCTGACAACTATAAATTTTAAGAGATCCAATTTATATGTCTATCTCTCACATACTCTCGAGTAAAAATAACTCTAAAGTTGTAACATCAATGCCATCTTTCCTTGGTATGGCCAACATGCATGCCTTAAAACTTCAACCTCTCTACTTTGCAGCTGGATTAACAAACAACATGGGTTCCCCATTGAGTGACTACTCTGGCAAAACTGCAACTCCCTTTGCATATGGCTCTGGACACTTACGCCCCTCCATGGCTGCAGACCCTGGCCTAGTGTACGATGCCTCGCATACCGACTACCTTCTCTACTTGTGCAGTACCATAGGGTCAATCAGAATAGTCGATCCAACATTCAAGTGTCCAAAAGCAGCACCAAAAGCAATCAACCTCAACTATCCATCCCTAGCAATACCCAAACTCAAGGACACGATCACTGTTCAGCGGACAGTCACGAACGTTGGTGACAGCAAGAGTGTTTACTCCTTTACTGCTAAACCGCCATTGGGATTCTCGATAAAAGCCTCCCCAAATGTTTTGTCGTTTGATGATGTTGGCCAGAAGAAGAGTTTCACCATCACGGTGAAAGTAAAAAGGGAGATGCTGAGCAAGGTTGACAAGGATGAGTACGCTTTTGGGTGGTATTCATGGGCTGACGGAAAACATATTGTTAGAAGTCCAATGGCAATCTCTTTAGCATACTGATCTTCTAACTCATTGGCTGTGATCATTAATCCTCTGTGTTTTATATAGTTTAAACGCTCTTCGGCCAAATTATTGGAAGCATACAAAAGAGTACAATATTATAAATAGAGCAATGCTACACAACCTTCTAACCTCCACACATCAACTTCTTTTCAAATTTTTAATATTTTTTAATTTTTTTGGAGTTTATTCTTTTTAAATTAATTCAATATATTCTTTTATTCATTATTCATATATTAAATATTTGATAAAAGAAAAAAATAATAAAAATTAAAAAAAAGGTGGTGTATGGAAGTTGTGTGAATAGTACGAAGTTATGTAGATTTTTTCTTATAAATATTGGTGATCGATCATTACAATGGTTTAATTTACCTCATATGTACGTTTGAACAATTTTTATTTTTATTTTTTTTCATTCGATCATGTAAACTAAAATCTATAACATTAAAAATAAAACCGGATGATAAATAGAAATTCATTGTCCAAATTTAGTAAAAAAAAAATTAATTCTATCAGTTATGAGAGTCTCAACCTCGTAATTTAGTATATGCTATTGCTAGTTTGATTGTTTGGTTTCAATTTAAATATATATATATTCTCAAAAAAAAAAATTTTAAAATATGTAGGTGATCTCAATAAATATTTGGGCCAGTGAGCCTGGCACTGAAATTAAGGAAACCAACATGGACAAAGGTTTGATTATATTTTAACTCCACCTGTACTGGGCCTGGACCCTATATATATGCCCATCAGCCCTTTTTGTTTTTTGGGATTTGGCCACCAGATTAATAAAAGAATTGATTTAAGGGCTGAAAAAAAAAAACCATTTTATTTTTTTTTAATTTTTTTATTCCAAGGAATATAAGGACTATGCCTCGATTTCTTTTTTCTTGAAAAAATAAGAATTACAAATAGAAAGTGTCATTGAAAGGAAAAGAGTAGGGGTCATGGCTCATTGCCACTTATGGCACACAATTTTGGACACTTGAACTATTTTTGAATTTTGTGAATATTATTAAAATAGTACAAGTGAAAATGTTTAATTGGGTTTAGGAAAATAGGAGAGAAAAAGTAGAATAAAAATATTAAAAAATTAAAAAACTGTATATAATTTTTTAACTTAGTTTTTATTTTGAAGTTTATAAAATTCGTATTACTTTTTGTGTTTTGTTTTGAAATTTATATAAATTGTATTGATTTTTGTATTTGAATAACGATTAGATAAAAAAAATTAAAAGATTAAAATTGAAAATTATTTATGTTTGAGTTATATATAAAAATGAAATTATAAAATTATATATAAAAATTATTTAGTTTTACTACCACTTTACCACTTGTAATGTATTTGTTTTTTCTTTATTTTTTTTAAAAAAAAATTTAATATAATTAATTATTAAGAAAAATTTTAAAAAATATACAATTTTATTAATAATAATTTTTTTAATCATTAAGTAAAAAAAATTTTAAAAAAAAATTAAAAAATTAAAAAAGATAATAAAATTATGATAGAAGAATGGTAAGGCTATCCTTATTTTTTTAACTTATACTCGGGATAACTCTTTTTTTTGCAAAAAAAAAATTAATAGATCATCACAATGTCACATCAATATAGAGATGTATGGATATAGCATAACTTATAAATCACATCAACAACACAAGTACTTTGAGCAGCTTTGCACTGCAACTTTCAAACCTATACTCGACCTAATTAAGTTACGTGACTTATATATTAACGTACGGAATCTTGAAAACCATTAGAGACAGATAGAGAACATTTATATATATACGAATTCATGGATATATAATATATAGCCACGTACGACCAAAGATGAGGTCGAAGTCATTGTCCCCCCGTCCTAATTCAAAACACGAAAGAAGAAAATGGGGGTGTACTGCAGCTGTACTGTTTCTCCTACTACGGTTTTTGTTCGTAATGACCCATTTTCTTCTTTTGTGTTTTCTTTAATCATTTTGATATTTTTCATTTTCTTATATTAAATTCTATTAATTATCTGTTACCTCATTACAAGAAAAAGACTATTTTTCAGCGATTGATTCTTTGCGTAGAGTGTCCAAAATTGCTAGAATTTAGTAACAAAATGAAAAACGTCACAATTAAAGAGTCATTTGCAACTGTTTCTTTTGCGACGATATAAAAAACCTATTTATCAACTTTAACTTAAAATAGAATAATATATTGAATGTTGGGTCGTATGGATCATTGGCATCCGTGTGAATTGTTTTGTTTTTGTTTCTTTTTTTTCTTTATGATTTTTTCTAATGGCTTTCTATGCCAAGATCAATTGTCGGCCGTACACAGATTTGTTTGGTTTTTTTGGGCATATGCACGTGTGTGTGATAGGGTTTACAAGTCTTTGAGCTGCGGGTTGGGGGGCTTTCTTTGTCAGCCGCAGTACTAAAAGAGAGTTTTGTGGATGAGTTGGACCGATCACTGCTGCTTTTTTTATTTTTATTTAACATCTTTAAATATTTTTTTTTAAATAATTATTTTTAATAATTATACTTTTAAAAAATAAATATATAAATCTATATAAAAAATAAATTTTTTAATAATAATCTTAATTTTTTTTAAAACGATTATGTAATATTTATACAATTCAAGATTATATATAATATTATTTATTAAAAAATACATAAATTTATTAATAATTATTTTTTTAACAATTAAATAAAAGAAATATGATCCAATATTTGGGAGGCCCGTTTATCGTTCCCCCAAGCATTTTTCTTTGTGCACACACGGAGCAAAAGAGAACTAATTAAATGATATAACTACGACTTTTATACAACTCATTTCACACTTAATCAAAGCAAGCATGTCTGGAACTTTTTTAAAATTACAATCCTGCTACAGTCAATCGGGAAATGCAAACGAGGGGTAAGCGCGCAGACCACGTCAATTAAATTAAAAATAAAAAATAACAAAAAAAAGAAAGAAAGACATCAGCTGTTTGTCTTCTTTGTCAGACTCTCTTCTTCGTGTGGGTCTCTCATCTTCGTCTTCAAGTGGAGAAACTTCTCGAGACACTTCTGCATTAAAGAAACTTACAATAATCGAGGCACTTCTGCATTTTGCTAGCCAAGGTTATGGGAACCCAAGAGAAATTCACCAACTATGTAGTCTGAGCTCAGAGTAGCCAAAAACAAAAAAAAAAATTTCTGAGCAATTTTTCTGGCCTTGGTGTCCCCCACAACGCAACCCTCATTTATATCCACTTGGGTTTATTCTCTTATGCTCCTTTCTCTATTGGCCTCTGCATATTTTATTATTCCTTTCAGGTCTCTTTCATAATTTCATATATTTTTCTTCAAAAATTGAAAGGGGGCTTTCTCTCCCGTTGAGCTAAGCTCCTTAATTGACTGGTTTCTAATACCTCTTCCAGAATATATCTCCAATTTCATCACTTTTATTTCTTTCTTTGCATTTTCTTGATCCCCCTCCGTCATGGTTATGGGTAAGATTGAAAAGCGTGATTTGCGCAAAAGGGGCGACTGGGTCTTCAAAATCACAGATGCTTTTCTTCTTTCGTTGCATACATCCTGATGGTTTGCACTGTGGATTTTCCCCCAGCATTCAAACGGGGGCACCTGCCCACAAGGGGCAAGCTTGGGGCCTAGAGGCCCAACTTCCCCCCCCCCCCTCCCCCACCATATAGCAGGGATCGGGGGCGTAGTTGGGGGTCCCTAGTCTAAGGGTGCGCATAGCACACTTATTAGAAATGTCATCTCTTATGCCCTCGGCCCAATTCATAATCGGGTGTGGAATTGTAGCTAACCCTCCTTGTTGTTGTTCCATACCATCTCATCTAGATAATGCATCATGCTTGCACATTGTCTCGCACACACTTGTACTCAATTATAAAGTCAAAGCCCAAGAGCTTGTGTAGCCACCTTTGTTGGTCACTCGTAGTAATTTTCTAGGGTCATAGATACTTAAGGCTCTAGTGATCGATCCTGACCACAAAATGATGTCCTAATAAATAGAGTCGCCATTTTTGTACAACCAAAACAAGAGCTACCATCTCTTTTTCATATGTGGACTAGAATAGTTGCTTTCCCTATAAGGCTTGACTGAAGAAAGCTATGAGACATCCTTGATGAAGAATGATTCCTTAAAGCATAACAATCAACAAAGAAGCTCTTTGTGAAGTCCGTTATGGCTAGAACTGGTGCTTGGGTCATGGCTTTCTTTAGTTTTTCAAAGGCCACTTCGGATGAATTACTCCAGCAAACTTCATTCATAAGGGCTTAGAACGTCGCAGGAGAATTGGTCAAGCTAAAAGGCATAACCAAGCCATTTTTTCCACATCATTGGAGCCACTCGAATTTGATAATATCAAAAACGTAAATCGAGTTTAGAAAAAATACGAGCACCAAGTAGTTCATCAATCAAAGAATTGGAAACTTGTATTTGATCATGATAATTTTATTCAATTTACGGTAGTACATGCACATACACCAAGTGTTGTCCTGTATTTTTGCAAAAATAACAGGTGATGAATAAGGGTTAGTGGACGCTAGATAATACCTGTTGAAAGCATGTCTACCACCTTTTTCTCAATTGCTTCCTTTTGATAGTGTGGCTAAAAGTAGGGTTTAACTTAGATTGGACCTATTCCATTATACACTAGGATCCGATGATCATATTTTCATGATGCAAGTAGCTCTCGTGGTTCTAAAAACATGTCTTCATAATTACTTTGTAGTCCCTCCAATTGTCCTCTGTTAGTTCTCTACTATAAAGAAGCTATCCCAACACTTTTTTTTATATTTTTTTAAACACTTGCCTAATGCACTAATTCACCAGCCCAAGAGAAACAAAAAGTCATGCGCTCAAAGTCCATGAAAACTAGGCTGATCGAGTAGCTTCAAATAGTGTCCATACAAGATGAAATATTATATAAGAATTCCTTGATACTCACGTTGCAAAGCTTAGAGATTATTTGAATTTTATTATATTAATAACTCAAATCCTACCATTACCCCCTCTCGCTTCAGTCCTTTGCTTGTCCCTCTCGCTTATCTATTTATCTCTTTTTCACACCTCTCAGCCATTGCTATCCCTTACATGCTAGATGGCTGCACGTCACTGCCATTGCTCAACTACCACGGTAGCTCCTTCAGTCTGTCTCCCTGCTTATATCTTGATTTCTCACCCTTCGTCTATGCCTCTCATTGTCACTCGGTGTCTCTCTTTCTCTCTACAACTTTCAACCACCACTCATCGTTGGACTACTGTTAACCACAATGTAGTCCACATTGTTTCCAACCCTCAATCTCTACTCCTCCATTGCCATCCCACATGCAAAGCCGTGAATCACCACACTATAACCTTGTAATTGGAGGTATAATTTCTATATCCGTGTTTTGGGGGTTTTTTTATTTATGTCGAGATAGTTGAAATTGAGAAATATTATACTAATGTAGTTAGAGTTTGTGAAATTATGGATTTCAAGTCAATGTTGTGAACTGTGCGTCGTACGAAGTGTTGGGAAACTATGTAGTAGTTGTGATGTGGATTTGTGTAGTGTAAAGTGATGAGAATAATTGTGTAGCTGTGAAGTGGCCACATGAAGTGTCGAATTGAACCATGTAGTTTTGGCATATGGTGTGAAGTTTGCATTTTGCTGTCTTAGTATTTGGATAATAAGCTCATGATTTTGATTGGAACTATGCCCTTGAGTTGGGTCGTAAAATTTGAGAACATGTTTGTGTTGCTAAAATTTTGTCTAGAGGTAGTTGTGTGTTTGTGGAGGTCGAGTGGATGGAGTGGTCTGTACTGTGTGTGAGTATGGCAGAAGTTGAAAATAGAATAGGTAGGTTATATTTAAGGTATAAAAGCATACTGTTGGAGTATGGAAGGTGTAAAGGTTGGGAGTTTTATTTTGGGTCGTTAATTGTGTCGTTTATTGTAAACGTGTTAGTGTATTTTTATTAATTTATTGTATGTTTAATTATACTTAGGTGACGATCAAAATTTGCTTCACACTTTTGAGAGAATTTTCAAAAAAATTAAAAAATTCATGCAAGCAGGATTCCTATATTAGACTTTGTATAAAAGAAATTGATGGGGTTCTTTTTTCAAAATATGCATATTTTGTTATGAAAAGAAATTTGAAATAATCTCAATTATTTGTTCTACATTACTAATGAAATTTATATAAAAGATAAAAATATTTTTGTCATGACTGGTGTAGATATGAGCAAATTTTTGGCATTCTGTTTCTGAACTGTGTAAAAAGAACGATTATGAAATCTAAAAATTTGTGCATATTATGTAAAAATGCTCTAAATCTGTTTTGATTTTGTAAAGATAATATGATTTTGTTCATTATTCTATTTTGATATGATGTGGCATATGAAAACCTTTGGCAAGACATTCTGACTCTGTATCTAATTATATTTCTGGCTCTGATCTAATGATTCCGATTCTGTTTCAGCTCTGCTTTGACCTTACTACTTGTGTAAAACTGTTGTCTCTGTTATATGGTTGATACCAATATCGCTGTTTCTGAGTGCACCCACTTTGAAAATAAAGTGATTTTTCTACGTGATCTTTTCTGTGTGCACACTCGAGATTTTGAAAATGAATAAGATGAAGATTCTCATTCTGATACTGTCTAATTTGGCCACTGAAGATAACACAATCCTACTACGAGGGTTAAACGTGGTATTTGTTCTGATATGATGCTCTGGTATGTTATGATATGTAAGATGATGATATTCAGTTATGTTATGCCAAAAGACTTTTGAATATGAACATTTCGAATTGTCGCTCTAATATTGTGATAACATGCATGCTTTGGATCGGCATTTTGAAACTAAAATGCTTTCTTTCTTTCTTTTTCTTTTTCTCTTCTCTTTTTTTTTTTCGCATTCTAAACTCTGTAAAAAGGCTTATATTTATATACTAGTATATGCTATCTGACTGAGTTATTGATAACTCGTCCATTATCTTCACAACATTTTTCAGATAATTTAAATGTTTCAGTTGAGTATCAGGATTAGGGAACATGGACAAGATTAGTTAAGCACATGGATTAAGCACAAAAGGATGCCATGTTTATTGGAGAATTTTATTCAGGAGATCGGTTTTGTTCTGTTGATTTGGTATTTTGAAAGATTGACGTTTATCTTGAGACTTTGTGATGTTTCTAGTAAATTATTTTGTAATAGTTGGTTTAAAACAATGAGAACTGTGTGTAATTGAGAAAAGAATCCACTACTCCCACCTACAAAACTCACCGACAAAGCCCACTGACTGAGTTGTTTTTTTATTTTATTTAATGGTTGAGGAAATGTTTTTTTAATAAGTTTGTGATTTTATTTAATGCCGCTATGTGATCAGAATCCTCTGTGTGTGTAGCGTCACCCATTGAGAAATTAGAGTTTATATTTGTCCTATGAGATATGATTTAAGTGACACTTTGTAACTCTCCGACCCATCCAAGACTGGGTGCATTACATTATTATTCTATCCCTTTCCTCTATCTGTACGATAATGCATCCAAAGATCAACCAAGTCCACCAAAAAAAAAAAAAGGAAAGAGAGAAGACAGCTTACTTCTAGTCATTGATGATGAAAACTCTATAGCTAGAAAGATGGACTTGAAATTTCAAATGAAGATTGTAGCTAGGACAAGCAAAGAGGTGTCGTGATGCGTTTGATGAACCGAGATGCTCATGCCTTTGAGAAGAGCAGATTTGCAATATGGGTACCAGAAGTTGACGTTGTGCTAGCTATTGCGCACATAAATGTCGACAGAGATGGTTTGGGATTAAGCTGAACTGACGTATCCCATGGCAAAAAGTAGGGTGGAAAGCATGGAACAAATTGGCACATAATACGCAAAGATGTAAACATGCATGGACCGATTTAGGATTTGCAGATCTAGAATACGACACAAGCAGCTATATTTAAAGGTAAGCAGGCAGGTCCAAAATCATCTATATAAAATCTTAATTTGCTTGAGTATTTCCCTTGCGCATGCCTTGGAGTTTGGTGCCTAGCAAGTGGTCCTTAAATTTTGGGCCATACCGTTGGATTTAGACAACCACTTTGAGATGTAAAACTCCATTCCAGGCCATCCCAGATTCCCAGCTGCCCCAAGCCGAAGCACATAGATCAAAAACTTCGCACTCTACTCTATTTTCCATTAGAGATCATATATAAAATTTATTATCAGAAGTATCATCGATGATCTTCACAGGAATTTGGATTTGATGTTATTATTTAAATTTATATTCAATTCGAATATCAGGCCAAAATGACTTCATTATAAAAGCATGCATGTGGTACTTTAAAACCAATTTAAAACGTTCATTGAATGCAAGAAATCCAAGAAACGAATAAAGTATACGGGTGGCTTGATCACCTAATAATAATTTAATACAATCATTATAGAGAAGACGTCATGGGTATTGGTTCAAATTTTATTCGTTGATAAATTTTTTAATAATAATCTCAACTCTTTTTTAAAAGGATTATGCATTATGCTAATATTTATACAATTAACGTATTATTTATTAAAAATTACATAAATTTATTAATAATTATTTTTTTAACAATTAAATAAAAGAAATATGATCCAATATTTGGGAGGCCATTTTATCGTTCCCCCAAGCATTTTTCTTTGTGCACACACGGAACAAAAGAGAACTAATTAGATGATATAACTACGACTTTTATACAGCTCATTTCACACTTAATCAAAGCAAGCATGTCCGGAACTTTTTTAAAATTAAGTTTGTTTCAATTTTACATAACTATTTTCATTTAATATATAATTGTAAAAACAAAATTGTGAATTAATGATCATTTCTCCCAATAGAAACAGATTTGAGATTGTCAGAGCCACACCACAGAAGGAAGAGATCGTGCTCAAGCGGACTTTTCGTTTCTGGCTTTAAGGGTTAAATAATTAAAAAGTAATGTTAAATACAATCGTAAATTTAAAATATACAAATTTTGTGTAGTTGCTTTAAAAAAAAGATATATTTATTATTAAAAAATTAATTTTCTTTTTATGTAGATTTCGTATTTATTTATTTTTTTCAAAATAACTGTGCAACTCTTACATATTTACGATTGTAGGTATTATTTCTCATGATTAAATCTTAAGTTTTTTCTATTTTATGAAAGATTTTCAAAATCTTGTATTGTGTAAATGAAATTTGGATGCGTTAAGAAATTGGGGGTTGGAATGATTTTGTTATCATATTGATGGGCATTACACATCTTCTAGTTTATACGTACATATGTTTAATTTAATTAGTTTATATATTTTTCTTTTTCGTCCTTGTGGTGGATATAGACTTTTCTAAATGGACCACTAAAATAGGTTTTTATTATGTGATTGGTAAATTTTTGAATTTTGCCAGGTACAAGTAAAGTCGTATACTAATTTGCGTACTAATATTGATTCATTCATATTTAAAATTTAAATTAGTATCGTTTTCAATAAACTATACTTTTAGACCAATCACATTAGATTAGTGCATATATTAGTGTACAGTTGTACTTGCAACTAGATTTTTCTTAAATTTTTAACTTTTATTTTAATTATATTATATTTTTATATATACATATATATACTTCTTGACAATTTTAAAATTCTTATCTCTCAAATGAGTTATTATATTCTCAAACCAATGTGTAGATTGAGTACACTATACATATGATCAATACTTAAATGGTAAATCTAAGTAGTAAAATTTAAATTTTAAAATTTTTCTTTAAAATTAAATTATATAATTAAGTAAAGTATTTTTATTATACGTGCTTTATATACCGACTTAAGAATAAATTTTTTTTAAAAAAAAAAAAAATGGAACTCATCATTTCCGCGAATTATCTTGTTGCCATTCGTGCGCCTAAATTAATTTTTCTGCCATTTAATTTTTCTGTTGAAAATTCGTAGTTCTCTTTATGAAAAACTCATAGGACTTTCAAATCAATATACCTTGACAGTTCTGTTCAACTAGAATTGATCTAATTACCTACCGTACTGTGTAATAAATATGCATCTATTGACTAAAACGAGATCAAGACTTATGCAAGTTTTGACCAAAAAGAGATCGAGGATTAGGTTTTGATAATAACATTGAGAAGAGTTGAGAGTTGAATAAAATATTATTAGAATATTATTTTTATTTTTAAATTTTAAAAAATTGAATTATTTATTATATTTTATTTAAAATTTTAAAAAAATTATAATGATTAAATAAGATGAGATAAGTTGAGATAATTTTTTAATTTAAACATGGCCTTAGGCTAGTCTAGGAACTTTGAATATTTTAGAATATCTATGAATAATGGTAAAATGGTTTGAATTAAAATATTTTATTGAATTTTGGAAAATAAAGGAGAAAAAGTTAAATAAAAATATTATAAATTAAAAATTATTTAAATATATTTTTTAATATATATATTTTTTTCAATTTGAAAAAATTGTATGTTTTGTGATTTGTTTGGAAAGTTGGAAAAGTTATAATAATTAGATAAAAATTTGATTATTTTATTTTATTTTATATTTAATATTTAAGTAAAATTTAGAAAGAAAATATTTAGAATTTCTTAGAATTCCTTGTTCCCAAAAAATGGGCAATAATCTAATTAATCTAAATCCCAAACTTCAATTATGAAACAGTACATGTTTGCACTGAAAAAGGGAAAATACATTCTTTCATTATATCAGTATCAAAAAATTTAATTCTTCATCTATACACCATACACATACTTTTATTTTTTATATTTTTATTTTTTTCCTTTAACAAGTATATGATGTAGACCATGTAGGGGATGGTGGATAGAATAATTTATTAATATCTATGAAAATTCTTAATTTTAAAAGATTCCCAAGTGAGGGCACCCGTCCACACACGGCGGGAGTGAGTGGCGATGCCTGTACGCATTTAAGTGTCGAGGGATGGGTCCCCGTCTAGCCTCATGTTTTCACCGTCCGATCGGCCCAATATATATATATATATATATATATATATATATATATATATATAAACACATTTTTAAGTAAAACGATGTCATGTTGGTACTCTCTCTCTCTCTCTCCATGAGCAGTGAGTAGATGGCCTTAGAGGCCAATATGCCCCCACATCCTACCACTCCCACTGCAGAGTGGAAGGCGAGACCATATGTGTTGGTAACACCCCTACATTAATCAAGGAAAATGTGTTGATAGATTTAGTTGAAAAAATTATTAAAATTTAAAATGTAGGAAATAAAACGATAAGAATTGAAAACTCGAGAAATAAAAAAAAAAAAAATACTACTTTGCCGCCTAAAGCCTACTGCTCTATTTGATTGCTTAGTGATTTTTTTTTTTAATGATTAAGAAAGTGATTTTAATTTTTAAGTGTATTGGTATATTTTTTATTTTTTAAATATATTAAAAAAATGAAAAAAAAATACAAATATACTAATAGTTAAATGGAACGGTGTTACTTACGCAAGCTAGGAGCCCGCCCCAAAATAAAATCATGTAAAACCCCTGAACCGTTTTTGTACTTAACCAAAACTTGTAACATAGGACATGTAATTAATAAGTACCCATCTCTCATTTATATATTTTTTGGTGATTAATATCACTGCACCTCACTTTTACCATTGTAGTATATATATACATATATATCTATACGTATTCTGTAGCAAAAAGTAAAATACATATCTTCGTGGATACTGTAAAACAGCGTCTCTCTTTCTCTCTCTCGTGCAAAAACAGCATTATCTCTCTCCCTTGACTTTTATGTCTTTGTTTGATTCCTTAACAATGTACGTAGATATAACACACACTCCGAAGGAAGAACAAGGAGAGGAAACCCTCTACTCCTCCCCCCGATTACTACGGGCCGGGAGTGCTTAATTTACACGTAAACAAAAACGCGGCAAATGTGGCAACACAGGAGAATTATTGAGATTCCCATCCACGTGTAAGATATCTAGTGGTCTGTCGTGTTCGTCAATTCATTCCACCTCCTGGTTGGACTCGTGGAACCACTGGATAACATAGGTGGACCCCAGCACCACCTCCGACGCGGAGCCGGATCCGTCGGGTGCGCCGAGCTGTAGGGACCTTTTTCATTAATTGTTCCGTATATGCATATATAATCAATTAATAATAGCTTCACAGCCACGGCTACGCCTTCCTTCCTTTACACAATCATTGGTGAATGGTGTTTGGTTCGGCTAGGCTTCGGCTCTCCGGCTTTATTAAAAACCCTACCAATTCTATATTTTGTCTTTTTATGATTAAAGAAAAAGTCCAATACATCTTCCATTTGTTACCAATAATCTCTTTCTAATCACCTTTCTAAGTTCTAATTAACTTTTAGAGAAGAATAAATAAAATTTTAAGAAATTCATATGAATAATAAGAAATATTCTAGACTTTGCGTAGCATTTAAATTTTTTCAAAATTATATCCTAAGAATTTGTACTTAAAATTGTATTGATTCAATATTATTTATACATAATCTTTTTTTGTACTTTGGCCTTAATTTTCTCATTTGTCAAAGGATTTAATTAAGAGGCAAATTTGAACATGTAATTGACTTTAGACTTTGAGGTATTGATTAATATTGATTTCCATCTTTTATCTTCCCAATTCTTCAAGCAATGCTTGAGAAGTTATAAGTTTAATACTTGTCCTTTATTCTACACAATCTTATAAGATTTCTAGTACAACACCATTACAACCTCGTACATGTTTTTACGTTTAGCTGAACTTTTGGTAAATGATCGATTGGAAAATTGAAATTGTGAATTTTTTTTTAATTAAAAGACATTTGAATTGAAGTTATATATTTTTATAGAAACGGCTAGATGTATTTAAAAAAAAATTATAAAAAATTACTTTTTCTCATATTAATTATTAATACACTAAAAATCCTGAAATTTAAAATTTAAAAATAAAATAAAATAAAATAAGTCTTATACGTAAAGTGTAAATACTTGTAAGAATATTCTACCCTTATAAAGAAGTATTAAAACATTGTTAACCGAATATGACCAAGTTTAAAACCTCAAGCAAAGCTGAGCCGATTTAGTCAAGTCAATGCATCAGCCACACAAGCTGCAGTCATAATGAAACAAAAACAAAAACAAAAGCACAATCCGTGAGCCGTAAGTGAAGAGCTGTATTGTGCAGCCGAGGCACTGACTAAAAACTCATATATACGAATTATTTTGAGAGAGAGAGAGAGAGAGAGAGAGATGGGATCACACTCAACGCCTTTATGGTGACGCCATCTCTCACAACACAAAGTCGATCAGTTGTACGCAGCACGATTTGCCTTCTCCCCTATAAAAAACCCCCACCCCATATCCCTTCTTCCATTCTAATCGCCTTTTTTTGTTTTTCCTCATTTTCTTTTTAGTTTCTCTTTTCATTTTCCCATGGCCAAGGAGCTCGAAGAACTCCAAGAATGCGACGTCATTTTTCCCGACCACCACCACCGGCGGCATCACCAACTCAACCAAGACAGTGCTTTCTCAGATTTCCAAGAAATGGGTCGCCATAACAAGTCCAAGAAGTCCAACTCTGAGAAGAGAATGGCCAACTCGCCTCCCGTCCGTATCCCGGATACAATATTCCGCCGCTTGGTTAGCGATGACATTGAAGACGCACGGGAAGACGGGGAAATGGTACCTCCCCACGTTATCATAGAGCGACGAATTATCGCCGGGAAAATGGCTTTCTCGCTTTGCACCGGCAACGGGAGGACCCTCAAGGGCCGGGATTTAAGCCATGTTCGGAATTCGATTCTCAGAATGACTGGCTTTTTGGAAACGTGACGACTGATGTTTTAATCTATGAGCCTATGACCATTACCTGTATTAATCCATGACCGCGAGGCCGCGACTATTTTTCTTTTTTCATAGAAATGCTACGCACAGTAAAAAGGAAAATGCTTCCATTCTGCACTGTTGTTCTTATCTATTTATTTTATAAACTGGGGATTAATGTGATTCATTAACAGATATATAAAAATTGGGAATAAGAAACTGAATTTGGTTTTATGATTGGTTTTTTGTTGTTGTTTAATTGCGTGTAATTGAAGTTTTTGACTTTTGATCAGGCATGGACGTCTTTATTTATATGTATGCATGTGTGAATGCTGCAGTTTACTGCTCTTTTGTTCTGGTTCTCTCCTCCATGATTAATAGCAGGAAGCTGAATGTGCCACTACTGCTTTCAAACAGTTGCATCGTTGTCTGGTTTTGGACAGAATATTCCAACATTAACAGCCTGTTCTTGTGCGTCTCTGCTTGTGCGCCGACCGGGTGTGGGTGTGTGTCGGAGTTCTGAGATATGGATTAACATACGAACATGTAACCTTTTAAAATTTACAGTAATTCTATTTATATCTTTTTTTTTAATATAAAATAATTATTTTAACTAATTACATCAGTTGAATATACAAAAAATATAAAAAATCTACTAGCAATAGAACTCTAAAATCTATTATTTGGACGAGACACTTAAAATTATGACATTGATTATGTCACGAATGATAAAATTTAAGATTAATAATAATATTATTATTTTATATATCTACTTATAAACTTTGAGATTATCCTGATTGAGGAAAGGTTAAAATTTGAGCGTTATCCTCGCGTACTTATGTAGTACTACTCGATATTATAATGTTATCTAAAATATCGGAACTAATTTGGGACCCAAAAGTGAATAAGTTTGGTTGATTTTTGACCATTTAAGGTTAATAAAATAAGTTTTGGACCATAAGTCATATTCAATGATCAATCCGTTTTGGATCTAATTTGGGTCTAGATCGAGAGTAGAGACCACCAAATAAATCTACAACTCGGAGAGCTTAAAAGGGAATTTGGATTTTCTAGATATTTTTTTTAATCAAATTTTAAGATTTAAGTTCGAGAGAATTAGACATATATAACAAAGTGAAATCCACGTGATCATTGACAGTTATCTGAGTGAATTTCTCAAATAATATCAAATGTTTAATATATAATATAGAGTTTATTTTACGTATATATATATTGTTAAAATATAAAATAAATAATAAAATTTATCTATTTTCGTAAGTTTAAATTTTTAGAATAAGTGGTGATTTCACATGGTATCAGTAGAGGTCCTGAATTCGAATATTGACTTTACACTCCCCTACATTTAATTAAATATTTCATGTATTGAATCACCCACACTTGAGGTAAGTATTAAGGTATAAAATAAATAATAAAATTTATATTTTTTTATTAGTTTAAAATTTTAGAATTAGTAATAATTTTACATATATTTCATTGATCGGTTCTTTACTTAGGTGAATAGGGTCTGGGGAGAAAAACTGTTTGAATAAACGCCGAAGTACTACATTAGCTTATAAAATAAATAAATAAAAAAAAAAGGCGCCGAAGTACAGTAGTATGTAGTTGCGTGCATGCAGCATTAAGTTTCTTGTTAATTTCTCTTCATATGATCACAGGTCATTGAACAGCTGATCTTCTTTGGCATGCATGGTTTCCAAAATCTTTAGGTAAAGCAAACGTAAAATATGTACTTTGCGGCTGGTTTCAGATTTTTAGGCATTAATCATCTCCTACTTGAATTGGTGCAACACATGTGTACACATATATATATACATATATAAAAGGTTACTAATTTTACACTTTACTCTCTTATTTTATTTTTTTAATTAGTTTTGTTTGATTCTTATAATTTTCTTATTCTTTATTTTTATTTTCATTTTAGTTTTTTAATTTTATCTTCGTTTTTTATTATTTTTAACCTTTTTTATTCTTTTAAAATTATAATATTAATTTAAAGATATGATGCACATAAAATTAAAGTTACTAGCTAGCTATAAATATTAAAGTATAAAGCATTCTAACAATTTAAAATTAAAAATGCTCGATTTTTAATATTGCTCTTGTTAATTACTTTGTTATGAAGCTAAAATCTTTAAGGTTGTCTTAAAAAATAATAATAAGCTTTGATCATCCAAAATTCGATTCCAAACTCAATTATTTCATATTCCAACGCATTTAAAAAAATAATAATAATAATTGTAAGTTAAGAACACAACTGGTCAAGTGGGTGTTGATCTTATAAATATTTAATCCTTCATCTCAATAAATTTATTGTTGCCAATGTGAACAAAGGTTTTGACTTTAATTTAGGAAGACAACTAAACACTGCAACCATTAATGTTTGTTATGGGTCCCGTTATTGTGCCGCTGGCTCTTACTACTAGGCGTGCTATGCAGATATTTAAAAAAAAATAAAATATTCAACATGTTTTTAATTTATTTGTTTTTAAAAAAATAAAAAATTATATTAATATATTTAAAACCATTTTTTTAATTATTAAATAAAAAAAAATTTACCGAATAGTTTACTTGAGCGGCATCGCCCAGCGGCATTATGTTTTGGGATTGGGAATGCATACAAAATCCTTTGACATCAAATCCACGTGTGAACCACGAGCTGGTTGCGTGAATGATGTCAGTGCCACGTGCTCAATGATTAAGATCAATAACAGAAAAGGACCGGATATTTTTAGCTCATCTTCTAATGAGGTGGATACATCATACCCAGAGATTTAAAAAACTCAATTAGAAATTCTTATACCTTCGTGATACACGTGTATAACACTATTTTAAATTGATTCTGTTTTTATAAAATGATATTATTTTATAAATCATTTTAAACATATTTTCTATTTAAAATAGAATTATTAAAATAATTACAAGTATATTTTTTTTTTCTTTTCACACATATAATCATGCTCTTAGATACGAGATATTCTACTATTTTTTGAAGTAGTATTTGGCTACGTTTAAATGTTAAAACGAATTGGATTGAGTCATGAATAGTAATATTTTATACGACCTATTAAGATAGATTTAATATTTTTAGATTGAAATAATGTTAAAATGAATTGGATTGAGCCATGAATAGTAATATTTTATACGACCTATTAAGATAGATTTAATATTTTTAGATTGAAATATATAAAGTAAGTTGAGATGAATTTAACTTTTTATATAAAATTGAAAAAATAATTTATCCCATTAGTAATTAATTTAAAATGATTTGAATTTAGTTCAACAACTAAACACAATCTTATTACAGGAGAAATGAGTGCATTTCAAATATATATGAGACATTATTTACTTATGTTTTGTTTGGAATGACCCATGTGGCTTAATTACCTGCCAAAAATTATAAGGAAAAACAATTAATGAAATAAAAGAAAAATAAAAAATGAATTGAAAAAAGATGAAAAACAGAGCAAGTCAAGTCTATCTTATAATTAATACAGTTTGCTGACTTTATCAAATCCAACCAATCTTAGGAAGTTTTTTTTTTTAATGATTTGGACCAAATGTAGTTGGGTTGTTGGGATGCCTATGGACTTTTTATATCTGTGCTGTAATTGTTTTCTCCTCAAGTGGTGTGAAAATTTAATTAATTAATTAGCAGCTAATAATACTAGGTATCAAATAATTAGCGTAAACAAAATGACAAACATACATACATACATACATAAGATTTAATCAATTAAAAATATTAAAAAAGTAATTGGGTAAGAAAGAATTGTTAACTACTTTCAGAGATTATGTAATACTTTTGTCCTATCATATCACTATATCATCTATTTTCTAATGACATGACATTCTATAATAGGATAAGATTACCATACGTATGAATTTAAGAGAATTGATCAGCAAATAGCCAAATACTGGTGTAAAGGTATTTTTATATGGTAAAAATATAAAAAAAAAGAGCTCGTCTGTTGGACGGTTTGGCTGTAGAGATTGAATTTTTCATTTTTATGAAATATGAGGTTGAATATTTATTTAGACAAAGTATTGCTGTCTCTTAGATATTTGTTTATAAAGAGTATTAATAACAATAAAATCTATACCAATTCAATAGTATATTGGTAGTGCTCCAAATAGATGATATGAAAATATCTTTGCATATATCCGATCATAAATATTAATTTTTCTTGATCAATAAATGAATGGTGATGTTTTCCTAAAAAACAAAATATATATATTTTTGTATACATGCATCTATCTTATCTAGCCATCAAATTTTAACTACAAAGAGAATAATAATCTATCAGAGATCGTATTTTCAAATGAGCAATTGATTAATTTGAGTCACTTGTCAATCAAAACAAGGGATCATGTATTTTCAAATCCATAAAAATAATCAATTGAGTGGTATTATCCATTGCAATAGGGGGGCTCATATGCATCACAATATAATTATGATCCCTTGACCAAATCCGACGTTGGAATATATTATCCAAAAAGAGCAGAAATTGAATAAGATTTTTATGTATAGCCAATGAGGGTCATCCAAGTAACCATAGAGTGTCATTCAACTGACAAACATGCATTGATGCAAATAGAAAGAGACCGTGTGCATGTTACGTGTTGAACATGGCAGCCAGGAAATACTTCCCTATGGGTTGCGCTACTCGATTTAAATGGAGTGTTCCCTTGAAAGTGTTAATAAAAGAGTCTTTTTACGTAAGGTTACTGATTTTGACATCTTAGTTAATGTTCTCTTTTACCTTTTTTTTATCCGCTCATTTACGCGTTTCAAAACGGTGGATTTTATTCTAGAATAATGTTTAATTATTGATATAACTGAATATAAAATATTAAATTTATTTTATAATATCACTTAAAATAAGATACATTAAATTAATGGATGTCATGAAGAATGATTCATTTCATTTTTTAAGAACATAATTTCAAGTTCTTTCTCTGACCGCTTTAAAATTTTTTAATCTTCCAATACTGACAAGAACTTCAAGTTTTTAAAGTATATTTCTCAAAATTGATTTGTTGGAAACACGGATGAATGATGAATCAACCTTATCCTTTTGAGTCATTTGTCAATTTGCGAAAACCAGCATCATCTCATCTTTACTGTATCTGACTCTGCATATCCAATGACTAAATTCATGAAATACTATATTGATCCCTCTTTGTCTTGAAAATGAAAAATATATATTTTTTAAATTATTGAATGATTCAGACAATTCCCCAAAGTCCACGACATTAAATATGACTATGACTAGGATTGATCAGTACAACTACATAATGTAGACTTTCTTTTTTAACTCATTGGCTGGAGTACTACACTACAGGCTATCCTCCAAATTGCACTAAATAATGTTTAATTACCTGTGATTAAGCCCAATTCCCACCATTTGTTTGAAACTGGGGTAGGGTAGGCCTTTATCTCCTCAGAGTCGCAACCACACAAGTGTACGTATACCTGTCTTTGCAGAGAAATCAACTTGTATTAGCGTCCATATCAATCAGAATAAGCTGTGAAAGCTGAAGAACATCAAATCGTCATCAGTCTGTCTAAACATATGGAAATATTATCAAACAACGCACAAGCACATCAACTGGAAAGTGGCAGTACTGTGACCAAAGGCATCCCAGTAATTTAAAACATGTCTCTATGGCAAGGGATCCCCAACAAAGAAGAAAGCAATAGTAGATAAGACAAGCATAAGATCAACTTCAATGTGGACCACATGGAAATACAATCTGAATTCAGCCTCTGAAAGATGTTAATCCACTACTCTTTTAATTGTCCAATTACATTAATATGGAACACCGTCCATCAGGTTTCTTTTCCTAAATTTTCCTCACTGCTCCACATGTTTTAAATCTCTCTATCTGCTCTTGTCAAAGAATGAGATGTTTGTATCTAACTCTTGTCAAGTCTTTTACGGCATTGATGTAACTCCCAGGGAGCTTGTATTTGGAGCGATCGTTTGGAGTACTGATATTGTAAGCATATTCTAACAATCTCACTACTTTGAGATCTGTTACCACTTGTTGAGCCGTGAGCGCCTACCAACCTACTAAAAATCAATTGGTGTTAAGGAGACATGCACATTAGGTCTTTTTTAACATTTAGCATTGCTAGATCCCTAAACTCGTTCGCACCCTACAAACAGAACGATTTTAGGAAATGATAATGTAAACATACTCTAACAGCTCTGTTATGTTGATTCCTTATAATAGCTTAAACCTTTCATTTCTCTCCACCATCTCTCTAGTCTCTATCATGTCTGCGCGGCTTTTTTCAACCTCATTTACATTTCCTCAAAAAGTCATATTTTTCCATAAAATGTACAACATTCTTCTTCATATATGGTTTATAATCCTTTACAAGACATACTTTCTATATATCTTTGATTATACGTCTTTCAAGTATCATCATGGCAGTTGTTCACCATATTAAACCCTACTTATTTCTCAATATTAAATCAATCACTTGGTTTTTGCCTGAACTGTGACGTACCTAAGCAACTACACAAAAGATTATTTCCCTATACTACTTGATTTGTCTATGATAAGTGTTAGGGGGGTTTTTGTCTTAAGGTCCAAAGCGGCTCTCAAAGCCTAGCCCATCAAAGGGGGCTTTACTAGAGGACAAAAGAAGTAAAAAAGGAGGAAGACGAGAGAAGGAAGGAATGCTAAGTGATGTCAGAATGGCAAGAGAAAAAGAAGGAAAAAGACGTGATGGAGGGTGATGTGATATAAAGTAAGGGGAGAGAAGAGATAAAAAAGAGGAGGGACGGACGACTCAAGGGGACTCCTTTTCAGGTAGACTTTTGGCTAGGCTTCTTAGGAAGGTTTCTTCAATCTCTAGACATGGGTTCCTGCTATGGTGTTGAGATCTGAAAGAGAGATCTATAAAATCTATCATACAGTGAGGATGAGAGACCATGAGAGATTATAAATCACGCTTATTATAGTGGATTCTCCTCTCCCCAAGTCCCTATGGATGTAAGCCAAGTGTCGAACTACGTAAATTTGTGTGTCTATCTCTTTCTATTTTTGCTACATTTATCTATTGTTCACCATTATGAGCATACATACGGACTCCATATAGCTGCATCAAATCAGTCGGGGGCCCACCCAACCTTGACTCAGATCTCGCATACCAAGGCCCACATAGCCTCCTTCTAGGGCCAATGCCACCTCAACACGCCGGGGGAGGGATCATTCTCCTCTTCTGGATCATTGACAAAAACATCCATTAACAGTGACGTCATCTATGGGATTCGAGTTACATCTTACATCGGATGCAGAAGAAGGACGACTTCTCGACGTGCTCAATAGTCTCCAAAGGATAGGTGAATATGCACAACCCATGAACCTTTAGGAAGTTTTTGTCAATGACTCGTCTTGCCGGGCTGGAGGGGGTATGGGAGTGCATATCATCACAAATGAAACTCTCCAAATAAGTATTATCGGCTTCCTCAGTTTTATTTTTATGAAAAATATTACTGCAAAAAAACAAAGGACTGTGTGAGCCTTGCCTCGCCCAGTCAGTTGAGCATATTGCACTTTTTATGCACGCAGTGTGTAGACTGGGAGCCCACACTCTCTAGCAACTTAAACTGTGCATTTAAAGTGTGTTGTACTTGCATTAAATACAAAAAATACAAGAACTAGGAACTCTGCACCTGGCACTATGCACTTAAGTGCTTGTGCACATGGAAATAGTGCATGACATGCATAGCCCACATCACCTGTGCACTTGAGGAGCCTTGTGGCAGCCCACAAGCGACCACCACATGGACCACCGGTAGTTTCTGTCTGGCACCATGTGGCCCCCCACCTGCTGGGCCACACACGGCAGCTGGGTAGTGAACGGCAAGAGCGCGGGTGTAGCATGTAGCACAGAGGAAGCTCGTGGCCTCCTGCCATGAGCTCGGGTGACCAGCCGATGGTCCAAGCTTGGACTGCCGCTGGTTTTTGGTGGTGACCCAAGCGGCCATCCCATCCGCGGGGGTTGTGAATGATGCACCTACGTGGAACTCACTTCCACACGAGACAGTAGTGGCCACCATCAAGCCCGTCAGCGCAGTCTGTCCATGCCATTCAGGTCGCCAACCCCAATGGTACACCCACGAGCTTAAAGCATCTACCAACAGTGCACATGGTGCACTGCACGACGTGGGAGCCCAATAGGTTCATGGCTTCGCAACCGTGAGCCCAGTGGAAGGAACCGACAGCCAACATGTGGTCCACTGATGTTTTCTGTCCACACCAAGATAACCTTCATCCACGGAGGCCATGCACGTCCCAGCAAGCGAGTGCATGTTGTAGTGCACCAAAGTGGGTGCTCGGCCCAGCCTCGCTATGGTGCAGCAAGGGAGTTGGCAGCCATGAGATAACCACTGGTGTTGTCTGTTTCCGCCACTGTGGCCTCTGAGAACTGCAGCAGGAGTAAGCTGCTCCACGGCCACGTGGTTGAAAGCCTTGCACATGCTGTGTGGGAAGCTCACGACATACTGCCATGAGCCCTTTGTCCCTCACTTGCGACGATTGCCTGGTCCACCAACATCTCCTATTAGCCTGAGAAGCGGTCCTCAACCACCTTGAAGAGTTCATGGGCAGTGCTCATGAGAAGAGCCCATGGCCAATAGCACAATAATGACCATGAGGAAGCTTACGTGAAGAAGCTCACAGAAGAACTCATGAGAAGAACTGCCACAGTGAAGTAGCTCCTGGACAGTATAAAGAGCCACCACGGAAGAATCTCATGGACCGCAACTCCCGGACAACATGAAGACCACCATGGGAGAAGCTAATGGGCTGCAGCTCACAGACATCACGAAGATCACCACGGGAAGAAGCTCGCAGGCAATGCAAGACTGCCATAGAGAGCTCTCGGGCAAGCACCACTGTGAAAAGCTTGCGGGCAGCACAAGCATGACAATCATGAAGAGATTGCGAGCAACGCAAGCGAGACCATCACGAAGACTCGTTTGCAGCGTCACCGTCGAGAGGGACTCATTGGCCGGAAAATTCCACCACCATAAACTCGTTGTCAGCATTGTCCAAGGGCGTGTGCACCTCGCCCAAGAAATCCGCGACCATGGGCTGCATAGACATGGTGCGAGCCGTCTTCAAGTCATGTTGCATAGCCCATGCAACGTGCACCATGACTCAGAGCCAACTACCTCATTTGATTGGCTGCCCCATGAGTGACCCCGGCCACTTCATATGACACATGCATGTACCTTGACCACCATGTGGCGTAGGACAAGTGCAGCCCTACCAGGTGCAAGCAGGTAGCTGACATCAATTGCCATGCTTGGACCATGGACAAGTATGCATTTCAAACCAAAAAAAAAAAATAGAGAGAGAGAAAGAAAAGGAGGAGAAAGAAAAAGACAAAAGAAGAGCAAAGTGAAGCAAGGAAAAGAATGGATGATAACCAGTAGCGAGCAATTTCAGTCAAGCAAAATTTGGCTACAACAGCTAAATTGTTTTGGTTTGTCTTCCTCAAAACTTGTGTGAATTCTAGTTTTGCTAACACAATTGCTTCTTGTGGTGTAGAACGCCAGCTATACGGCCTCACCCAAGCACCACCAATGAATACCGACAGACTCTCCGCTAATGGAATCTTCACCAGTGGAGTCTCCATCACCTTTCCTTCCTTGTGACATCAACTGGCGGGAGCGGGTACAGTTGCAAACTGTCCCAACAGACTACCTCTATGTGTGGGTCAAATGGCGGGTCTTGTCTCGAGTTGGCCCGACCTTCCCCGTGGGGAAAGTGAGTCCAGTCCTGAGGCTGCTCGAACTTAACCCCGTCTCCTTTGTGGCGAAGAGCGAACGGCCACTCGGCCCTCCGATCATTACCTCCCCCATAGGGCACCAAAGGGATGGGTGTAAGGCCAAAGGGCTACCCAATCCCTCCCACGGCGGAGTGCGAGTCTGTCTTCAATAGCCGACACACCTTACCTTCATCGTGGGTGTCTTACCTTCGGTGTAGTGCGAGTCAAGGACTGCTCGAATAGATTATCTCCCCTCAGGGTACCAAAGGAAGCGATGAGCCAAAGATCGTCTCGACCCTCCCGTGGGGGAGAGCGGGTCCAGTTCTGAGGTTTCCCGAATATATCCCATTCCGCCACGATAAAAAGTGGGTAGAGTTCTAACCTAGCTCTCGCTCCCATCCGTTGATCCCCTTCCTTGTGACGTCGATGGATGAGAGCGGGTTCAGTTGCAAACTGTTTGAACAGACTACCTCCACATGTGGGTCAACAGGCAAGCCTGATCCTAGACTGACCCGACCTCCCCCATAGGAAAGAGCGAGTTTATCCCTGAGGCTGCTTGAACATTACCCCATCCCATCCTGGTGAAGGGATGATTACTTGCTCTGGTGATGACTTGCATAATTTAATATGTTTTACCACCTCTTAACTTTAAACTTTAGTCTAATTTTATTTACTTTTGTTGATTTTAGGCTTCATTGTTGTTATTTAAATTTTATTTCATATTTGAAGGAAAATGAAGATCCAAATTTTAGAAGCCTATCGTCTAAAGACTCTCAGATTTAAATGAAGATTTATTTAAATATAAGAGTTGATTACCAGGGCTATTTGAGAATAAAGATCAATTTAAATTTTTGAAAATGCTAAAGATAGAAGAAGATTTCTAAATTTAAAAGGAAGAGAAGTCGGCAAAGAGAAGTGATTTAGATATACTCTATTGGTATCTACCACCACATGAGAAAAAGTTAAAAATAAATAAAAGAAAGTATTCATCATATTCAAAAAGAGAAGATGACGTGGTAAGCTTAGATTTCATTCTATTTATGGATCTAACTACCCATGTAATAATTACTTGGCAAATTAAAGGTACATTGGTTTTGACTTGCTCAATTGGTGAAAGATGGAGAAATGGTTTTATTGGGGGCACAAAACATGGAGCTTTATTTTCTTTGGCCATTTGACTTGGGATAGAGATAGAAAGCTGGAGATTTTTTTTCTTTTGACTGGTGGACATGCATGCAAGTAATGGAGCTCTCATTTTAATCTCGCGGGGCCTAACAAGCTTGAAGATGGGAAGAAAAAAAGGAAGGCAGAGGGAGCTCTTGGCTTGTTGACGCACGGATGAAGTGGAGATTCAATTTTTTTTTTTTTTTACCTTTCATTTGAAGACGCTGCTGCAACTGAGAGACTGGGACTGCGATGAGCATTTTTCAATATTCATTTTCTTTCTATTATTCTCAAAAAAATTATGTTGAATTCGTTTATGTTGAATTTAATTTTTAGCATGAACTAAATTTTCTTTATTATAGGAAAACGATATAATCTAGTTCCGAACTATGCTTGATTTTCTATGTTAATTTGAAGTAATTCTCTTTCATGTTGTCTGATTTGTTTTGAACTTATTGCTTATAATTAACTGGCCATTAATTAGATGATTTTAATATTGTGATTTGCTATCAAAAGAGGGAATTATAGGATAGATCTTGGATATTTCGGCATAGGTAAATATAGAGATCGAAAGACTTGTATGGACCTATGTAGTATTAAAATCATTGGTCCTATTGATTTCTTGCTTTATTTATTTGCATACTTTTGTGTAAAATGATGAACAAGAATAATTTCTAATTGACTATCAAAAGAGGCTTTTGGATGAATTAGAGATTTGCTAACAAATAGAGAGAATTAAATTCAATTAGTTAGATGAGTAAAGCATAGTGAGAGATTAGGTGAAATCGATTTCCTAGAAGTTTTCTTTCCCATTAATTTGATCTTCAAACATCATTTTTCTTTTCCTTTGCATATTTTTCTTTGAATTGATTTTATTTTAAATTGTAATTACAAAAATTTTAGTGATTTCTCTAGATAAAATTGAAATTAGTATAATTTCGGTATTTGTCAAAAGTAAGTTATCAATTCCTGAGGACGATACTCTTCTCATTACTTTACTATAAAACTATGATACTGTGCACTTGCAGTTTTGCACCGATCACCTAAGGGGCCTAAAGAAGAGGGTGCCATTTGAGGCGCCCCTACCCCTTCCCCAGCGGAGTGTGGGATAGTCTCAAGACTACCTGACACAACTTCAAAATGATTGCCTCCACTAACGAAAAACACCTCAAAGCTTTATCACACATCAGCTAGATAGCTCAGGTTTGCAAACTCCAGTGACTATTTACACTAACTTGTGTGACTTTTGCAGCATCGAAAAGCGGCCCCTCTCACCAAGCGCAATGGTCAACTAGGCGAGCTTGGTAATACAAACTGCTTGACCTTCATCAAAGTATTTGCACAAGCTCAGTCTTACATACTGCTAGGCCCCTTCTCGTTGAGCGCGAGGGTTAACGAGGTGAGCCCGGTCATACATACCACTCGGCCCCTCTCGCCAAGCACGAGGGTCAATGAGGCAAGTTAGGCTTACTCGCCGTTCAACCTCCATTAGAGCATTTGGGCAAGCCCACGGACCGCTCGGCCCCTCTCACCAAGCGTGAGGATCAAGGAGGTGAGCCAGGTCATACACACTGCTCGGCCGCTATCAGTATTTGGGCGAGCCCGATCATACATATCGCTCGGCCCCCCTCGCCAAGTGTTTGGGTCACCGAGGCGAGATAGGCTTACGTGCCATTCGACCTCCGTCAGAGTATTTAGGAGAGTTAAGTTTTACATACCGCTCGCCCCATCGTCAAGTGTGAGGATTACTAAGGTGAGCTAGGCTCACGCACCGCTCAACCTCTATCAAAGATTCTGTACGTGCCAGCCTTCACTTGCAGCTTGACCTCCTTTAAAGACTTAAGGCGAGTTCAGCCTTAACATGCCGCTTAGCCTTCTCTGAAGACTCAGAGTGAGTCCAGCCTTCACGCTCTGCTCAACCACCTTTGAAAAAGTCAATAGGCGGGAAAGGTTAGGGATCGACTAACCTCCCAGGTACCCGAATAGGCCAGTAGGTCGCTTGACTGCCCGATCATCCTTCGCATGTGCTTTATGCGATTGAGCCTATCTCTAGCATAGCCAAGCTCCACGCTCACACATTATATGGTCGAGCCGATCTCTGGCATAGCCAATCTCCCGTCAAGACGAGCTCTGCGCTTCCATGTTATGCGGTCGAGCCTACATCTCTCTCATCTAGACAAGATGAGCTCTGCTCGCACATTACATGGTCGAGCCTAACTCCTGTTCATCCTATCAAGACGAGCTCCCCGGTCGCATGTTATGCAATCGAGCCTACCTCCCGCTTAGCCCTTCAAGACGAGCTCTGTGCTCGCATGTTACGTGGTCAAGTCTATCTCTCGCTTATCTCACCAAAACGAGCTGCGCTCTCGCACCTCGCACGGTCGACGCCGTGTCCCACATAATCCTAGCTTGGAAACCTTTATGGCGTAGCGCAAGGAATGAATGAATAAAGACTTGTTCCCAGAATTTATTTCTTTACGGACTTGGACAGATCAGTTTGGATACATATTTTACTTTTAAAGATTCTCAAAGTCAGCTTTTGAGCAAAATTGCCCTTAAGAATTGCGGGCATCTGTTGGGAGGATTTTTGTCTTAAGTCCCAAAAGGGCTCTCATAGCCTAGCCCATCAAAGGGGGCTTCACTAGAGAAAAAAAGAGGGAGAAAATGGGAAGATGAGAGAAGGAAGGTATGCAAAGTGATGTCCGGATGGTAGGAGGATTAGAAGGGAAAAGACATAAATGAGGGTGATGTAACATAAAAGAATATGAGAGAAGAGATAAAAAGAGGAGGGACGGAGGACTCAAGGGGACCCTTTTTTGGATAGACTTTGGGCTAGGATTCTCAGGAAGGCTTTTTCGACCTCCAGACATGGGTTTCTGCTGTGGCGTCGAGATAGAGAATAGAGATCTATGAAATCTATTATACATTGAGAATAAGAAAATTTGAGAGACTGTAAATCAAGCTTAGTACAGTGGATTCTCCCCTCCCTAAACTCCCGTGGACGTAGGTCAAGTGCCGAATCACTTAAATATGGGTGTTTATAGCTTCACTCAACATAGCCTCTTGCAAGTAGTTGGCTTTACTCATTTAAGTTTTGGATATGTTGGATGTTTAGAGTATCTCAGATCATTTGTAAATAGTAGTGAAATAATTGTAAACTGTTTGTAAATAGTAGTGAAATATTTGTGAACAGTAGTGAAGTAGTTTAAAATGATTTAAGTTTCTCACAATTTCTAGTAATTGAAAATTTGGTTAAAATATACCTCCCCTTCCCACAATAGAGAGAAAATGATGAATGGTAATTTGTTAGTTGTCATAGTACTGCTCTTCTCTCCCTTAAGTCCACCAAAACAAATAAATTTCCCTTGATCTCCCATCATAGCTCATGTTGAGCTTATTGATCCTTTCATTTTGCTCCTCTGTCACAAAACTAGTTTTGCTCTTTAATTTTCTTCCTAATTAGGCCTACACCTCTTCATCCTCTCTTCTTCTTCTTACCTTTTTCTTTTTATTTGGATTCCTTTATTTTCTCATGTCTTTGAAGCAAAGATCTAAGACTTCTAGTTCACCTGATAATTATATAGAGACCATCAATGGGACCTTTAACCTTCTACGCCTGTAAATAAAAGTATACATCAATATGTGGCAATCACACACCGCCACCGATGAGTCTGGCTGCTACACACCACCCTCTTTCTAAAAACAGTGAACACAAGGTATTTGATGAAATGACTCAACTGACATGAGAGCATAGAGAGTCTGTTATTTCTATATATAATGTGCATTATACCAATACGTGAGGTATTGTACCGTTGGAGACTAGAGTTTAATAAGGTAACTTGTGGAAAATGAAGAAAATATACAATTGACAACATTTGTAATTTTGATGTTGCATGAGTCAAGGTTGCCATAGGGGTGATCGAGAGAATCTTCAGGAGATGCTTTGGAGGTAGCTGTTGTCATAGTTGTGGTGAGGTGTGGGTCTTCATTGGTAAGTTGCCTTCTGTGTTATTACGCCCCTGCAAATTGTGCCAAGGTACAACGCCAAGTTTGGTGTGAAGATTAGAATGAGCAGGACGTCCAAATGGCTTAGAAAAAATATCAGTAAGTTGGAGATGATGGTGCATGCTGAGTATGAAGTAGACCAAGGGCTACACGTTCACAGATGTAGTAATAATGAATCTCGATGTGCTTCCTCTAAACATGAAAGATAGGGTTAATTGTCATATAAAGTGCACTGATATTATCACAAAGTAAGAGCGGAGTAGAGGAGAGATGAAGTCTAGATCACAGAGTGATATCAAAGTTATCTCAGCAGTAGTATGGGTCATTGCTCTGTACTCAGCTTCGAAGTTTGACCTGGAAACTTTATGTTGCTTTTTTGCAGATTAGGAAATGAAGTTGCTACTAAGAAAGACACAATAGCTAGTTGTGGAATGTCTGGTGATAGGGCACACTACCCAATCTACGTCTGAATAGGCATACATATCAAGTGTAGAGTGGGAACTAAAATGAAGACCAAGATTAATAGTACCTTTTAATTACTGAAGGATGCGCTTGACCATTTTGTAATGGGCTTCTGTAGAGGAATGTGTAAATTGAGAAATAGAATTAACACTATAGAAGAGATCAGGGCAAGAAGGGTAAGATATTGTAGTGCACCAACAATATTGCAATAGTGTGTAGGATAAGGTAAGGATGTTTGTGAGGTAAGTCCTTTAGTCTTGGGCATCATAGGAATACCCATGGGTGTACAATCACTCATTTTATCATGTTCTAAAATATCAAGAGCATATTTGGTTTGAGACAAGGCAAGTCCATAAATGGTTGGTATGATATGAATACCAAGAAAATAGTGTAGGGGCCAAGGTCTTTCATGGCAAACTGACTATGAAGAGTAGAAATAAATTCATGAAGATGAGCAAAGGACAAGTTAGTTAATAAAATATCATCAACATACAATCGTAAAATAAGAGAACCACGAGAAGAATGACAAATAAACAAGGAAGAATCAACAGTGTTACAAAATAAAGCTCTAAGTTAGTAACAAACTGCTAAACTTGTCAAACCATGCACGAAGTGCTTGTTTTAGACCATAAAACACTTTATTTGACTTGCAAACATAAGAAGAGTGAGTTTGGTGAACAAAATCTGGAAGTTGTTCCATGAAGACAAATTCGTGGAGGTGACCATGAAGAAAAGCATTCTTGACATCTAATTGACGAATACTCCATTAGTTGATTAGAGCAAGAGTGATAACAATCCGTATTGTACTTGGTTTGATAATGTGAGAGAAGGTATCATGATAGTTGATGCCATATTTCTGATGGAGACTTTTAGCAACTAAACGAGTCTTCAATCTATCCAAGGTGTCATCTTCTTTGAGTTTGGTTTTGAAAGCTCATTTACAACTGATAATAGGCATGGTAGACTCACGAGGGACAAGAGTCCAAGTATTATTATCATGCAATGCTTGTAATTTATCATGCATTGCTTGTAACCAACCAGGATGTTTGAGGGTTAAGCAGATCGATTTTGGCTTTGTGAGAATGGAAGTGAGGTCATGGAGTTTAGTATATTTGGTCTTTCACTTGAGGATACTAGATTTAGAGTGGGTAATCATGGTCTGGTCAGAGGCCCTAAAGAATTGGTTGAAAGATCAATAGGTGGTATGGGCATAATAAAGCATGGATCAGAGATGGGTAAAGGAGAGGAAGGTAGATTATTATCTTTGGTGGAAGATGTATCAGGTGCGGGGGAAGGTGAGGGGGTTAATGAGTGTAATAGTGGAAGAGGAATATCCTCGACTAGAGTAGGGGCAAATATTACAAGTACAGTGAAGTTAGATAAACTGGTAGTAGAGATGGAAGGGGTAATCCACATGCCAAAAGTCGAGAGAATGGGCTTGGTGAGCAAAGATGGGTGAAGGTTCCCAAGCTCTTTAAAGGGAAAGGGAGGTTCTTAAAAAATAACATGTTGTGAGATGAAGGTACGACAAGATAGAGGATGATAACATTTGTACCCTTGATGTTGATCGCTATAGTCCATAAAAACACACGGCAAGATTTTGAGGTCAAATTTATTATGTTTTGTATCCCATGTATAGGGGTAGCATTTGGATCCAAAGACACGTAGGAAACTGTAGTCATAAATAATATCCATAGAATATGGAAAAGGATCCTTATAATTAGATGGTGGTGGGGGGAAAGGCGATTAATGAGAAAAGTGGGAGTTGTCCATTTGGGCTGCCATTTACTAAACTTCTAACCCTGATTTTGTGCAGTCTGTTAAGAGTCAATTTTCGCCCGCAAGCAAACTATCACTAGTTTGTCAAGAGGGATTGAGGTTAGTTTCCATAAATTAGCTACAATCTAAAGTGGGATTTTGAGAATTCTTCCATTTTATTTATTTTTACTTCACATTGAGTTATGCATGCATGCGTGTGCTCTGAAAGGTGCAGTTTAGTATTCATACGCAAGATTAAAATTAATATGTTAACTCAGAATCTTTAAACTTCTGCAGGATAGTCGTTCAAACATAGAAACTAATGCTAAGGAGACAATGGATGCTTCCTTTTGTTGGAAGGTAAAGAACCAGCAAAGATTTTGGTAACTTTATGATCACTTGTAGAAATCGCCAGAAAAGGTTAAAGATGTGCGAGTTGAAGAGATGCCAGTTTCTTGGTTTTATGCCAGGGACCTTGGATTAATGAGAGTTAGGTAGGTTCTTGGGGATGGGGCAGAAAAGATACGTCTTTAGTTAAGAAATGAGTGCAAATTATTTATATTCTCAGTAGCCGGCATCTAGAAAGATATTGCTGCATGTCTGTAGGCAGTCCTATTTTATTCTAACAAATTTTAGACGCCAGTTTATCTCAATTCATTTTATTTAATAATTATAATTTTTTTAAATTTTTAAATAATAATAATAATATTAAAAAAATAATATTTTATTTAAATTTTAACTTTCACCCACCTTAGTATTCAAATTTAGCCTGAATTAGTTAATATGTTTGACGAAGAAGAAGAAGGGACGTGCCATCAAATGCCTGACACAAAATGAACATCACCTCAATCCAATGAAATCGCTCAAATTCTACGTCATGCTAACGACTTTGACACCGAGTAGAAAAAGCCTGAACAAATAGCATCCCATATGCCATATGGCTGATAAGAATGACATTATCCAAACGAAAATAATAATATGACTTTTAAATGTGTTTACAAGATATGTCGATTTATGTATTTTTATATTTTTTAATAGTAAAAAAAAAAGTGAGTATTATTAATAAATTTGTATATTTTTTTCTTAATAATTAAAAATATTTATAAAAAAAACCCCATTTTTACTGGTGTGTATATTTGATATGCACCTTAGCATTATCGTATCCACCTCAAATCAACTAATATAATTGTACCACATGATTAAAAAATGTTTTCAATTTTACATAATTACCTTTTATCTTAAATAGAATTAAAAAATAGTTATAGATTAATTATAAGTTTATTATTTTTCCATACCGATATGTATATACAAATTGTTATAAATTATAAATTTATCATTTACTAGGAGGTGGGTGGGCCTTTTGCAGAGCTCTTTGCTACAAGATAAGGGGGCCTTATGGACCCAAGTCCCAAGCATGAGTGTCGACCATGATCGAATACCTCTCCAATTGTTTGATGTGGTAACGACAAAATTCCCTGAAATCCCATGTCGTTTCCTAACCAATATGAGGTTTGAGTTGGGACCTTGTGCTTTTCTATAGCTACGGTAAAACAACCAAAATGGTTTTTTCATTTCAACGTTTTTGTGCGAGGTTTTCATGGGTTTTAACCAAATTCTAAATTCATTAGAAAGTTTTTTTTTTTTTTTGATAACCAAACAATCATTCATTATATCAAATAGAGTCCTTACAAATAGAGAGTTTATCAAGCCAAATAGCTTTTTTTATTTTTTATTTTTGAAATAGATTTCAATTCAATTCATGAATGAAAGAAGTTACAGCTGTAATTAATAAGTTCAGGTATAAGCCCTGATTACAAGTTAACTACTCATCGGTTATACACTCCCCCGCACACAACTTTCATTGTGCCAGATATTGTCTAAAAATTTCAAAAAACTCTCTAATGACACAGCCATTCTGAGATGCGAGACTCTGTAAAAACAAAGATGTCTATCTTGATTTGTCTATGAGAAAAACAACTCATTTTACCCCCACCCTCCAAAGGAGGAGGGGATTTTTCACCCTCATCCTCTAAAGAAAGGATAGGGACTAAACTACCATTCTCTTTCAAAAGAAGAAAATGAATTGCCTATTTCAAATTATTCTATTTTAACCCTAACAGACAAAAACAAAAAGTAAAACAACTTAATACACCCTAACAGGGAAAAACATTGTGCTCTTCACAGTCACCGAATGCCCACGCCGTATGCCCCCATATCCCTGCTACCTGTAACTGCCCCAGCCCGCCCTACGTCCTGCCACATCTTGCAACCTGCAAGCAAGCAACGGACAACTCTAGGGTGCAACAGACGAGCCATCCTTAGAGTGCAAATGGACAAGCAAGCAAGCAACAAACACCTTCACCGTAAATCCTTATTACAGACTAAACATCTTCACTGACCAAAATAAGCATTAAGAAAACAGAAAAAACAGAGACTAATCAAACCCAACGGAAGGCCTCACCGCCTCCTTAACCCTTATTACAAACTAGAAGAAAACAAAAAGAAAAGACTGTAAACTGAAAAAGACAAGAAAAAATAGAGAATAAAATAGTCTGTAAACAGAGAAACCACCGTCGCCGATCCCCTTCTCCAACCACCATCCATGAAGAAAACCGCCATGAGCTATGACTGGGCTCCACCCCATGAAAGGTGCCTTATCCCCCCATGCACGTTGGCATGCAAACCGAAAACTTCCTCTATTTTCCATGGATGAAACAGAGTCCCTTAACCTCGCTAGAATGCATCCCAAAACCGCATGCAAATCTTCACCTCCGAGAGCAAGCCATGATGACCCTGTTCCCATCGTAAATCCTCCAAAACTGTCCCCTGAGTAGACCATTCTTTTGGCAACTAACCCCAAACCATCAGCTCATCCCCACATGCACCTATCAAGCATGCATGTCTTCATTTTATACGTCTGAGAGCTAACGCCTCCCAGCCAAAACAGTCAGGGACACTGGACTGGGTCATGGGTTATCAAAACCACCCAAAACTATTGCCGTACGAAACTGAGATCCTCCACAGCCGTCGTGTAAATTCTCCCCATCCAACTGCGTGATTAATAGTGATTAAGGACTCGGGAACCAGGTCTAGTAATGGCCATTCATCCCATCAGAGTCACGGCCAACGGGGCTTTTATTACCAATCTGAAAATCAAAACAACCTTGAAAAAAACCACCCTAGAGCTAACTGGAAAAGGGAGAGGGGAGGGAGGGAGGAGCCAAGGCTCCCACCTCCCTCCAACGGTTTCCTTGAGCTTGTTTCCTAGAGAGAAGGGAGAGTTTCTCTCACTAGGGAGAAATTAAATATTTGTCTCCCACCGACTCGTAGCTATCAAGCCAATAGCTTGACTAACAAAAGAAGGACAATGATCCCACCACATGACAATATTATCAACTTCTCATACATATTTAGCCAAACGATGAGTAGCCAAATTACCCAACCGGTTTACATGCACAACTTTCACTTCTTGAAAACCACTCATAAGCCTACGAATATCCTGAAGAATAAACTCAAAATCTGTTAGAAACTCAGATTCAGCATGCAAAGCCTTGACTAAAATCAAGCAATCAGTTTCTAACAAAAACCTTAGAACACCCAATTGAGCACACAACTGTAAGCCCCTTAATAAAGCAATAGCCTCAATAAATTCAGTAAAGGAGACTTCCCTTTTAGCTTTATTACAAGCTACTATAACATCACCATTATGACCCCTCAAAAGCACCCAATATCCCAACAATATTATGATAAAAAAAAAAGTAGCTCCATTAACATTCAATTTCAAATAACCTAGAGGAGGAGGATGCCAACACACAACTTTGTTGATCTTCTTATTAGACACATCAAAACCTTGCACCTGTATATACTCTTTTTGTAATGAAAGAGCATTGTTTACAACCACATTAGTTTGCAAAAAAATATGCTCATAAATCCATGTATTCATTCTATACCAAAGCCCCCAAGCAATTGCTACAAACCTGGACAACAAAGAATTTGAGCCTCTTATGTGAGCCAAATTTGCCAACTCCCAAAAAGACAAATAAGAATACACGTTACCCAGTTGAGAACAATAATCTACACATACACTCCTCACCCCGGAACAGTAAAACAAGGCATGAGCAGTATCTTCATTAACATGGTTGCACAACACACATTTATCATCCTCCAACACATGTTTCCTCTTCAAATTCAGATAAGTTGGGAGCTTCTCCTTACAAGCCCTCCATGCAAAAATTTTCATCTTTTTTGGGAGTTTCAGCTTCCATAAATACTTCCAAAAAACCGAATCTGATCTTTCTCTAGAAAACTATCCCATTGGTTGAACTAGCCTCTGTTGTAGCACTTTATAAGCACTTTTAACTGAATAGATACCATTCTTCTCATGAACCCAAAATAAAGAATCTTTAGAGCTTATAGAAACTTGCAATTTCAGAATCTGTTGTACCACAATTGGATTGAATAGAGCTCTCAGCATCTCAACATTACACCAACCCGTATGTTCATCTATCAAAGACTGGAATTTTAGCTCCTCATCAATCTAGGGAAGGGCTGGAAACACAGAAAAATCTGGGATCCATGGTTCTTTAAACACTCTAACAGATTTACCATTCCCCACATGCCACCTACATCCTTTTTTCAAACAATCAAGAGCTTCTCAAATTCCCTTCCAAACATAAGATGAATTAGTACAAACTTTGGCTTCAAATAAGCTTGTATTGGGGAAATACTTTACCTTATAAATTTTCTAAACTATAGAACTCTCATTTCTTAGAAGTCTCCACCATTTTTTTCCCAAAAGAGCTAAGTTAAAAAGACGTAAATCTTTAAAACTCATCACTCCTTGAAATTTTGAAATACACAGCTTCTCCCAACTAACCCAATAGATTTTATTCTCCTGAGACTGATTTTCCCACCAAAACTTAGCCATCATCATCTCTAACTCATAGCACAAAGACTTTGGGAACAAAAAACAACTCATAGCATATGTCAGAATAGACATTGCTACAGCCTTAATAAGAACCTCCCTACCCCCTTGTGATAAGAAATTCCCTTTCTACATTTGTAATTTCTGTCACACACTCTTTTTTATACTTGAAAAAGCTTGCTTTTTTGACTTCCCAACCATAGGTGGAAGATCCAAATACTTCTCATACTGTTGTGTATAACTACCACCTCAAAGCTGTATAATCTCCTATTTCAATTCATCATTCACATTCCTACTAAAGACCATGGAGGTTTTTTCTTTATTAATACTTTGCACCGAAGCTCTTTCATACTTGTTAAATAAAGAATGGATCTTCTCATTGGTAAGCACATCAGCTTTACAAAAAATAATGCTATCATTCGCAAACAACAAGTGATTAATTCTAAGAGCACCTCGATAAGAGATAAAAATTGAATAATTAGAATATTATTTTATAATATTATTTATATTTTAAAATTTTAAAAAATTAAATTGAGAGTTAAAAAAATTAAATTATTTATTATATTTTATGTAAAAACTTAAAAAAAATTATAATAATAAAATAAAATAAGATGCTTTCCAAAAGAATAAAGCATTTATGCCGTCCCATTTTAATCGCCCAATTTGACCGTTGGGCAAAATTTTTTTTTTGACTTAGTGATTAAGAAAGTGATTTTATATATATTGATGTTTTTTTTACTTAATAATTAAAAAAATATTAAAAAAATGTGAAATGAAAAATTAAAAAAAAAACACTGGACATACCGTCCTGCGGTATGAATGGCGGCATAGTAGCGTCACCCTTTCTAAAAACATATGGCTATATTTATTGGAAAATGCTTTGGTGCCCCTTCTCCATGCCCCTTCAAAGTGACCGCTAATCATAAAAAATAAATTTTTAATTTTTTTTTATTTAGTGATTAAAGAAGTGATTTTAAATGTATTAATTTTTTTTTATATTTTTTAAAAATATTTAAATATATTAAAAAAAATTTTAAAAATAAAACACCGTTCAGTCAAAATGAGCGGTAGCACCGCTCATATTTGCTCATATTTATTTGACTATAAAACCATTCTGCAGGACAATAGGACGCAGACCCAGAGCAGCAGGACCATGCATGTCCTTGGGTGTCGAGACTCTAAACTTTAAATACACCACCAAAAATCGGGCTATAATAATCTAGAAGTTTCGTTCGATTAAATTCGAGTTAATTAGTTTAATTCTTTATTTATTAAAAGAGTGGTTCCTAAATATAAATTTATAATAAATTATTAAATAATACAGCTAATATAAAATTCAGCTTAATTTGTATAAATTCGTAAGAAATTAAATAGTTTGGTATTTATTATTTTTTTATAGTATTATTTTTATATTTATAATAGAAATATTTTTAATATTTAAAAAAATTAGAAGATATCATGTTCTAAATACTAAATATGTTACTTAAATTCTTATAAATATAATCATTAATATATGTATATATAAACATTATAAAACTATTAACAAAATCTAAAATAATTTGTTTGTCAAACTTTATAGATAAAGTTAAAAAATATAATATAAATAATCTGTTCTAGTTTCAAAATTAGCATCTCATGAACAAGCTCCGACTTATTTTGTTGCGTAAATATATACCATGGTGTTCTTCAAGTTAAAACTTTATTAATCAAAAGACAAAAGATTCAAGCTTGAGAATCCGGTTTATCTGAACTTCAGAAAATTCCAATATTCGGATATACTCATTATCTTGAAGCACATGCATTAAACTTCATATATTTATTCACATGGACTTGGGTCCCTCTCAAATATTCATTTTCTGGTGAAAGTGCATTCTGGGTGTTCCACCTAAAGTCTATCTATATATACCACCTTTATATCTGCAGATCCAGACCATTAGATTATGAGAAATATACAAAATGATTATATAAAAATAATTTTATAAATTTATATGATTTGGCGTAATTTGTTAAATTGTAAAATTATTTTTATGAAACCTACAAGATTGGTAGATAAGTACGATAATCACTACGTACGCATATATACAGGCCTTCTTGGGAGCCACCTGTGCACAGAGGTGTAGAGAGGAGAGAGAGATTTCTGGACTGAAGTGATCAGTGGAGTTAATATCATTCGAAGATGTTACCAAGTGGGCTGTCTTCTGTCTCTTCGGTTTGCAGCGATGCTGCCGGTATTGCTGGTATCTATCCTTTCTGGTTCTTTCACTCTTTTCTGCTGCTTATACTTTTTAGTATTATATTCTTGGAAAGTATTATAACTAATTTCTAAGATGTAGATGAAGCAAACCCATACCCTTGATTGGGTTTGTGGAAAAGTCTCACCTTTATGGCCTGAGATTTGGACATATATGACTTCCCCATCATCATGTTTTTATTCTTGCTGTTTTTTTCTTTGTTCTTTCAGCTCTTTTTTCATTTCTGTCCAAAGTTTTATGAGTATATATATGTATATATATCTTAGAAATTGCCGGTAGGAGACTTGTAGTAATCAATATTCAATATATGGTATGTGGCATGTGCTCGAGTAATTTGTTGTATATGGTATGTTATGTTGGAATGTTTTCAATGTTTGGGCTTCCACAAACTAGTTAATTTAACTTTCTAAATGGATAAGAGATTTGATCCATTGCTTTATTTGGCTGCTGAAGACCTAGTGTCAGTAGGAAAAAACTGGCTCTGAATGGTTTAGATTTGAGAAGAATGGAGGAGGACACGGAAGGATAATTGCAGAAATCTGAAGATATCTTCATTTCTTAAGCGACTATAGCCCTTTTCTCCTTTGTTTCCCTGCTTCTTTCCAAGATCTAGAAGGAGCTCCATATGTAATTTAACATGCATAAATTATAACCATGGTAGGAATTGCTTGTCGGCTTGATATGGATCAGTTTTTGTTGAATCTGGAGTTACACAAAGAGCCAAGAGCAGAAATTTTCGTTTTAGGAATTTACATTCTCTGGATTAATTTTATTGCAAACAAGATTTCAATCTAAATTAATGAGTTTTCCAGATGTTAAAATCAATTTAGATAAATCCACATATGAAAGAAAAAAGGTGAGCACCTCAAATTCAGCGTTCTATCCATAAAGAAAAACTGTGGGTCAGTAATTTGGGATTGCTGTAGAAGGATACTGTCGTGTACCTATGACACCTAAGAACATTGTTGATTGTGAGAAACCTATAATGCTCTGCCTGGTAATACTTGTCACAGTGGATCCTAAAAGATTTGTGTCATCACTGTACAATCGGATTTGTTTCTTTTATTGCTTGGTTAGAACAACTATGTTTGATAGATGTTCTAACTCCTAATACCCATTTGTTATTACAGGAAACCTCTTTGCTATTGGGCTGTTTGTGTCACCCATGTAAGTTGTTAAAGATATTCTTCCGAGAAAAAGAAAATGAAAGAAATTTCTGCAGTTCTAAACTCAATAATGAAGTTGTACCTTTATGTTCTCCAGACCCACATTTAAGAGAATCATCAGAAACAAGTCGACAGAACAATTCTCAGGATTGCCTTATATATATGCTCTCTTGAACTGCTTGATATGCCTTTGGTATGGAATGCCCTTAGTGTCACCTAATATTATACTGGTAGCTACAGTCAATTCAATTGGAGCTTTTTTCCAGTTAATCTATCTGAGCATCTATATTGCATTTGCCGGGAAAGCTATAAAGGTAAGCGTCACCCTGCATCTGTTTTTACCAGGAAACTTGCAAGCCTTTTTCCATAATCCAGCACGATTATCTTACTGTCCCTTGAATTTTTCTTGCAGCTGAAGATGTTAGGTTTGTTAATAGCAGTTTCTGCCATTTTTGGGACCACGGTATATGTAAGCATGAGATTTTTTGACTCTCACGAGAGACAAACTTTTGTTGGATATTTGAGTGTTGCTTCACTCATTACCATGTTTGCTTCACCTTTGTTTATCATTGTAAGTTCTTGTGAAACAATTTCACCCAATTTTGATTTTATTTTGGACACCTTCTCCCCCCTTATATGGTTTCATATGTGATGCCAGAATTTGGTGATTAAGACTAGAAGCATTGAATTCATGCCGTTTTGTCTTTCCCTTTCAACCTTCTTGATGAGTCTATCTTTCTTTGCATATGGAGTGCTCAAGTATGATCCTTTCATTTATGTAAGTATCATTCTTCTTGCAGATCCAGCTAACTTCGTATGCAATTTTTTCGTTACAATCTTCAAATGCATATCAGACAGGGGGAAAGAGAAGGAAAATAAGGAACCTACGGTTATTGATAGTCAATATGTTTCTTATTCTCAGCAGTTACACGATTCATTTACTGAATCAATGAAAGATAAGTCCAAAGACTGCCCAGGATTTTGTTGTTTATGCTAACTGTTATGTATGTTTTCTCTTTTCTAAATTTTTGGTTGTAGGTCCCAAATGGAATTGGAACAATTCTGGGGCTTGTTCAGTTGGCCTTGTACTCCTATTATAGCAGTGCATTTGGAGAAGACTCAAGGGAACCTCTAGTAAATCCACATGCTTGAATGAATCCATTGGGGTCAAGCTTCATGCCAAATTGTTTTCTTCTGTCTGTCTTTATGGAGAAGTCTACAACCAGATTTTGTAACATATGACAGAAATTGGTAAGATCAATGATGCAATGGTGAGGTTAACAAGATAACTGATGACATGTAAGACATGGCCCACTAGAAAATGTTCAGTTCCTCCTGCTATTGAAAGTGAAAAATACTATTTATCTCTCAACATACCTTGACGTGGTATCGGTAGACAAGTGAACAGACAAATGACAATCTTTTTCAAATTATTCATCATTTTAACCACTATCTTCTTGGTAAGTACGGTATTCACACGTAGACCTGCATAATGCCTCAAAAATAAATAAATATGGGACGCAATATTGACTAAAACAAAAGACTCATGCACCCTAAAGGGCGAAGCAACTCAAAACCGTTGGGAACTTGGGAGCCTAAAAGGCTAAAAGATTGTTACCTTTTCATCTAACCCACAACCAATACCATCAGCTAAACCCTACTAAAAATAAATGGAATTTGGATGTGAGACGTTACCAACAAAAACCCCCCAAAAAGGGTTGCTGTTTGGTCATGGTATTTTCCTATCACTGTTCATGGGAATCTAATTCTGCATTTTCATAAGATTTTGCTGATTTTTACATTCATAAACAAACATGATCAAACTAGACAAGACATGGGTTTCTTCCAATAAAGTTTGCCTTGTGATTTCCACATGATCCTTCCAATTTACCAAACCTCAAATTGATGTGTACATAAAAAGAATTTTGGAATCAATCCATATGGATAAACAGAAGAATCAAAAGGGCGTATTCTGACATATCATGAAGATACATCTGTTAAACTCTTGTCTTTCAATAAAATCGTCTTATTATTATCATTATTATTAATGTAATGCCCTGACATACAAAAATAAATAAAAAGAGTTGTATCTTCCACAAGATGGCTTAAAAACAAAATAAAAATGAAATGTGAAAAAGAAACTACTGCCTATTTGGGATTGCGGTAGGAAACAGAATTGTTTTTTATAGTTTATCCTTTAATGTAGAGTTTTACTAAAAATCTGTTCTATTAAAAAGTTATTTATTATTTGATAAACATACATTTAGTACTTTTAAAGTTCGTTACGATGGTTTTTTTTAAAAAAAAAAAAATTCTAACATCATTTCCAATAGTTTTTCAACAAAAACTTCAATTTGATGTTTTTTTTATTTAAAAAAAAAATGCATCTTCTATTTTTTTAGGCACTTAAAATATTTTTTTATAAAAGAATAATGAAATGTATAAGGTTCAAATGTATAAATCTCGTACAATCCCTTTATAAAACAATACATCCACTCATAAAAAAGTAAAAGAATTATAGTTTTTTAGTAGGACCCACTTTTCACAAAGGGTCTTCACAAAACTTTGACAACTTAAATTTGTAATTAGCATTATTCTTTTATAAATTTACCACATACTATTTTTTAAAAAAAGAGCTTCTAGGCTACTAAAAAGTACTACCATTTTTTGTCTGGAATTGGGCATTAGTCATATCATTAGAGAGGGTGATTCTCAACAAATAATTCAAGATATAAGAAAGGAAGAGGAATCTTGGACCATTGTAGGAATGATTATTTATGACATCAAGAATAAGCTTCAAAACTATGTAGAGTGATCTATCCATTAAGTGAGAAGAGCCACTAATAATGTGGCACATGCTTTTATCACAAAATGCTCTACATGTTTATGATGTAATTATGGATGTGAATTTGGAGGCTTAAAAGGGTTTTTTTTTTTTTTTTTTTTAAATTTTTAATTCTATTTTTTTTTGGCTCCATTTTTATTCTCATTTTATTATGCTAACATGACATCATCTATCTTCTATCATAGCATGAGAAATGTTTGGGATCACGATAATGAGTTCCGATCATTTTTCACAATTCATTTTTTTTTTGTTTTTTGTTTACTTAGTGATTAAGTTAGTATTTTTTTTTATTGATGTTGTGAATTTTATTTTTTAAAAAAATTTAAAAGCATTTTAAAAGTACATAAAAAAAATCAAAATAAAAAAATTTACACTGTACATTATAAATTATAATATTTTTAAAATAAACTCTATTTCAAAGTATCACTTATAAAATTGATATTAAGAATTGATTGATTGTTTTCAAGGTATTCCTCCGCCCGAGGGCTTTTAATAAATTTTGGGAAGAGACCACTTTTGGATACGTGGCCTAGACTATTTATTTTAAAAAAAAGTATCACTTATAAACTAAATACAAAAATATTAAATTTAAAAAAAAATAATACTTTAGCTACAAATAGATTGCATAAAAATAAACCTACAAACTGATATAGGTTGATGTGATATATCAAATTATAAAATTAATTTTATTATAAAATAGATCTAATAAATTTTATAAAATTATATCAATTTATGAATTTATTTTATATAATCTATTTATATATATATATATATATATATATATCAGCTCTTAATTGGTGAGTTTCCTTTAAAAAAAAAAATATCCTAGTATGTCGGTTCTGCAAGTGACCCGGTGGCCGGTTCATTACGGGACAACTTCGGGTTGACCTAAAAAGTCTCGTCCTTTATTACTCAGGCTTGTCTTCCTAAACGCTTTACTCCCTACTACATGCAGTGCAGTACGTTCGCCTCAGAGATCTTCCGGCATCTGCGACGATCGATCAGAGGTAAGTTCTTGGAGTCCTCACGCTGATTTTCTTTCTTCTTTTAATTGTTTTGCTGCTTCGATTTGCGTTTGTTCTGTTTTTTGTTCTTGTTCATCATCTTCTTCTTCTTCTTCATCTGGGAACGCTTCGCTTCCATTCTCCATTCGTATCGTTTCGCTATCTCGAACTTCATCTGCTCCATCCTAGCTGACCCATCTCACAGTACCTTGGGTTTTCAATTATCGTTTAGGGTTAAGCTTAGAGCTTCAATTAGGATTAGGATTCGAATTAGGATTAGCGTTAGGGTTTGAATTTGAATTTTTGCTAAGGTTGAATTATGATGAGGGGTTGGGAAAAAAATTCATCACGCAATATAAACCTTTGGCGTGTTCAAAGGGGAAAACGTGGCTCTGTGATGCACAATCACAATCATTTTTCCAGGATCCATTATAAACTAGATTCCCAATTCTTGTGATGCTCTGCATCAGTAAGGCGAAGATGTCACGTACGCAGAGAAGCTGGTTCTCAACTACTTTAGTTATCAGACTTCACCTAAACTGTAAAGAAGCTATGTGAATGCCTATACAAACATCTCTTTGACCCAGCCTTGATGAAGAACTAACTGATTTTCTTTCTTTCAATTATTCCTTTTCACTTTCCTCACTTATTAATATAAAAAATGTAGTGGGTTAAAAGGTATAGTCATCCATCAATTTCTTGTAGCAAATAATCCATTGTAGCGTACCATAGCTCATTGGATTACAATAAATTTCCCATTTTGGACATTTCTACCCGGAAGAATGGACAAATTTCATTTACGTATATAAAAATAAGAATGGAAGAATTTGTTGGAATCCCACGATCTTTTGGTTCTCAATAAATTGAGGAAAAGAAGCGCCCCCCTCCCCCTCCCCAAAGAAAAAAAAAGAAAAGAAAAGAAAAGTAAGGTTAGATACACTTGTGTTATGCAAGCATCATGCACTCCTTGTAAAAAAAAAAGTGGGGTCTACAAATTAAAAAATTAAAATTTTCATGCAGATCCCATATTTACTTACTTTTTTTCAAAATGAGTACATGTTACTTGTGCACTTTGACTGCAAATATCATTTCTCAAAAATAAAAAAAAAAAAACTGTTGATTTTGGGCAGTCCATTATTGCTTAAGAAAAAAATTTGGGGAACAAGAGATGAGAGATAATGTTTGACATTTCCCTCCTTATATTCATTATTTTTCTCTGTAGTTTTTGTTTTTGCATTGGGAGAAATGCGTGAATGTTAGAAAAATTGAGTAAACTATGTTTGGCTCTTGAGGAAGCTGAGGAAAATAAACATAAGCAAATTAGCAACCATGTTTGGTTCCTGAGAAAGCTGAGAAAAGGAAACCTCAGCTCATTAACTATTTTCTCTATTCTTTTGTTCTATTTTTTTCCCGTAAAAAATATTCAGTAGCTCACTAATATCACTAGAAATTTCTTGCTGGTGCTTATCTGCTAGAAAATATTTTGCAGGGTCTGTTTCCATGCCAGGCTTGAGTTTTGCTCAGTGTAAGCTTATTGAAGAGGTCAACTCCTGAGAACTGAGCTTGGCAAATTCTTGCAGTTTCTCAATATGACTGCAACTGAAGCCATAGTAGCCAACAAGAAGTTCAACATTAAATTCTCCATGAAAAGAATAGAAACCACTCTTGCATGTGGGCTGGAGCAGCTGGAATCATTCGTTCATGAATGCAATCATAGTTCTGGGAATAAAAGTAATGGAGCTGAGATGAAAAAGATGCACAGTATTCGTCCTTCTGATGGGGGAAAGAAATTGGATCCTGCACATTTGAAGGCAAAGCCCTCTATGCCGGGCTCTAGAAAGCGTGGACCTCCACAATTGGAAGCGTGCCAAAAGGATAAGAGGCTAAGGATGGATCGTAGTCTGACTTATCAATGTTCCACCATTTTGAAAAAGCTGATGACTCATCCAACCAGTTGGGTTTTCAACCAACCAGTGGATCCTGTCGCATTGAACATTCCAGATTACTTATTGATTATAACCAACCCCATGGATCTGGGAACAATAAAGTCTAAACTGGAGAAACATATGTATTTTGGCTCTGAAGAGTTTGCAGCTGATATCAGATTGACCTTTTCCAATGCCATGCTTTATAATCCTCCTGATAATAGCGTCCACAAAATGGCACAGGAATTAAGCAATGTTTTTGAGACAAGATGGAAATCTCTTATGGAAAAGTGGAATTGTGAAAGCTCAAAGGTTGGGCAAGTGAAACTTTCAAGTGGACGAGTGAAGGAGGCTGCTGATACGAGACAGGATGCTCGTAAAGCTCCTCCTCTGCATAATAATTTATTGCATAAGAAGTCATTGCCATCCATTGAAAGGAGTTCTGATGGAGATGTAGAAGTAAGTAATTTGTTAATTTTGAGTAGTTTGATAAGTAATTCGTTTTTCTGTTCATGATCATATAGTGGTTTTTTTGTTTTTTCAACCTGTATTAATATTAAATGAGCTATAAGTTTAGCCAATTTGAGTTCCTTGGGCTTTATATGTAACCTTTTTGGAGGATAGGTTGTATACATGATAATACAAGTTCTTCTTATTAATTTTTTATATGATGTATATTTATTTCATTTTTTTCCTGTCAGTATAGATGTTTTCTGCTCTTTCTGAGTTGTTTATTTTCTTTTCATCTTTACAGCTCACCAAAACAGTATGGGACCGACCAGGGAAGTTGTCAGGAAAAGAGTTTCACAAAGGTATGTACAGACATTATGTACTTTCAAATTTCCAGATCTTTATGAGAGCTCATTGGTTATTTGTGTTATAGGAGTTGCCAATGGCAGCAGACATGGTTGTGGCTCTGTCAATGCTGAACCTCCATTGAGCTCAATTGCACGCACATGTGTTAGATGTGGTGTGAGTGCATGCCAGTGCTGCCTACCTTGTGATGCAACCAATGCATCCACAAATGGTTAGTTGATATTTTCTTTGGCTGCTGCTTTTTTTTTTCTACCCCTACTTGCTTGGCTCATAGATTTTCTATTTTGGTTCAGATTTATCTTCAGAAAGATCATTGGACAGAGATCATCGCATACGTGGTTTTGATGCTTCCAGACAGGTATGCTTACATCATGAATATGTCTGGGAGTTAAGACTTTCTTGCCATGAGATGAGTTAAAACTACCATTCCAACTTACAATTGTCAGGCAAAAAGCATGCTGGTATCTGGCATAAACAAGTCGGATCCAGATTCTGATGGTGGGTGGAAGTTTTTCATTTGACTGTAAATACGTGATATTTTCTAGTTATTTCTCAATGATCTGAGTTTTGGAATGCTGATGGTGATGATGTGAAGGTGCTGTATTTGTGTTAGATTATGAAATTGCAAGCCTTAGTTCTCACTCCACACCTCCTACAACAGATGCGGCTCCTGAAGGAGGTTGGTAATGCCTTAATTAAGTTTTACTTGTTGCTGTTTGACATGGCACACTGACTGCCTGTAAGTATTTCTTGTTTCTTTGTTACAGGATATCCATATTTTGATGTACAGCTGTCACCAAAGAAGGCTATACGGGTGGCAATGCTGAAGAGCCGATTTGCTGAAACTATTCTGAAAGCACAACATAAGACACTGCTTGACCACGTAAGATGCGATCTACCTCTCTGTCTCTGTCTATGATCAATGCCAAAGCACTGAAAGCAGTGCATTCCCATACTGTAATGTCTGGATGTCCTCCAGTGCTATGTTTTTATAGTTGCTTATACTTTTTATTTTATTGTTTGTCATTAGGGTGATAAGGCCAATACTTTGAAGATGCAGCAAGAAAAGGAAAAATTGAAAAGGAGACAGTGTGAAGGTGAATTAAGCAAACAACATTATATTTGTATGAATCAAATGCATTATTGTGAATCCTTTGTAAGGATCACCAGAAGCTTAACCTTTATGGTTCTGAGGGCATTACCACATCCGTATGATGCACCATCTAATTGTTCTGTATGTAGAGGAAACCATTGTTCTGATATTGATATTGTATGTATTACTTGATTTTTATATTATGCATTATAGTCCACCAATAATATATTATGCATTATTGGTGTTTTTGGTACTCCCATGGTATTGACTCATGGCCTGTTTGGTGTGGAGTATAGGAGTGGTGGAGTTGGGGTGTTGAGCTGATGAATTTTGTTAGAAAAAAAAGGAGAAATAAACAGATTTCACTTTAATGCTATAGTCTTTTTCTCTTCATGTTCTCCATCCCATACGTATTTCCTTTAGGGTTATAAATGGACAAGGGGATGATAATCATTCTTGTGGAACCAATATGCTATCATTATTTTAGTATTATATGAATGTTGTTTATTCACTTTCCTGTTAGTTTGTTGGCTTCTTGGGGGTGATTCTTGTGCCTATTTTCTGAAAATAAAATATGGAACTACTATTTTCCTATTCAGATGTTATTATTTTATGTACATGGAGCAGTTTTATGTAATGACGGTGAACAGGAAATAGGGTTTTGGTTTATTTTAGGGCTAGAAATGGGGTAGGAATTCTTTAATCTCTGTGTGTGTAGTGGAGCATGTCATTTCCAGATTCCTGTCAGCATTTTAGTTGACGGGTATAAATTTTTACTACAGAGAAGGCTAGGATTGAAGCCCAAATGAGAGTGGCAAAAGCGGCCTTACAAATAAAGGAAGAGGCTGATCTGAAGCATCAGCGGGAAAGGGAAAGGGAAGCTGCTCGAGCTGCACTTCACAAGGTTTAGCTTTGCTTAATAGTTTTTCACATCTTTAGCGTATGCAATTCAATTTTCTTTCATATTTTGGACTTGAATATGATCTTGTCCATGGCAGATTAAAAGAGCTGTTCATCTTGAGGAGAATTTGTGGATTCAGAAGGAGCTGGATATGTTACTTGGTTCTTCTTTGTCTTGCTCACGAACCCTATTGGAGCAGCTTGGTTTGTTTATCAAAGATGAAGCCATGGAATATGATGAGATGGATCTGTATGTAGATGGGGAGGAAGGGGAGATATTTTAATGAAGTTGACCTCCTCTATTCTTTCCAGCTGTGGTTGTTTATATCATTATACTAGCGGGAAAAGAGACGTTGCTTCGAAAATGACTATTCTTCAACCAGATGATGGAAACTGTAACAGATTGGAGGTGTTTACTAATTAATATAATATGGTATAAAACCCTTCAAATAGAATTGTTCTTTAATATGCAGTTTCAGTTGAAGAGCTTTGGTGAACCCCTTTGTATTGTAACAATGTATGTGTCTCATCTTTCCGTGGGCTGGGTTACTCTCTGTAAGTACCATTCGAAACTGTTTTAAATGATTTTTCTGCTATAGCTCAAGATCCTTAGATAGATATGTTTAAATCTTGAACAATGGGAAAGGCTGTAAAGAGGTCAAATCGGGCACAAATAACAGTTCCATTCAGTTTTTATCTCAAGGCTTTGTTCGTTATTCTCCCAATTCACATTCAAGCATTGTCCCTTGGTATTTCTCGAGGTCAAATAAATTAATGGTATAAGTTTTTTATTTTTATTTTTTGCAAGTAATTAATGATACAAGTTTGATACACTAAACTCATATTTATACATTTTTTAGTCCATATCAAGTGAGATATCAGCTACTAATTAATCATTTAATAAAAATTTTATGTATAATTATTTTTACGTATTTATTATGTATTCTATTAATGTAATTGGCTGTATTTTTTTTTAATATAAAATAAATGATTTGTTCAATTACATCAGTGTAGTGCGTAAAGAATACGTAAAAGTGATTGTATCGGATCTCTTTATTTAATACCAATAGTTTTACTCACCTATAGAGTTTAGCTCGTGGCAACGGCCTTGGAGGGATTAGCTATGTTTGGATACCGAGAGTATTTCAACACTTATCAACATAACATATTAATATTTATTATTTTTCACATACTTTTTAATACTATTTATTACTTTTTACTACTATTTAATATTATATTATTACTTTTCATTTATTTTTCATTACTATTCACAACATACTTCAACATTTTTTAACATTCAAACCAAACCAGGTTTCAATCTTTTTTAAGCGTAAACAATTTCTAGAAATTATTTGACTCAAAGATCTTTTGCTTTCCTCTTGAATAACTTTAGATAAATTTGCGCAAACTCCCACCCCGAGATTGAGGTTGGATTAGGTAAGTGAGAATTTTGAATTTTTATTATTATTGTTTTGAGATTTAAAAAAATTTAAAAAAAGTTTAATTATTTATTTTACTTTATATAAAAATTTAGAAAATTGTAATAATGTAATGATAATTGTAAGATTAAGATGAAAATTTTTGAAGGCTAAACCGAACCTCGAAACGAAACTTTGTTCTCGGTGCCAATAAAAATAAAATAACAATAGCTTTATAGAATTTGATATTAAATAAATAAAAAAAGCCTTTTGACAACTTTTATTTTCTGAATAACGACATATCTTGCATACAGTTCTGTGTACTGCAAGTAATTGTAGATTTTTAACCTTTGATATAAGAGAGCGGTGCACATTAGCCATAACCGAATATAAAATACGATTCAGACACGAAAACGAGGAATTTTAATTTTCTTATGGGAGAAACCAAGGCTACGCAATGTCCATCTAAGGAATCTTATTCTGCTTATGATTGTAAGTTTTCTTTAGCAAAACAAAGTCAAAAAAGTCAACACTAGAATCCTAGTACGTTAACTAGGATGAGGGCTGCATCCGGATTCGGAAAACAGATTTGCATCCTACTTACTGGCAATATACTACTACAAGAGGAGAGGAGGATAAGAACGCTTGACAAAGATCATGCTGTGTAGCGATTCTTGGCAAGTCTGTCAAGTTTCTTTGCATCATCCTGAAAGATCAGACGATAAATTTACATCAGCAACCCCGTAACCTAGGATAAAACCAGCTCCATTCAATGAATGAAAAATTAATTTAAGCACGTGCTCCAAAAATAACATCCTTACATGGACTATAAATCCTATCGTTTCGTTGTAATCGAGAAGTTCCTTCCACTGTTTCCCAATGCTCAACTGCAACAAAGAAGTTTGACATAAGATGCTGTCTATATTTTACAATCAAACTCAAATTTGAAAATGACCAATCACAGTATATCAACCAGGCTTCAATTGGGCTGAAGGTTCAACCCATTAAATATAGAAATTCTTAAATTGAGCTAATGAATGATGTATCAAGTCTCAATATTATCACAACTGATACTTGTGGCTGAATTACATCGACATTATATATCAAGGTCTCAAATGATGAGAAGATTGCAAGTTTGAGTACATTAGAACAGCAACTTATTCTTCCCTCTCAAATCTTATAGAATCAAAGGATCGGTTTATATAGAATCCACAAGTCAAAAAAGGAACAAGAAGGAAAGATGAATGTGTCCAAAAGAGAAATCAAGATGATGATATGGGCTCACCATATTTCTCATTCACCATCAAACTTGCAGTGTATTTAGACTAGAACTTAATGACAACCATTCCAACTTGCACTTAAATTTTTTTTCTTCAATTAACTTCTTGCAATCTGAGTGGAGCATTAAAAAGTTGAAACAAAAGACTAGTCAAACAAAAGCTAAGGATCCATGTTGCACTGCTGCAAGGTGACAATGTTAAAGAGTTATATATGGAGTGAAAGAGTAAAACCTTAGATTGAGTATAGGAATGTTGTGAATGGGCTCCCACATTGCTTGTGAGAGATAAGTTATTGCCCTTTATAGTAATTCCAATGGGCTCTAATGATAACATTAACCAGTCATTTTAGAGTATAGACCTAGAAGTGGCTTGGGCCTTCCTTGCATCGTCACAAAAAGAGTCCTCATGTAGATCCAGAAACATAAATTGGGGGGAACTAATAATACAGGCACAAAAATGAAAGTGGGTGGATTTATTAGATTTCTTTGAAGTTATTTCAAGCATCTAACTTCTAATAGGTGTTTGCTCTTGTATACTTCTTGGGTACTTAAGCTACGCCTACTTCATTGATTAAATATAATATTACTTCTGCCGATCAAGAAAATAAAAAGTTACCTGTGCAGCTTCATTTGAAGCATTCCTGGTCCACAAAGCTATTTTATCCTGCCTAGCTCTGACATTAACAACTGCTCCACAAATTTCATCTCCATTATCAAATTGTTCTCCAATCAGTGCTAGCAACTGGTATCAGTCCATTCAGAAAATTAGACACAACAGAAAATATTTGGTTCACTGTTAAGTTACAAAGACAGGCTGAAAACATACCGTATACAACCAAGAGGTGTCGGATTTCCCTTTTTGGAAGATTGTTGTCCACTTCCCTCCATTGGCACAAATAGGGTCTTCCCATTTGGGCTCTATTTTATATTTAAAACAATGGAAATCTGCTCCCGCAGTTAATTTGCTCGGATGATGAATATTATTGTAAATGCTGTACACAAAATAAAATTTTCATGCTGTACAGGAGCTTATTGATAAATTGAGAAGATGAAACTGCAATACAGAATCAAGGCAACAATAAAGACAAGCACATCCCTCGATGGTAAGTATACTGATTTCTCCAACCAATAGTACGTATTGGTTCACAAGTATTTGTCTATAGATCAATATCAGTTCCAAGTACTAGAAATTTTGACAGAGAGTTAGCCTAGTTTTTACTCAAAAATATTATGGACAATTTGATTGAAAATGTAAAGGCATAGCTCAAAGTATATATAGGGCATATACGAGAGGTACACCTAATTAGAACTAGAAAATGTTACAAAAAAGTAATGAAAGATCAACCCATTAAAAATCTATAGTGGTGGCCCAAAGGAACAGGGCCATCTTCCATACTCATACAATTTGTGAACTACCCTTTTTTTTTATTTTAATATTAGTAAGAAAATTTATTGATCCTCATAATTAGGCAAAACACAAGTAGCATAAAAGAGAGAAATACCTAATTACAGCCTATGAGCAAGAAAAATTGTGAACTACCTTATAATTGACAAAGATGTCTGCTATCTTTCTAGACATAGCCAAAGCAAATCCAACTCTACCAAAAAAGTCATTCAAGAAGGCTTTGGCAATCTCACAATAGAGTAAAATGTGGTCTACAGAATCCCTGGTCTATCTACAACTACAACATCAATCTGTCACAATGATATAGTGTTTCCTTACTAACTCTCCAAAAATAGAATTTTTACTTCCGTTGGCTTCCTCAGTAGAAATTACTTAATGACATCAATTTGTAACATAGAATTTCTGAGAAATGCATCTAATGGGAAGCCAAGCAATGTTTTATTCGTTAAGTACAACCATCACCACGGGTATTATCATGTGCTACTGCATAATGCAGCTGGTATTGCTAAAATAAATAATACTCCTATGTTCACCTGGTTGACAAATTACCACAGCATACCAAGAATTCATGGACGCCCCTCATGAAGATCATCCAAACGATAGTCTAAACTATGATCAAATTTTATTCACAGACTGATCTTAACTATAAATCTGAACATGGTCCCAAAACTTGGATCGGGATTGATTTTTTTTTTTTTTTTGATAATTAATACAAATTTTCTTACCATAAATGGGCATAGCCCAAGTATACAAGAATTATAGAAGAGGAACTACCTACATATAGTGACTAAAAAGATAGAAAAACTAGAAAAACTTCAACACATCATCACCATTCATTATATTAGCCTTAGCCCAAAATATAAGAAAATTTCATTTCGTGTCTATAAAAAATTTAAATGAAATCACTACTAGCTTCCCCATCGATCAATTGTTAAACAAAATACACAGCATGAAGAGAAGGTTAACATGAAATAGTTTAAATTTGACATGCAAGCACAGCTGATCTCTGGAGGAACAATATTACCACCTTCTAATTTTTCACAGGAAAAGCTAGAACTAGTTAAATTTATGGGATGAAGGACCAAATCTCAGGCACCATTACGAATTTGAGCCAACTATAAAGATCGATACTAGTGATGGGTGGGCTGGAGAAGCTTGAACGAGATTTCTTGTTGAGCTCGGTGAGGAGTTTAAGTTTCATTTTGCTGGTTAAAACAAGGTTGTAATTTGAGGGTCTTCAACAAGGTTCTCTTAGGGAAATGGATATGGAGTTAAAATTACGAGAAAGAAGCATTATGGAAGGTGGTGATCAAAAGATTCAAAACTAAGTATGGGAATACTAGGGGGGTTGGTGTTCTAACGAAGTTAGGGGGGCATATGGAGTGGGCTTATGGAAAAATATCCAGGAAGGTTGGATGCCCTTCTCTTGACATAATATACAAGCGGTGGGGGATGGTAATGGGATTAGTTTTTGGCATGATGTTTGGGTTGGAGATGCAGCTCTAAAGAATGCTTATCCTCTATTTTCAGAATTGCATGGGAACTAGATGCTTTGGTGGCTTATTTAAGGGAAATTACTAATGGCTCCCAATAGTGAAATGTCAGCTTCATTAGGGAGGTTGGTGTCTACTAATTTTTAACTCGCTGAAGTATTTTATAACTAGAAATATCCCAAATGATAATCTACTGGTAGTCAACATCATCACATCATCCCAGAATCCATGAACGCCTGCTGTGATGACCATTCAAATGATAATCTAAACTATGACAGAACTATTCAAAACCAGCCCTGATATCCATTCATTGACTAATCTAAACTATAATACCAAGATATAATTTGGTCTCCAAGATTTTTTGAATAATATTCCAAAATTTAAGAAAGTAACATCTTGTGTCTATAAACGATTAAAAAGAAAGCAACGCTACCTCCTTAATTGAATTACACATACTGTAAAGAGAAGGCTAATATGGCCATAGTTTAAATTTGACATGCAAGCATGGCCGAGCCTGTTAAATTTCATGGACGAAGGGCCAAAATTTGAGGGGCCATAAATAATGTCCATTAGAGAAGAAACAGTGACAATCCAACCTTAATCAAAGCAAAGGCAAGAAGTGTTGCGAACGTTTCTTTCTATTTTACTTCTTTCTTCTTCAACTTCCCCAGCCAAAAATCAATATTTCACTTCTCAGCACCCAAGGAAAGATCAGCCAGAAAGAAAACCTCATATATTTAATATATTTATATGAAATCTAGTAACGAACATATTTCATTTTACCTCCAGAACTCTTCGACTGTAGAGAAGGTGTAGATCGGCCTAATGGAGCTACCCCACGCTGCCTGCTTGGACTTGGCGGAGGGGTTGTCGAACCAGAAGGTCCATGAGTGCTCAAGCGGGTGGGGCTGGTGCACCACAGCCGCCGTCGATTGGCTCGAGTCCTCGCCTCCCCCTAAGATCTCTCCCTCCTCGGGCTCATCCTCTTCATCTGCAGCTCCGCCTGACCTAGGGTTAGGGTTTGGGTTTGCGTTTGTGTTTGTGATCGCTTTGGTCTCTTCTTCAGTAGTTGCTGAGTTGAGCACCTCCTCCACCGCCATTTTGCTCTCTCAATCCTGGTTTCTTTAGGGGAATTTCCTTAGGTTTTTCTGGCTTTCTCGCTCCTTCTCGGCGTTTCTTTTCCTCTTCCTTGGAACGAGGGGAGAGAGAATGTAATCACGTATGGTATAGGTAACTAAACACTTTGGGCTGGGCTTCTGTTAGTAGTAGGGCCTCAATCAAAGGCCCATATGATTGACCCAAAACAATTGTTTATATATCAAAATTTGGTAGCTCATTCTAATTTTATCTTATTTTATTTACATGGTATCGTACGTTTAATTATTAACCACTTTTTTTTTTAAATATATAAATATATTTAATAATGTTTCATTATCCGAATTTCATATATGTATATATGTGTGAAAAGGAAAATCATTTATACTACTACACCATTATTTCTTTTTTGGTATAGAAAATCAGTTATCGGCTTAGCAGAGTGTTTTCATCGTTGATATTTTTTTATAGTGGAATTAGAAAATCCTAAATTCTTCTTTAGTAACTGTTTAAGGTCTATTGATAGAGATCACTTGTTTATTTTCAAATGCAGTGATATATCTTCTTTGTGTTTTTAGTTTTCAAGTAATGATATGTACATGTTTTAACTTTAAGTATGCAAGTTTGGTATAGATTCTTTGCAAACATATAGACGAGTAATGCTATACAACATATCACTATCCCACTTGCATCTTACTATATATGATGTGGCGCATTTATCACCATTTGATGATAAAGAAGCATGTAATAAATGATTATTCAACGGTGATAAATATGTCACATCTTACTTAATGTGATGCAAATAGGATGGTAGACTAGTAGTATGGTGTATAGAATTTTCCTTATACAAATTATTACTGTTTATTTTTAATTTTCATTGGCTATCCCAATTCCAAAGAATATTCAAAACTTTCAATATCTTTATCATGACATGGTATAATATAAATTAAATGAGAAATTCTACTCCTTGTTCCTATTCAACAAGGTATAAATGTGGCAAAAAATAAACCTTTGGAAGATGAAGTCCTTGTAAATCTATATGCCTTCTTACGAGGTGCATTAAACAGAAATTGCCTGAACTTATTCTTCAAAATCATTAATATCACTGAAATTCAATGCAACATCCACAAAAAAATTCTTGCACATTGTATCAACTCTGTTGCTACTCAACTCCTGCTTTATTTCGCTAATGCATGTTCAGCATCTGTTGCCTTCCCCATTATCTATTCTCATGAAATCAAGGTAAGACTTACCGTTTAGTTTTCGATCAAAAAAATCCTTAAAATACTTCTCCATCGGAACCCGTCGAAAATTTGCTGGGTTATGAGGGCCAACAAGGCTAGGTGCAGGTCCCAACTCTGAATCTAGCTTGGAACTATAAAATGTAGCAATGGAGAGCCTCTCTTTTGAGGAGTTTACTGTTGCCCTATGCTCGATGCTCTGATAAATGCCATTACTCACAATCTGCAGGGCAAACAAGAAATTTTAGTATCAAATGCCAACTTCACATAGAATAGAAATTATATATGGAGTTCCAACAACTTAGTTTCTGATAAGATTTTAGGTAATTGGTGAAGTCATGAAAGTCTTTTTAACTTAAAAAGTTTAGATCTTGCAGAGCAAGGGTCTTATGCTTTTGCTGGATATAACAGATTCCAGACCCTGGAAGAGGCAACCAATATGCAAGAATGATATGATCTAAATGATTCAGATTACCCTCATAGACATTCTCCTAGCTACTGTGGTTTGATTACAGGGATTACATTTTACACACTAGCAGCTTGGTTGAAACATAGAGGGGGAAGCTAACAGTTGTTTTCCTGCACAGTCCTTTTGATCAGGTTTTAGCTATGCTGTATTCAGATCAGAGTAAACTAGCACCTCCATGATATCTCCAATGTTGACTACAAAAGCATTTTGAAGAGGTTTTACTGGAACCCATCTTCCATCCTTTCGGATTTGGAGACCTTCGGTTTCAGTGAGCTGAGAGAGAATTGTTAGAGCATCTGCATCAGAATGTGGAGTAAACCCAATGGCTTTATCTGGTTCAGGGCATGGAGGATAGTAGTTCATCCTCATAGACTGAACTCCATCACTAAACAGCTCCCTCATTTCCTCAGCATCCATCTTCAAAGATTTGGCCATGTGACCTAAGATTTCCATGGCCAGATTTTTCACTTCTATAGAGTACGCTTGCAAGGTGTTTCTGCAGCACAAATATGAAGTTGAATTTAAATCATGTCTGTGCATTATAACTCTTATTAGTGCATTTAAAACCACACTGAAGGTGCAGAGAAACCTGAGCTTTGGGGGAAGCTTTTCAAATAGGTCATTCTTTCTCAGATTGAGTGGAAGAGTAGTTACATAGAACATGTCAGACCAGTCCAGCTTCTGATCCTCTGAAACTACAAAGAGCTGCCCAAAGCCCTCATGATTGTCTGCCTGTTGCCAAAGCTTCTTCTTTTCTTCATAGGGAAGCCTGAAAAAATTCTCAATTTCTGTCCTGAATTCTTCCAGCAAGGAAGTACTGACTCGATGGTTTACAACCTGCTCTTAACAACACAAGAACAACTGTAATAATAAGTCAAAGTATTGATGCTAGACTTGAATACAAAAAACAAAAAAGAAAAGCAAACACAGAGAGAGAGAGAGAGAGGTGAAGGGCAGGGCAAGTGTTGGCCAAGTTATTGCAGCACTCATAATTTATGGCAGAGTTCATGTGTTTTTGGCCTGGGAGGCATGTTATTCAGATCAAGTTGTGTACGGTTGGTAAGATTAGTGCGCTGCCTTTATTCATGTCTTCATGAGTAGCTACACTAAAAAGGAATAAATATACTTTCCCCCAAAAATCACAGGGGATTCTGCACCTTGCATCCCAAACTACAAAAAATAAATAAATAAAAGGTCATATTGATCTTTCCCACCTCCAAGAACTTGCCATGTGTTGCCACAATATTGATAATTGGTTCTTAACAGAGGATTCATGTTGGTTGGAGGATGCAATGTTCATGTTTGGTAGTTTGAGATATAAGATGTATATCCCTCGGCAGTCCTTTGCTATTTGGGTCATAGTATTATGGAGATAATAAAGTATTTAGTAAATTTGGCTCGAATTTCTCCTGCCTGTGGTGAATATATCTTCATCTTCATCTGAAACTGATATGGATTATAAGAAGAAACTTGAAATCCTGAAAACAGAAGTTTTCTACGAAACGAGAAGTAGATGAGCCTATTTTGGCTCTTGTTTGGCCTGGCCTGGAACAATACAGAGATGTACCTGAAAGAATCCCCAGTCCTTACAAGCCGAGTGCAGCCTCTCCAATTCAGAACTGGAGGAATCTTCAATAACCAACCTCTCAAGATCGATGACCGGCACCGATGGAAGTGATGACTCAGAGGAGAGGAACGAAAGGTCCTGATCATCTCGGACGTAGTTAGGTGGGATGTTGGAGATGGGTTCCTTGGCCAGCTCCTGAACACTCGGCACTATGATGGATTTTCCGAAGTTAACTTGTACTTCTGTGTCTGTCTCCATGGAGGCCGAGGAAGAGCAAAACCAGGCCTTGTGATTTCTATCTTCCCAAAGTTTGACAATTTTGAGTCACGCAAGTTTGGGCTGACCGATGGTCTCGTGGGAGTCATCCAGAAACAACATATTTTATCCCTAAGTTTTTTTATTCATATTATAAACACGATGTGAGAATGTGATACATACGTACGAAGATATTCATATTTTGATTTTTTTTTTTTTTTTTTGTAAATTTAACGAATCTTAATATTTTGTGTTAAAAAATTTTATTTCATCTAAAAATTTATAAATACTATAATTCATTATTTAAAAAACAGTTCCTCTTTAAAACATTCGGTTTGTTACTTCACGTTTAACAGCCCCTAATCAAAACAAGCCAAGTATGCAATTTTACACTAGACATAATATATCTGATCTCACCTGATAAAACTAATGAAAATTCTCGAAATTTACGTTTTTTCTCGAAAATACCTTGGTGCGAGCAACTCCGGTTTTTGGGTGAAGATTCTATAAAAGAACCCTACATCCAAAGCAAAGAACAAGAGGAAAAGACCAAGAACAATTAAGACGACTGAGTTATACTAGCATAGCTCTATGGGTTAATTATTATAAAATAATATATTTGTACTATAATATATAGATTAAATTGACTAATAATAGTTTAATATATGTAAACATTGTACTATTTCAATATTATTACCATGTAATACTAAATTACTAATGTATAAACACTAAAATGCATAATAACATGTAACATTGTAATACTAATGTATAATTACATGTAACACTAATGGATAGACACTAATATATAAATAATAAATTCATAGTAACATGTAATACTAATGTATAATAACTAAAGTATTGATGATATAAATTTTATATAAATATATCTTATATATAGTTAGTTAAACTTACTAATATACTAGCATGACCCCATAGGTTAATTATTATATTGAGTTAATAACATGTAATACTATAGTATAATAACATTATAAATTATAATTTGAAACTAATTAAATAATAATTGTTAATAATTATTAAAAAAGAAGATGATACCATTTATAAAAATCATAGTACAAGTTTATAGACTATAATATGTAATTAATCACTATAGTATAAGTCTATAGACTATAACATGTAATACTTTAGTTTAATAATATGTAATTGTCAATAATCAATACTATAATACAACTACAAGATTAATAATTTTCATTAATCAATACTAACAATTAAATTAACTATTAAGTGATGGAAAAAATTATAATTATAAAAATCATAAATAGAATGGTAATTATTATTATACTAAGTTATTACTAACAATGTAAAGGAGAACAACGTCGTTTATTAAAAATATTCCTATAATCCCATTTCCTCCCCCATGCCCAGTTCCTGATCGAATCCCATATTCCCATTTCTAATTTCTCAAAAAAAAAAAAAAAAAAAACCCA